>JASXTE010000007.1:19177500-19515000 GCA_030280995.1 Hemileia vastatrix
ACTGCCAATCTACTAATGAATCAGGATAATCATAAGTATAATCAATATAATAATAATCCTTTCATTGGCAAAAGTGAATCTCATTCCTTCCCTGTACCACCACAATTAAAACCATCTGGTGGTAGTGTCAAATCTGAAAATGTAAGTCACAAATCCGTGCAGGAAGAAATACAAGACCATTTATCAAAAGTAAATGAGTTGTTGAATTTACCTAAGATTAGTGAGATAAAATCCAATCAGAAGAACTGGCCTAAGATAGATCAGTACCCAACTTATGATGGGGAAGCCAGCTCTGATTGGCAACATTTTATTCAAAGAATTGACAACTTGAAATTCTCATATAAGTTACCAGATGAAGAGATAACATCAAAATTAATTTCTTTATTTAAGGATGTTGCTTTATTATGGTTTGAAGCTGTCTTAAGTGAGGGTAGAGACTACTCTTGGGCTGAATGGAAACAACTTATTGAAAAACAATTTGGAGGTTCTAAATTCAGACTTACTCAGCAGAGACTGTATGAGAAGACTAGGTATAATCCGTTGAATGGTGACAAACCTATGGTATTTTTAAAGAATTTAAACAAAATATTAAAAGCCATTGAGCCTCATATGGATTTTAACTTATGGAAAGATAAGATAATATACAAATTACCTATATCTGTCAGAGACATTGTTGTAGCTAGAACATTAAATGTTACTGAATATTCTGACTTTATTAATATTTGCAATGAAATATTATTGAACCATAAGTATGAATCAAGGTATTCCACTTATAAACAAAATGTTGAACCTGTAAAATCTCAGAATTCAAAAACACTTCAGGAGAAGCAGAAAAAACCTACTGCACCTGTAGTACCTAAAAAGTATGAAACAAATACTTGTTATAAGTGTAACAAACCTTGGGTAAAAGGTCACAAATGTGAGAAAAACATAAATATTGTTGAAAATCAACGTGAATCTGAAACTGAAACTGAAAAAAGTAAAGAATCAAGTGATTATGACAGCAATATCTCATATAGTGATGAAAATGAAGTCTGTATGTTGGAAGATGATTTGTCCATCTTTGAAAATCCAATATTAAATATGGACTCAAATGAATCTTTAATGAATTTTGAGGATGCTGAAATCATTAAGGATATACAAGCTGATAACTTTAAAATGACACCTATCACGGTTCCAGCTATCATTTCTGGTGAAAATGTTAATATAGTATTGGACACAGGAGCTGCTGGTTCAGTTGTTTCCACTAATACATTACAGAAAATTGATAGTGAATATAAGTTTAAGCTTGAACCACTTCAGAATAAAAATTGGAGAGGTTTTGGATCAGTACTACACCCCATTGGTAAATACAAAGCTGCTGTTTTCTTCAAACACCAACATGGTTATGTAAGGGTAACTTGTGACTTTGTAGTAATGAATAATACAAATTGTAGTAACTGTTTTATCATTGGAAATGATATTCTGACTAAATTTGGTGTAAAATTAGACCCTGCTAATAATAATTTTACAATTGGCATGAATGGTAAAAGGAAATTTAAAATAAATTCTTTTAACACAGTCTTACACATTGAGTCAGTAACAAATTCCCCGTCTAAAGGAAGAGAATCCAATGAGATGGAACTTCTGGAAACAGAAATTTCAAAAGCATCATTTGGCACTCAGATAAGTGAAACTGAGAAAGATAATATTTTGGAATTAATTAAAGCTTTTCCAATGGCTTTTGCACATGGTACAAATGAACTTGGCCTTGTAAAAGATCATGAAATGAAAATTAGTTTAACCTGTGACATGGATAATATTCCTGCTAGTCTTAAAAAGAAACCATATCCTGCTTCACCAATGAAGAGGAAAGACATAGAGGATAATATTAAGATGTTATTAAAGATGAACATTCTTGAGAAGGTTGAAACTACACCAAAATATTGTGTAATATCACCAGTGCTGATTTCTTATGAACAAGATAAAGCAAGACTGTGCGGTGATTATAGAGCATTAAATACATTTACAGTAGATGATATTTATCCCTTGCCAAGGATTGCCTCTATACATGCTACCCTTAAAGGTGCTAAATATATAAGTTGCCTAGATGGAAATAAAGGGTACCATCAAATTCCTGTTGAAAAGAATTCACAGAACTTTTTGTTGATAACAACACACATGGGAATTTATAAGTATGTCAGAATGCCATTTGGACCAAAGAATGCTCCATCAGTATTTCAAAAGTTAATGGATATAACATTCCATAATGAAATGATTGAGGGATGGCTAATGGTATACATTGATGACATCATAGTGTTCTCTAAAACTTTTGATGAACACTTAATCCATTTAAGGAAAGTATTTCAGAAAATGGATGAAATAAAAATGACCCTTGCATTGAAAAAATGTAAATTTGGGTTTGAATCTTTAAAAGTGCTTGGTCATATTGTATCTGGCTTACAAATATGTGTAGACCAAAATAAAGTGGCTGCAATAAAGAATATTGGCATTCCTCAAAATGTGAAGGATGTACAATCTTTTCTTGGAATGTGTGGTTATTATAGACAATATATAAAAAACTACCAATCAATTGCTGCACCGCTGACCACACTGATAAAGAAATCAGAAGCTTTCATTTGGAATAATGAAAGACAACAAGCTTTTAATAAGTTGAAAGAATGTTTAATGACAGCTCCTATCTTGGGATTACCAGATTTCCAATTAACTTTTGTATTATATACAGATGCAAGTTTTATTGGACTGGGTGCTGCTTTGCATCAAAAACAACTTATTGAAGGTAAAATGTCAGAAGTAGTAATCTGCTATATTTCACGTACTCTGAGAAGTAGTGAATTGAAATATGGTGCTACTCAACTTGAATGTTTGGCAGTAGTATGGGCTCTTGAAAAGCTACATTATTACCTTGAAGACCAAAAATTTGAGTTAATAACTGACTGTAGTGCAGTTAAGTCACTCTTAAACATGAAAACTCCTAATAGACACATGTTTAGATGGCAATTAGCTGTACAAGAATACAGAGGACGGATGACTATTACACATAGAGCAGGAACCTTGCACTCTAATGTAGATCTGTTATCTAGAGTACCTCTGCCTAATAATGATGATAATCCTGCTTATGTTCCTGAATCAGAGATTATTAACATTTATGGCATTTATATTGTAGATCTTGAGGATGAATTTATGCAATCAATTCTTGATAATTATAATTCAGATCCTGACTTAAGTAAATTAACTACAATATTAAATGATCCATCTAATGCTTCAATGAATGTTTTAATAAAAACATTACCAGATAAGTATAAAGAGGCATTAGAGAAAGGAAAATTTTCCATTGAGGATGATTTTATATATTACAGGAAAAAATTAAGTAATGTAATTGTAATTCCCCCTTCAATGAAGGAGTTAATGTTAAGTATATGTCATGATGATATATTAGCAGGTCATTTTGACTACCATAAAACATTAACCAGAGTAAAAAACACAGCTTGGTGGATTAACATGTCTGAGGATGTTCAGAAATATGTTGAAACATGTGATTCTTGTCAAAAATCTAAAAGATTAACAGGAAAAAGAGCTGGTTTATTACAACAAATTGAGCAACCAAAAGCTCCATGGGAAATTATTAACATGGACTTTGTAACAGGTTTGCCAATAGCAGGGCATAAGAGTTATAACTCCTGCTGGGTAATTGTAGATAGATTTACAAAGATGTGTAAATTTATTCCTACCCACAAAGAGGTTTCTGCAAAGGACTTAGCTTTTTTATGGTGGACACAAATGTTAAATACAGCAGGTTTCCCCAAAGCAATAGTTTCTGACAGAGATCCTAAATTTACTTCTGAGTTCTGGACGTCACTTATGGATGTTTCAGGGTGTCAATTAAAACTTTCTACAGCACACCATCCACAAACTGATGGGCTAGCAGAGAGAATGATACAAACCTTAGAAGATATGATAAGAAGATACTGTGCTTTTGGTCTTAATTTTAAAGACAATGACAAATTCACGCATGATTGGGTAACCCTTATCCCAGGTTTAGAATTTGCATATAATAGTACAGTACATTCTGTCACTGGAAAAAAGCCATTTGAGTTATGGTTGGGTTATGTACCTAATACCCCTGCTAAAACTCTTAATAAGTTACCTAGATTGGATATTCATCCAGGTACTAAATCTTTTCTTCAGATGCAAGAATTATGCAGAAAACATGCTCAAGAATGTATAAATAAGGCTTTTGAGTATGAAAAGAAAAGATGGGATAAAGCCCATAAAGAACAAATGTTCAAAGAGGGTGATGAAGTCCTTATTTCAACGCTACATTTCAATTTAAATGGTAATGTTAAATTGAAGGATCCATTCATTGGACCATTTTTAGTTAAAAAGATGGTTGGTAATAATGCTGTTGAGGTTATTCTATATGCACCTTATGATAGAAAACATCCAGTATTTCCTATTTCTCTTATAAAACCATACCATTCTAATGATACTGCTCTCTTTCCAAGAAGATCAGGAAGGCATAAACAGCAACCTGAAGAAATAGTGGAAAAAGCAGAAATTGAAAAGATACTTAAAAAGAGACACCTTACAAAAGAAAAGGGAGTTGAGTATCTACTAAGATTTAAAAATAAATCAAGTGAATATGACCAGTGGATTCCAGAAAATGAAATCTCTGATCTTAAAAATCTCTTGAAAAAATTTAAATCTAAATAATACTGTTCATTCAGTATATGTATTATAAAAATTATTTTTTATTTTATTATTTCATTCCTTAAGATTAATTAAAATGTTTTAACATTTTTTTTATTATTGTTCTTTTTTGGAGTGAGGGAGTGTCAGCCTAAATATCCTTAGGACTGAGTATTTCTTATGCTTAAAATAAGATAACCTTAATTAGATTAAGCTTATATCTTAAAAATAAGGTTAAAATAATAATATATATTATTTTATTATATATATATATATTTATTATTCTATTATATAATTTATAATAGTTTAAATAGCTTATCCATGGCCTAATAATACTTATTAAGGTGTTAATGGAGTCATAATATACTTATCTTAAGTGATATGAAGTAATTATTGACATACATAAGCTTATATGTATACATAAATCTCATATTCAGTGAAATATGCAGTATATTATGTATATTTAGGTATATAAGTGGGTTTTAGCCCCTTAATAGCCTATAACCTTTGTTTATCTGCTTATTTTAGGTCATATGGACGAAATCAGTGGACTCACAACGCCTACAGAAGCATAGACACCTATATCAGGCGCATACACCCAGTTTGGACAACTAAAATTACTTCCTTGGATGGTTATTCACGGATTTATGGGTTGGAAAGATGTTTCTGGGTTAATGTGGATGCTTGGGGATGTTATTGGGGGCTTGGACATTTTATTTGTTTCCTTTATATGCTTTTAGTTTCATTAAATCTCTTTTTGATCTTTTATTTTACCTGTTTCTTTATGGTATCCGCTTTTATCTGGGATTTCTATTTATGGTATGACTCTGTGTTATTATTAATAGTGATGGAGGGTCCTTACTGGAGGTCTGGGTGTTGAAACTGCTTGAAGTGGACGCCATGGGGAGGTGATGGGCCCTCACAGTGCTGTAATTGCCGGGGATAGCAGTGACATCATCTGGATTGAAGGTCTGTGCACTCCAGTGGATTTGGGTATAAGTAAGGAGGGATTTTGACAGTTTATTATCATCATTCAATTACTACACTTCAAATAAACATTACACTACAATTATTAACATTCAGAAATATATTATAAAGCCCTTATAAATTGATATTATCTTTATAAAAGCTATAACTATATTTTATTCTTCTATTTTCCACCACTAGCACGCATTTAAATCCAAGTATTGTGAGTTTAAATTGAGTATAACTATTCTATTAGTCTTCCCCTGAGGTTTAATCACTAAATCATTTATTAATAAGTAGTAGGACCATAAAATAACACTATTATATCATACTTATATACTAGACTGTACTGACATTCCTCATACTTAGTTTTAAATTATTCATTTTTAATAGCATTTCTAAACCATTTTATTGTTACTAAGTAAAGTATAGCAATCTCTTGCAGTTCTAGCGTGTGTACAGGATGTTGCCATGATGCATGTATCCTTCTTTTGCAAAATTGATCTATATTTTATACTCTTTATGCATTACTAATTCACATGTATATTGTATATCTCATAACACATGTTTCATGTTGCATATTTTTGGTTTTATTAGATAATATATTTTGCATATCCATATTTCAAGTTTTATTTTCATTGTGTATATTGAATAATGGATATTTCAGGTTATATGTTGCATTGTCAATCTTGAATACTGGATATTGCATTTTTCATTTCACATAGACATATTTTATTCATATATTCAACCTGTTTTCAATTTTTTTTCAAGCTGTGATTAATTTGTGTTTAATCTCTTATGAATTGTATTCTCAATTTTTTTACAACTAATTTCCTAACAGTTTGATAATTGTTTCCTATAAGCCCTTCTAAAACTTCATAGCCTGCTGAGGAGAACATTCATTCAAGGAAGTTGGAATATGCTCTTCATAGATGTGTTATGCATATTCAAACTGATTAGTCGAAAATGTTGATTCATCACTAGAAAAAAAATCTGGCACCTGCTAGATGGTTCCCTAACTGACTGAATTATAGTATTTAAATTAAGACTAACACCTGCTAGAATGCACCAACATTTTTTGTACCTGGTGATGAATTATAAAATCCATATTAATTATCTCATTTCATTTTACACCTTCTGATGATCATTAAATGATTTATAATGAAAAAAATATATTCAGAAGTGTAAAATGTATTATTAATATTCTCCTTCACCCTCTTACTTTTAATATATACCAATCTTGATCATCTCCATAACAATGTGAGAAATAGTTTTGACATCATTTCATTTAACTTCTTTGATCTTTATTTTCATCATTTCAGCTATACATTGAGCTAGAAACTTCTCTTTAATAATAGCATCACCAGGATGTTTTTTGGTTGTTACAGTAATTGTTTTACCTGGAACATGATCCTGATTTAATTGAAATCTAACTCTTTTAACATTTTTCTTTTGCTTCCATTGTGACTTGAACATGGGTCCACCAGGTATTTGTGTACCAGTCATTGTAGCTACTAACAAGCTGGCTACTGAGATTTGTACCAGCCAGGGGACACCATTAATATATATGTACAAAATTCAATATTATCACAAAAAATTTAAACTTGAGCTGTTTCAGTTTATAATAGTGGAAAATTAATTGTTTCCTTTAACTAAGGATTTGCTGGATATAATTTAAATATTAAGTATTTAGGTAATATAAATTCTATATTTTGTACTATTTGAATAAAATAAAACCCTAAATTGATGAGGTATCTTGAGAGGGATAATTGGCTATTTGAAACACTAGAGATGTTGAATTAAAAATTTTCATAAAATGAATACACATACTAAGTAGCTTATGTGGATATATAATAGCTGTTTAATATTTTTGATAAGATGCATAATTATTTTTATTAATGTCACTTCACGGGTGACCTTACCAGTCTAGGTTTTAATTAAATAGTGAGCTTCATTTAAATTAATATTAATATACCATTCAATTACTTAATAAAAAATCTACGTTTTGTGATTTCAAAATGATAGTATAATAGTATTTTAAAATATTGAGTTATGAAGTGTGAACCTGACATAAATTCTAAGATAAGGTGGACACTTATGATTAACATTATATACATAAAACATAATGTACATATTAAATTATGTTATCTATGTTTAATTATTTGAATAAAATATAATTTTAAATTAGTGTGATTATTAGGGGGAGCCTAGTTAAATTGGATATGGTTAAGGAGTGATAAGAATGACCCTTTAGAATATAAAAGTAATTGAAGTATATCATGTTTCTTAAACAAGTAAAGGTAGAAAATAGTTTACTCTTGTTCATTTTTGACAAAGGGTATCTGATTTATTTCCAAAATGAAAATTCTTTGAAAAGCTATATATATTCTTTATAGCATACATCATATACCGATTTACACTATAATATCAATTTTTATTACACATCTTATCCAACATATTCATTATATCTTGTTCTATTATATCATTAATGATAGCTGTATCACCATCATGACACTTGATGATCTCAGGTGTCTTATTAACTTGATTTTTGCCATCAACTATGGGAATTTCATATTTCTTAATTTTTATAAATTCTTTCTGTTGAGGCTTGAACATGGGTTCAGTAGGTTGGAGTTCACCAGTCATTTGGAATATTTTCCAGTTGGCTACACAGGTTGATACCAACTTGATCTAAAATTTATATAAAGATATGCTACTGTAATGTGATGATTATAATATTTTGAGATAAACTTTTTTCTTTGAGCCTTTGTAGGCTCCATTGGTACTATTTGATTTCTTGTAGATCTAGTGTGATGATGCATACTTATTGCAAAATAATGGTGTGTCACATATTTTTTTTTCTTGAATGATGTAAAATTCTAAATTTTTGATATAATAAGGGGACCCTAAAACTTTTTAATATCTTGGTGGTAGACTTAGCATTAACATAATATGCTTATACATTTTAACTACTTTTTAAAGTCATGTCATGGTTTTTTTTGAATAGAAGAAATATGTGACTGGTGAGTTTTTGTGGCACCAGGGATCACTCAATCAAGAATTATTTTAAATTTTTTTTAAAATAAATATATTTTATATTCCTTGTCAGCCTAAATATCCTTAGGACTGAGTATTTCTTATGCTTAAAATAAGATAACCTTAATTAGATTAAGCTTATATCTTAAAAATAAGGTTAAAATAATAATATATATTATTTTATTATATATATATATATTTATTATTCTATTATATAATTTATAATAGTTTAAATAGCTTATCCATGGCCTAATAATACTTATTAAGGTGTTAATGGAGTCATAATATACTTATCTTAAGTGATATGAAGTAATTATTGACATACATAAGCTTATATGTATACATAAATCTCATATTCAGTGAAATATGCAGTATATTATGTATATTTAGGTATATAAGTGGGTTTTAGCCCCTTAATAGCCTATAACCTTTGTTTATCTGCTTATTTTAGGTCATATGGACGAAATCAGTGGACTCACAACGCCTACAGAAGCATAGACACCTATATCAGGCGCATACACCCAGTTTGGACAACTAAAATTACTTCCTTGGATGGTTATTCACGGATTTATGGGTTGGAAAGATGTTTCTGGGTTAATGTGGATGCTTGGGGATGTTATTGGGGGCTTGGACATTTTATTTGTTTCCTTTATATGCTTTTAGTTTCATTAAATCTCTTTTTGATCTTTTATTTTACCTGTTTCTTTATGGTATCCGCTTTTATCTGGGATTTCTATTTATGGTATGACTCTGTGTTATTATTAATAGTGATGGAGGGTCCTTACTGGAGGTCTGGGTGTTGAAACTGCTTGAAGTGGACGCCATGGGGAGGTGATGGGCCCTCACAGTGCTGTAATTGCCGGGGATAGCAGTGACATCATCTGGATTGAAGGTCTGTGCACTCCAGTGGATTTGGGTATAAGTAAGGAGGGATTTTGACAGTTTATTATCATCATTCAATTACTACACTTCAAATAAACATTACACTACAATTATTAACATTCAGAAATATATTATAAAGCCCTTATAAATTGATATTATCTTTATAAAAGCTATAACTATATTTTATTCTTCTATTTTCCACCACTAGCACGCATTTAAATCCAAGTATTGTGAGTTTAAATTGAGTATAACTATTCTATTAGTCTTCCCCTGAGGTTTAATCACTAAATCATTTATTAATAAGTAGTAGGACCATAAAATAACACTATTATATCATACTTATATACTAGACTGTACTGACAATTGGGGGTCTTTCCTTATATTTTACTTATTATTTAGTATAAGCCTTGGGACGTGATTTTTACCTTAGTACAACTCAAAATTAACCAAATATTTGGGTCTGCGGCATATTAGTGGGTCATCATAGCTCATTGACTGCGGAAAAGAACCCTTATAATAATTGTACTAATTTTTTATTATAAAAATTAGATATTTACAGTAGTAACTGTACCCAATATAAACCCAATTTCACTTGGTATTTGGACACCAATATAACACCCAATTAAATTGGTATTTGGCTAAAGCTTGGTGAGCTAATTATTCACCCTTATAGAGGTCTAGTTAAACTTATTATTATATTTTTAACAGATTTTTTAGAATTTTTCTTATATTTTATTTAAATAAATAAAGATATAAATTCAGGGTAAGCTCCATTGCTTTTTTATTAGTAATACAATTACTAATATCTTTTGTCTACTAATTCCACAGAATTTTTTCCTTTTGTAGACGTAAAATATTGTTATTCTGAACAATATGAGTGCTCCTCAGGATAGTGTAAGTGAACAGCCTGCTTATAATACCAGGTCTAAAGCTAATAAAAACTTTCCAGGACATCACCATGGAGGGACAACAGTACCCCCAACCAGAAAGCATGAGTGTAGAGGAAAAGGACGCCCTCTTAAAAAAGATAACTATCAAAAAGACGTCTCCTCCTCTTCAGGATCAACTGTCCCATCTGGCCAAACAGGTTCTGAAGCTAGAGGAATCAAAATCTCTCATGTTCAAAGAAGTAGAGCAGTTGCAAAACAATTGCAAGGTAGGATTTCAGCAGATGAATCAGGCAATGGCAGAATTAAAGGGAGGCCAGCCCAGTCAATCAAATCAGCAACCCCCTATCCAAGGAGGGTCCACTCACTCCCAGGAGAAAATCCTGGTAGACAAATGGAAATGGGACTGGTTTCACCAACAGTGGACAAGCCACAGTTGCAACAGGGATCCACCCCCTCATCTGACTTCCTCAGCTCACCCTTACAAGGGAAAAAAGCGCCAAAAATCAGGCCTGGCAACCATCCCTTGGTAAGTAACTTACCCTCTCAGATTAGACATAATACTGATAATTACAATATAGGTAATTCTATTGATGTTAAATCTGTACAAAAAATAGAGGAGGATTTAAGAAATTTGGGTTTTAGAGTAGATACACCTGACTTGTCTTTTATCCATAATAACAGTACTATATACAATGATAATACAGTTAATCCTCAGTTGCAACCACCTACTAGTGAGATGAGAAGTTCACAGGAGAGTGAGAGAATTGAAAAGGAGGACATGGAATATTTTAACAATAATCCAACTGTCCATAGAATTGTTTCAGCATTGTGGAATAGAATGACTGATTGTGAGGAACAGACAGTTAAGCTCACTAGTGATACAATTTCATCCTTAACATTGAACATTTCTCAATTAGCAACACGTAATAAAGAATTAGAGAAAGAACATTTGTCTCTAACTCTTAAATATGATTCATTGAGTAATAAATATAATGACCTTTCAAACAAATGTTGTGAGTTAGAAAAATTATATGAAACACACTTATTAAAAACTGAATCAAGAACAAAGTTATCTTTTGCACAGACAAATCAAAGTGTCTCTGAGCTGCTACAAAGATTAACTAAAGTTGAGATTGAAACTGCCAATCTACTAATGAATCAGGATAATCATAAGTATAATCAATATAATAATAATCCTTTCATTGGCAAAAGTGAATCTCATTCCTTCCCTGTACCACCACAATTAAAACCATCTGGTGGTAGTGTCAAATCTGAAAATGTAAGTCACAAATCCGTGCAGGAAGAAATACAAGACCATTTATCAAAAGTAAATGAGTTGTTGAATTTACCTAAGATTAGTGAGATAAAATCCAATCAGAAGAACTGGCCTAAGATAGATCAGTACCCAACTTATGATGGGGAAGCCAGCTCTGATTGGCAACATTTTATTCAAAGAATTGACAACTTGAAATTCTCATATAAGTTACCAGATGAAGAGATAACATCAAAATTAATTTCTTTATTTAAGGATGTTGCTTTATTATGGTTTGAAGCTGTCTTAAGTGAGGGTAGAGACTACTCTTGGGCTGAATGGAAACAACTTATTGAAAAACAATTTGGAGGTTCTAAATTCAGACTTACTCAGCAGAGACTGTATGAGAAGACTAGGTATAATCCGTTGAATGGTGACAAACCTATGGTATTTTTAAAGAATTTAAACAAAATATTAAAAGCCATTGAGCCTCATATGGATTTTAACTTATGGAAAGATAAGATAATATACAAATTACCTATATCTGTCAGAGACATTGTTGTAGCTAGAACATTAAATGTTACTGAATATTCTGACTTTATTAATATTTGCAATGAAATATTATTGAACCATAAGTATGAATCAAGGTATTCCACTTATAAACAAAATGTTGAACCTGTAAAATCTCAGAATTCAAAAACACTTCAGGAGAAGCAGAAAAAACCTACTGCACCTGTAGTACCTAAAAAGTATGAAACAAATACTTGTTATAAGTGTAACAAACCTTGGGTAAAAGGTCACAAATGTGAGAAAAACATAAATATTGTTGAAAATCAACGTGAATCTGAAACTGAAACTGAAAAAAGTAAAGAATCAAGTGATTATGACAGCAATATCTCATATAGTGATGAAAATGAAGTCTGTATGTTGGAAGATGATTTGTCCATCTTTGAAAATCCAATATTAAATATGGACTCAAATGAATCTTTAATGAATTTTGAGGATGCTGAAATCATTAAGGATATACAAGCTGATAACTTTAAAATGACACCTATCACGGTTCCAGCTATCATTTCTGGTGAAAATGTTAATATAGTATTGGACACAGGAGCTGCTGGTTCAGTTGTTTCCACTAATACATTACAGAAAATTGATAGTGAATATAAGTTTAAGCTTGAACCACTTCAGAATAAAAATTGGAGAGGTTTTGGATCAGTACTACACCCCATTGGTAAATACAAAGCTGCTGTTTTCTTCAAACACCAACATGGTTATGTAAGGGTAACTTGTGACTTTGTAGTAATGAATAATACAAATTGTAGTAACTGTTTTATCATTGGAAATGATATTCTGACTAAATTTGGTGTAAAATTAGACCCTGCTAATAATAATTTTACAATTGGCATGAATGGTAAAAGGAAATTTAAAATAAATTCTTTTAACACAGTCTTACACATTGAGTCAGTAACAAATTCCCCGTCTAAAGGAAGAGAATCCAATGAGATGGAACTTCTGGAAACAGAAATTTCAAAAGCATCATTTGGCACTCAGATAAGTGAAACTGAGAAAGATAATATTTTGGAATTAATTAAAGCTTTTCCAATGGCTTTTGCACATGGTACAAATGAACTTGGCCTTGTAAAAGATCATGAAATGAAAATTAGTTTAACCTGTGACATGGATAATATTCCTGCTAGTCTTAAAAAGAAACCATATCCTGCTTCACCAATGAAGAGGAAAGACATAGAGGATAATATTAAGATGTTATTAAAGATGAACATTCTTGAGAAGGTTGAAACTACACCAAAATATTGTGTAATATCACCAGTGCTGATTTCTTATGAACAAGATAAAGCAAGACTGTGCGGTGATTATAGAGCATTAAATACATTTACAGTAGATGATATTTATCCCTTGCCAAGGATTGCCTCTATACATGCTACCCTTAAAGGTGCTAAATATATAAGTTGCCTAGATGGAAATAAAGGGTACCATCAAATTCCTGTTGAAAAGAATTCACAGAACTTTTTGTTGATAACAACACACATGGGAATTTATAAGTATGTCAGAATGCCATTTGGACCAAAGAATGCTCCATCAGTATTTCAAAAGTTAATGGATATAACATTCCATAATGAAATGATTGAGGGATGGCTAATGGTATACATTGATGACATCATAGTGTTCTCTAAAACTTTTGATGAACACTTAATCCATTTAAGGAAAGTATTTCAGAAAATGGATGAAATAAAAATGACCCTTGCATTGAAAAAATGTAAATTTGGGTTTGAATCTTTAAAAGTGCTTGGTCATATTGTATCTGGCTTACAAATATGTGTAGACCAAAATAAAGTGGCTGCAATAAAGAATATTGGCATTCCTCAAAATGTGAAGGATGTACAATCTTTTCTTGGAATGTGTGGTTATTATAGACAATATATAAAAAACTACCAATCAATTGCTGCACCGCTGACCACACTGATAAAGAAATCAGAAGCTTTCATTTGGAATAATGAAAGACAACAAGCTTTTAATAAGTTGAAAGAATGTTTAATGACAGCTCCTATCTTGGGATTACCAGATTTCCAATTAACTTTTGTATTATATACAGATGCAAGTTTTATTGGACTGGGTGCTGCTTTGCATCAAAAACAACTTATTGAAGGTAAAATGTCAGAAGTAGTAATCTGCTATATTTCACGTACTCTGAGAAGTAGTGAATTGAAATATGGTGCTACTCAACTTGAATGTTTGGCAGTAGTATGGGCTCTTGAAAAGCTACATTATTACCTTGAAGACCAAAAATTTGAGTTAATAACTGACTGTAGTGCAGTTAAGTCACTCTTAAACATGAAAACTCCTAATAGACACATGTTTAGATGGCAATTAGCTGTACAAGAATACAGAGGACGGATGACTATTACACATAGAGCAGGAACCTTGCACTCTAATGTAGATCTGTTATCTAGAGTACCTCTGCCTAATAATGATGATAATCCTGCTTATGTTCCTGAATCAGAGATTATTAACATTTATGGCATTTATATTGTAGATCTTGAGGATGAATTTATGCAATCAATTCTTGATAATTATAATTCAGATCCTGACTTAAGTAAATTAACTACAATATTAAATGATCCATCTAATGCTTCAATGAATGTTTTAATAAAAACATTACCAGATAAGTATAAAGAGGCATTAGAGAAAGGAAAATTTTCCATTGAGGATGATTTTATATATTACAGGAAAAAATTAAGTAATGTAATTGTAATTCCCCCTTCAATGAAGGAGTTAATGTTAAGTATATGTCATGATGATATATTAGCAGGTCATTTTGACTACCATAAAACATTAACCAGAGTAAAAAACACAGCTTGGTGGATTAACATGTCTGAGGATGTTCAGAAATATGTTGAAACATGTGATTCTTGTCAAAAATCTAAAAGATTAACAGGAAAAAGAGCTGGTTTATTACAACAAATTGAGCAACCAAAAGCTCCATGGGAAATTATTAACATGGACTTTGTAACAGGTTTGCCAATAGCAGGGCATAAGAGTTATAACTCCTGCTGGGTAATTGTAGATAGATTTACAAAGATGTGTAAATTTATTCCTACCCACAAAGAGGTTTCTGCAAAGGACTTAGCTTTTTTATGGTGGACACAAATGTTAAATACAGCAGGTTTCCCCAAAGCAATAGTTTCTGACAGAGATCCTAAATTTACTTCTGAGTTCTGGACGTCACTTATGGATGTTTCAGGGTGTCAATTAAAACTTTCTACAGCACACCATCCACAAACTGATGGGCTAGCAGAGAGAATGATACAAACCTTAGAAGATATGATAAGAAGATACTGTGCTTTTGGTCTTAATTTTAAAGACAATGACAAATTCACGCATGATTGGGTAACCCTTATCCCAGGTTTAGAATTTGCATATAATAGTACAGTACATTCTGTCACTGGAAAAAAGCCATTTGAGTTATGGTTGGGTTATGTACCTAATACCCCTGCTAAAACTCTTAATAAGTTACCTAGATTGGATATTCATCCAGGTACTAAATCTTTTCTTCAGATGCAAGAATTATGCAGAAAACATGCTCAAGAATGTATAAATAAGGCTTTTGAGTATGAAAAGAAAAGATGGGATAAAGCCCATAAAGAACAAATGTTCAAAGAGGGTGATGAAGTCCTTATTTCAACGCTACATTTCAATTTAAATGGTAATGTTAAATTGAAGGATCCATTCATTGGACCATTTGTAGTTAAAAAGATGGTTGGTAATAATGCTGTTGAGGTTATTCTATATGCACCTTATGATAGAAAACATCCAGTATTTCCTATTTCTCTTATAAAACCATACCATTCTAATGATACTGCTCTCTTTCCAAGAAGATCAGGAAGGCATAAACAGCAACCTGAAGAAATAGTGGAAAAAGCAGAAATTGAAAAGATACTTAAAAAGAGACACCTTACAAAAGAAAAGGGAGTTGAGTATCTACTAAGATTTAAAAATAAATCAAGTGAATATGACCAGTGGATTCCAGAAAATGAAATCTCTGATCTTAAAAATCTCTTGAAAAAATTTAAATCTAAATAATACTGTTCATTCAGTATATGTATTATAAAAATTATTTTTTATTTTATTATTTCATTCCTTAAGATTAATTAAAATGTTTTAACATTTTTTTTATTATTGTTCTTTTTTGGAGTGAGGGAGTGTCAGCCTAAATATCCTTAGGACTGAGTATTTCTTATGCTTAAAATAAGATAACCTTAATTAGATTAAGCTTATATCTTAAAAATAAGGTTAAAATAATAATATATATTATTTTATTATATATATATATATTTATTATTCTATTATATAATTTATAATAGTTTAAATAGCTTATCCATGGCCTAATAATACTTATTAAGGTGTTAATGGAGTCATAATATACTTATCTTAAGTGATATGAAGTAATTATTGACATACATAAGCTTATATGTATACATAAATCTCATATTCAGTGAAATATGCAGTATATTATGTATATTTAGGTATATAAGTGGGTTTTAGCCCCTTAATAGCCTATAACCTTTGTTTATCTGCTTATTTTAGGTCATATGGACGAAATCAGTGGACTCACAACGCCTACAGAAGCATAGACACCTATATCAGGCGCATACACCCAGTTTGGACAACTAAAATTACTTCCTTGGATGGTTATTCACGGATTTATGGGTTGGAAAGATGTTTCTGGGTTAATGTGGATGCTTGGGGATGTTATTGGGGGCTTGGACATTTTATTTGTTTCCTTTATATGCTTTTAGTTTCATTAAATCTCTTTTTGATCTTTTATTTTACCTGTTTCTTTATGGTATCCGCTTTTATCTGGGATTTCTATTTATGGTATGACTCTGTGTTATTATTAATAGTGATGGAGGGTCCTTACTGGAGGTCTGGGTGTTGAAACTGCTTGAAGTGGACGCCATGGGGAGGTGATGGGCCCTCACAGTGCTGTAATTGCCGGGGATAGCAGTGACATCATCTGGATTGAAGGTCTGTGCACTCCAGTGGATTTGGGTATAAGTAAGGAGGGATTTTGACAGTTTATTATCATCATTCAATTACTACACTTCAAATAAACATTACACTACAATTATTAACATTCAGAAATATATTATAAAGCCCTTATAAATTGATATTATCTTTATAAAAGCTATAACTATATTTTATTCTTCTATTTTCCACCACTAGCACGCATTTAAATCCAAGTATTGTGAGTTTAAATTGAGTATAACTATTCTATTAGTCTTCCCCTGAGGTTTAATCACTAAATCATTTATTATAAAGTAGTAGGACCATAAAATAACACTATTATATCATACTTATATACTAGACTGTACTGACATTCCTCATACTTAGTTTTAAATTATTCATTTTTAATAGCATTTCTAAACCATTTTATTGTTACTAAGTAAAGTATAGCAATCTCTTGCAGTTCTAGCGTGTGTACAGGATGTTTCCATGATGCATGTATCCTTCTTTTGCAAAATTGATCTATATTTTATACTCTTTATGCATTACTAATTCACATGTATATTGTATATCTCATAACACATGTTTCATGTTGCATATTTTTGGTTTTATTAGATAATATATTTTGCATATCCATATTTCAAGTTTTATTTTCATTGTGTATATTGAATAATGGATATTTCAGGTTATATGTTGCATTGTCAATCTTGAATACTGGATATTGCATTTTTCATTTCACATAGACATATTTTATTCATATATTCAACCTGTTTTCAATTTTTTTTCAAGCTGTGATTAATTTGTGTTTAATCTCTTATGAATTGTATTCTCAATTTTTTTACAACTAATTTCCTAACAGTTTGATAATTGTTTCCTATAAGCCCTTCTAAAACTTCATAGCCTGCTGAGGAGAACATTCATTCAAGGAAGTTGGAATATGCTCTTCATAGATGTGTTATGCATATTCAAACTGATTAGTCGAAAATGTTGATTCATCACTAGAAAAAAAATCTGGCACCTGCTAGATGGTTCCCTAACTGACTGAATTATAGTATTTAAATTAAGACTAACACCTGCTAGAATGCACCAACATTTTTTGTACCTGGTGATGAATTATAAAATCCATATTAATTATCTCATTTCATTTTACACCTTCTGATGATCATTAAATGATTTATAATGAAAAAAATATATTCAGAAGTGTAAAATGTATTATTAATATTCTCCTTCACCCTCTTACTTTTAATATATACCAATCTTGATCATCTCCATAACAATGTGAGAAATAGTTTTGACATCATTTCATTTAACTTCTTTGATCTTTATTCTCATCATTTCAGCTATACATTGAGCTAGAAACTTCTCTTTAATAATAGCATCACCAGGATGTTTTTTGGTTGTTACAGTAATTGTTTTACCTGGAACATGATCCTGATTTAATTGAAATCTAACTCTTTTAACATTTTTCTTTTGCTTCCATTGTGACTTGAACATGGGTCCACCAGGTATTTGTGTACCAGTCATTGTAGCTACTAACAAGCTGGCTACTGAGATTTGTACCAGCCAGGGGACACCATTAATATATATGTACAAAATTCAATATTATCACAAAAAATTTAAACTTGAGCTGTTTCAGTTTATAATAGTGGAAAATTAATTGTTTCCTTTAACTAAGGATTTGCTGGATATAATTTAAATATTAAGTATTTAGGTAATATAAATTCTATATTTTGTACTATTTGAATAAAATAAAACCCTAAATTGATGAGGTATCTTGAGAGGGATAATTGGCTATTTGAAACACTTTAGATGTTGAATTAAAAATTTTCATAAAATGAATACACATACTAAGTAGCTTATGTGGATATATAATAGCTGTTTAATATTTTTGATAAGATGCATAATTATTTTTATTAATGTCACTTCACGGGTGACCTTACCAGTCTAGGTTTTAATTAAATAGTGAGCTTCATTTAAATTAATATTAATATAACATTCAATTACTTAATAAAAAAATCTACGTTTTGTGATTTCAAAATGATAGTATAATAGTATTTTAAAATATTGAGTTATGAAGTGTGAACCTGACATAAATTCTAAGATAAGGTGGACACTTAGGATTAACATTGTATACATAAAACATAATGTACATATTAAATTATGTTATCTATGTTTAATTATTTGAATAAAATATAATTTTAAATTAGTGTGATTATTAGGGGGAGCCTAGTTAAATTGGATATGGTTAAGGAGTGATAATAATGACCCTTTAGAATATAAAAGTAATTGAAGTATATCATGTTTCTTAAACAAGTAAAGGTAGAAAATAGTTTACTCTTGTTCATTTTTGACACAGGGTATCTTATTTATTTCCAAAATGAAAATTCTTTGAAAAGCTATATATATTCTTTATAGCATACATCATATACCAGTTTACACTATAACATCAATTTTTATTACACATCTTATCCAACATATTCATTATATCTTGTTCTATTATATCATTAATGATAGCTGTATCACCATCATGACACTTGATGATCTCAGGTGTCTTATTAACTTGATTTTTGCCATCAACTATGGGAATTTCATATTTCTTAATTTTTATAAATTCTTTCTGTTGAGGCTTGAACATGGGTTCAGTAGGTTGGAGTTCACCAGTCATTTGGAATATTTTCCAGTTGGCTACACAGGTTGATACCAACTTGATCTAAAATTTATATAAAGATATGCTACTGTAATGTGATGATTATAATATTTTGAGATAAACTTTTTTCTTTGAGACTATGTAGGCTCCATTGGTACTATTTGATTTCTTGTAGATCTAGTGTGATGATGCATACTTATTGCATAATAATGGTGTGTCACATATTTTTTTTTCTTGAATGATGTAAAATTCTAAATTTTTGATATAATAAGGGGACCCTAAAACTTTTTAATATCTTGGTGGTAGACTTAGCATTAACATAATATGCTTATACATTTTAACTACTTTTTAAAGTCATGTCATGGTTTTTTTTGAATAGAAGAAATATGTGACTGGTGAGTTTTTGTGGCACCAGGGATCACTCAATCAAGAATTATTATAAATTTTTTTTAAAATAAATATATTTTATATTCCTCATACTTAGTTTTAAATTATTCATTTTTAATAGCATTTCTAAACCATTTTATTGTTACTAAGTAAAGTATAGCAATCTCTTGCAGTTCTAGCGTGTGTACAGGATGTTGCCATGATGCATGTATCCTTCTTTTGCAAAATTGATCTATATTTTATACTCTTTATGCATTACTAATTCACATGTATATTGTATATCTCATAACACATGCTTCATGTTGCATATTTTTGGTTTTATTAGATAATATATTTTGCATATCCATATTGCATATCCATATTTCAAGTTTTATTTTCATTGTGTATATTGAATAATGGATATTTCAGGTTATATGTTGCATTGTCAATCTTGAATACTGGATATTGCATTTTTAATTTCACATAGACATATTTTATTCATATATTCAACCTGTTTTCAATTTTTTTTTTCAAGCTGTGATTAATTTGTGTTTAATCTCTTATGAATTGTATTCTCAATTTTTTTACAACTAATTTCCTAACAGTTTGATAATTGTTTCCTATAAGCCCTTCTAAAACTTCATAGCCTGCTGAGGAGAACATTCATTCAAGGAAGTTGGAATATGCTCTTCATAGATGTGTTATGCATATTCAAACTGATTAGTCGAAAATGTTGATTCATCACTAGAAAAAAAATCTGGCACCTGCTAGATGGTTCCCTAACTGACTGAATTATAGTATTTAAATTAAGACTAACACCTGCTAGAATGCACCAACATTTTTTGTACCTGGTGATGAATTATAAAATCCATATTAATTATCTCATTTCATTTTACACCTTCTGATGATCATTAAATGATTTATAATGAAAAAAATATATTCAGAAGTGTAAAATGTATTATTAATATTCTCCTTCACCCTCTTACTTTTAATATATACCAATCTTGATAATCTCCATAACAATGTGAGAAATAGTTTTGACATCATTTCATTTAACTTCTTTGATCTTTATTCTCATCATTTCAGCTATACATTGAGCTAGAAACTTCTCTTTAATAATAGCATCACCAGGATGTTTTTTGGTTGTTACAGTAATTGTTTTACCTGGAACATGATCCTGATTTAATTGAAATCTAACTCTTTTAACATTTTTCTTTTGCTTCCATTGTGACTTGAACATGGGTCCACCAGGTATTTGTGTACCAGTCATTGTAGCTACTAACAAGCTGGCTACTGAGATTTGTACCAGCCAGGGGACACCATTAATATATATGTACAAAATTCAATATTATCACAAAAAATTTAAACTTGAGCTGTTTCAGTTTATAATAGTGGAAAATTAATTGTTTCCTTTAACTAAGGATTTGCTGGATATAATTTAAATATTAAGTATTTAGGTAATATAAATTCTATATTTTGTACTATTTGAATAAAATAAAACCCTAAATTGATGAGGTATCTTGAGAGGGATAATTGGCTATTTGAAACACTTTAGATGTTTAATTAAAAATTTTCATAAAATGAATACACATACTAAGTAGCTTATGTGGATATATAATAGCTGTTTAATATTTTTGATAAGATGCATAATTATTTTTATTAATGTCACTTCACGGGTGACCTTACCAGTCTAGGTTTTAATTAAATAGTGAGCTTCATTTAAATTAATAATAATATACCATTCAATTACTTAATAAAAAAATCTACGTTTTGTGATTTCAAAATGATAGTATAATAGTATTTTAAAATATTGAGTTATGAAGTGTGAACCTGACATAAATTCTAAGATAAGGTGGACACTTAGGATTAACATTATATACATAAAACATAATGTACATATTAAATTATGTTATCTATGTTTAATTATTTGAATAAAATATAATTTTAAATTAGTGTGATTTTTAGGGGGAGCCTAGTTAAATTGGATATGGTTAAGGAGTGATAAGAATGACCCTTTAGAATATAAAAGTAATTGAAGTATATCATGTTTCTTAAACAAGTAAAGGTAGAAAATAGTTTACTCTTGTTCATTTTTGACAAAGGGTATCTGATTTATTTCCAAAATGAAAATTCTTTGAAAAGCTATATATATTCTTTATAGCATACATCATATACCGATTTACACTATAATATCAATTTTTATTACACATCTTATCCAACATATTCATTATATCTTGTTCTATTATATCATTAATGATAGCTGTATCACCATCATGACACTTGATGATCTCAGGTGTCTTATTAACTTGATTTTTGCCATCAACTATGGGAATTTCATATTTCTTAATTTTTATAAATTCTTTCGGTTGAGGCTTGAACATGGGTTCAGTAGGTTGGAGTTCACCAGTCATTTGGAATATTTTCCAGTTGGCTACACAGGTTGATACCAACTTGATCTAAAATTTATATAAAGATATGCTACTGTAATGTGATGATTATAATATTTTGAGATAAACTTTTTTCTTTGAGCCTTTGTAGGCTCCATTGGTACTATTTGATTTCTTGTAGATCTAGTGTGATGATGCATACTTATTGCATAATAATGGTGTGTCACATATTTTTTTTTCTTGAATGATGTAAAATTCTAAATTTTTGATATAATAAGGGGACCCTAAAACTTTTTAATATCTTGGTGGTAGACTTAGCATTAACATAATATGCTTATACATTTTAACTACTTTTTAAAGTCATGTCATAGTTTTTTTTGAATAGAAGAAATATGTGACTGGTGAGTTTTTGTGGCACCAGGGATCACTCAATCAAGAATTATTTTAAATTTTTTGTAAAATAAATATATTTTATATTCCTCATACTTAGTTTTAAATTATTCATTTTTAATAGCATTTCTAAACCATTTTATTGTTACTAAGTAAAGTATAGCAATCTCTTGCAGTTCTAGCGTGTGTACAGGATGTTGCCATGATGCATGTATCCTTCTTTTGCAAAATTGATCTATATTTTATACTCTTTATGCATTACTAATTCACATGTATATTGTATATCTCATAACACATGTTTCATGTTGCATTTTTTTGGTTTTATTAGATAATATATTTTGCATATCCATATTGCATATCCATATTTCAAGTTTTATTTTCATTGTGTATATTGAATAATGGATATTTCAGGTTATATGTTGCATTGTCAATCTTGAATACTGGATATTGCATTTTTCATTTCACATAGACATATTTTATTCATATATTCAACCTGTTTTCAATTTTTTTTCAAGCTGTGATTAATTTGTGTTTAATCTCTTATAAATTGTATTCTCAATTTTTTTACAACTAATTTCCTAACAGTTTGATAATTGTTTCCTATAAGCCCTCCTAAAACTTCATAGCCTGCTGAGGAGAACATTCATTCAAGGAAGTTGGAATATGCTCTTCATAGATGTGTTATGCATATTCAAACTGATTAGTCGAAAATGTTGATTCATCACTAGAAAAAAAATCTGGCACCTGCTAGATGGTTCCCTAACTGACTGAATTATAGTATTTAAATTAAGACTAACACCTGCTAGAATGCACCAACATTTTTTGTACCTGGTGATGAATTATAAAATCCATATTAATTATCTCATTTCATTTTACACCTTCTGATGATCATTAAATGATTTATAATGAAAAAAATATATTCAGAAGTGTAAAATGTATTATTAATATTCTCCTTCACCCTCTTACTTTTAATATATACCAATCTTGATCATCTCCATAACAATGTGAGAAATTGTTTTGACATCATTTCATTTCACTTCTTTGATCTTTATTTTCATCATTTCAGCTATACATTGAGCTAGAAACTTCTCTTTAATAATAGCATCACCAGGATGTTTTTTTGTTGTTACAGTAATTGTTTTGCCTTGAAAATGATCCTGATTTAATTGAAATCTAACTCTTTTAACATTTTTCTTTTGCTTCCATTGTGACTTGAACATGGGTCCACCAGGTATTTGTGTACCAGTCATTGTAGCTACTAACAAGCTGGCTACTGAGATTTGTACCAGCCAGGGGACACCATTAATATATATGTACAAAATTCAATATTATCACAAAAAATTTAAACTTGAGCTGTTTCAGTTTATAATAGTGGAAAATTAATTGTTTCCTTTAACTAAGGATTTGCTGGATATAATTTAAATATTAAGTATTTAGGTAATATAAATTCTATATTTTGTACTATTTGAATAAAATAAAACCCTAAATTGATGAGGTATCTTGAGAGGGATAATTGGCTATTTGAAACACTTTAGATGTTGAATTAAAAATTTTCATAAAATGAATACACATACTAAGTAGCTTATGTGGATATATAATAGCTGTTTAATATTTTTGATAAGATGCATAATTATTTTTATTAATGTCACTTCACGGGTGACCTTACCAGTCTAGGTTTTAATTAAATAGTGAGCTTCATTTAAATTAATATTAATATACCATTCAATTACTTAATAAAAAAATCTACGTTTTGTGATTTCAAAATGATAGTATAATAGTATTTTAAAATATTGAGTTATGAAGTGTGAACCTGACATAAATTCTAAGATAAGGTGGACACTTATGATTAACATAATATACATAAAACATAATGTACATATTAAATTATGTTATCTATGTTTAATTATTTGAATAAAATATAATTTTAAATTAGTGTCATTATTAGGGGGAGCCTAGTTAAATTGGATATGGTTAAGGAGTGATAAGAATGACCCTTTAGAATATAAAAGTAATTGAAGTATATCATGTTTCTTAAACAAGTAAAGGTAGAAAAAAGTTTACTCTTGTTCATTTTTGACACAGGGTATCTGATTTATTTCCAAAATGAAAATTCTTTGAAAAGCTATATATATTCTTTATAGCATACATCATATACCGGTTTACACTATAACATCAATTTTTATTACACATCTTATCCAACATATTCATTATATCTTGTTCTATTATATCATTAATGATAGCTGTATCACCATCATGACACTTGATGATCTCAGGTGTCTTATTAACTTGATTTTTGCCATCAACTATGGGAATTTCATATTTCTTAATTTTTATAAATTCTTTTTGTTGAGGCTTGAACATGGGTTCAGTAGGTTGGAGTTCACCAGTCATTTGGAATATTTTCCAGTTGGCTACACAGGTTGATACCAACTTGATCTAAAATTTATATAAAGATATGCTACTGTAATGTGATGATTATAATATTTTGAGATAAACTTTTTTCTTTGAGCCTTTGTAGGCTCCATTGGTACTATTTGATTTCTTGTATATCTAGTGTGATGATGCATACTTATTGCATAATAATGGTGTGTCACATATTTTTTTTTCTTGAATGATGTAAAATTCTAAATTTTTGATATAATAAGGGGACCCTAAAACTTTTTAATATCTTGGTGTTAGACTTAGCATTAACATAATATGCTTATACATTTTAACTACTTTTTAAAGTCATGTCATGGTTTTTTTGGAATATAAGAAATATGTGACTGGTGAGTTTTTGTGGCACCAGGGATCACTCAATCAAGAATTATTTTAAATTTTTTTTAAAATAAATATATTTTATATTCCTCATACTTAGTTTTAAATTATTCATTTTTAATAGCATTTCTAAACCATTTTATTGTTACTAAGTAAAGTATAGCAATCTCTTGCAGTTCTAGCGTGTGTACAGGATGTTGCCATGATGCATGTATCCTTCTTATGCAAAATTGATCTATCTTTTATACTCTTTATGCATTACTAATTCACATGTATATTGTATATCTCATAACACATGTTTCATGTTGCATATTTTTGGCTTTATTAGATAATATATTTTGCATATCCATATTTCAAGTTTTATTTTCATTGTGTATATTGAATAATGGATATTTTAGGTTTTATGTTGCATAGTCAATCTTGAATACTGGATATTGCATTTTTCATTTCACATAGACATATTTTATTCATATATTCAACCTGTTTTCAATTTTTTCTCAAGCTGTGATTAATTTGTGTTTAATCTCTTATGAATTGTATTCTCAATTTTTTTACAACTAATTTCCTCACAGTTTGATAATTATTTCCTATTATCCCTCCTAAAACTTCATAGCCTGCTGAGGAGAACATTCATTCAAGGAAGTTGGAAGATGCTCTTCATAGATGTGTTATGCATATTCAAACTGATTTGTCGAAAATGTTGATTCATCACTAGAAAAAAAATTTGGCACCTGCTAGATGGTTCCCTAACTGACTGAATTATAGTATTTAAATTAAGACTAACACCTGATAGAATGCACCAACATTTTTTGTACCTGGTGATGAATTATAAAATCCATATTAATTATCTCATTTCATTTTACACCTTCTGATGATCATTAATTGATTTATAATGAAAAACATATATTCAGAAGTGTAAAATGTATTATTAATATTCTCCTTCACCCTCTTACTTTTAATATATACCAATCTTGATGATCTCCATAACAATGTGAGAAATTGTTTTGACATCATTTCATTTAACTTCTTTGATCTTTATTTTCATCATTTCAGCTATACATTGAGCTAGAAACTTCTCTTTAATAATAGCATCACCAGGATGTTTTTTGGTTGTTACAGTAATTGTTTTACCTGGAACATGATCCTGATTTAATTGAAATCTAACTCTTTTAACATTTTTCTTTTGCTTCCTTTGTGACTTGAACATGGGTCCACCAGGTATTTGTGTTCCAGTAATTGTAGCTACTAACAAGCTGGCTACTGAGATTTGTACCAGCCAGGGGACACCATTAATATATATGTACAAAATTCAATATTATCACAAAAAATTTTAACTTGAGCTGTTTCAGTTTATAATAGTGGAAAATTAATTGTTTCCTTTAACTAAGGATTTACTGGATATAATTTAAATATTAAGTATTAAGGTAATATAAATTCTATATTTTGTACTATTTGAATAACATAAAATCCTAAATTGATGAGGTATCTTGAGAGGGATAATTGGCTATTTGAAACACTTTAGATTTTGAATTAAAAAATTTCATAAAATGAATACACATACTAAGTAGCTTATGTGGATATATAATAGCTGTTTAATATTTTTGATAAGATGCATAATTATTTTTATTAATGTCACTTCACAGGTGACCTTACCAGTCTAGGTCTTAATTAAATAGTGAGCTTCATTTAAATTAATATTAATATACCATTCAATTACTTAATAAAAAAAATCTATGTTTTGTGATTTCAAAATAATAGTATAATAGTATTTCAAATTATTAAGTTATGAAGTGTGAACCTGACAGATACTTTAAGATAAGGTGGACACTTATGATTAACATTATATACATAAAACATAAGGTACTTATTAAATTATGTTATCTATGTTTAATTATTTGAATAAAATATAATTTTAAATTAGTGTTATTATTAGTGGGAGCCTAGTTAAATTGGATATGGTTAAGGAGTGATAAGAATGACCCTTTAGAATATAAAAGTAATTGAAGTATATCATGTTTCTTAAACAAGTAAAGGTAGAAAATAATTTACTCTTGTTCATTTTTGACACAGGGTATCTGATTTATTTCCAAAATGAAAGTTCTTTGAAAAGCTATATATATTCTTTATAGCACACATCATATACCGGTTTACACTATAGCATCAATTTTTATTACACATTTAAGAAATAAAGAATCAGGGGAGATAGAGGATATTTAATTGTTTTGATGGAATATATCTTTCACAGGACAGCCCAAATTAATCAATGAGTTATAGTCAGGAATAAGATTAATTATGTTGTGGAGTGACTCAAGTCCTTGGGAGATAGTTATTAGGAAATTAGAAAGATAGAAATTCAAAATATTAATTAGTAGGAGGAAGTTGGTATCTTTTTGGGGTAATAATTTATCTTCAACTCATATAGAGGATGTGTCAGGCTAAGGTCAAGTACAAGGACGTGAACTAGCTTGAATAGTCAGTTGTCTAGAAGATTTAAATGGTCCTATATGAATACTGTAGTATAAATCCAATAAGTAGTAAAATATAATCAAAATTTAAAGGTCTCAGTAATATAATTCTCACTAGTTTTATATATGGCTTACAATCTTTGTAGTTGGTAGAAAAATAGATTTTATAATTCAGATACTATTCAAAAGTCTTATAAAAGTACTAATTGATATGTATTGTAATTTGTTTGGTTATATTGGTTAATTGTAAATGATAAAGAATGAATAAATACAACCCAAAAACCTCCTCCTTTTATACACACTGAGTTCCCTAATGATTCCCTTGATGTACCACCCAATACACAGTTAATCACGCCTCTAAACAACTAATAGACATTCCCATCAACATTCCCAATGACCCATGACATAATTAGAAGAGTAATAACCGCCAAAATCCTGAAATAATAAGGGAAATCCATCAAAATTAAAGGAAAAGACAAAAAGAGAGTATATGCGTATAAAACAATAATATTAAAGACTAAAGGAGACTTTTTAAGGTTAATAATAGCTTAATAATCAGGGGGATTGACTGTAGAAATAATGGGGCTAATCCTGACATTATACTACGTGAAATTCCCATTCAAAAATAACCAAAATTGACTGAGAAACCACCCAAAAACTTAAAAAAGAGCGTGAGATGTGGGGTAACTACATGCAGTTCTTGGCAGGCGCTTGCACGGGTAAATCCTTGACTAAAATTAGGCGAATTTAAGCGTGGTGATGAAATAAAGTGCCAAGAGTGAGGTTATTAATGAAATTAGTGCATATAAACAGGGTCAATGCATTATTAATTAAGCTAGGACACTAAATAAGCGCCTGTCGCCTATTTTAGTGTGTTTCCCCACAGTGGGCGTAGAATGTGGGGTAATTATAGTGTGAAAAAGCTAACTTTGCTAAAAATGAAGCTATTCACACGGGAAAAAAGCAGGCAGTATGTGGCCAGTACACAGAAGCCATTTCCGGCATAAAAAACACCAAATTTGAAAAGTGTTATTTTTATGCATTTAAATAGCCAAATCAATAGTTCTAAATGAGCCCAATTGATCTGTCAAAGCGCAATTTTGATATTCTCAATTTTATAGCGCATATAGTCAACTTTTAAGTGAAATAAAGCGCATTTCTTGTTTTCTGCATAAAACAATGAATATAACAGCTTTAAGTGTACTTAAAAATTATGCAGCCTTATACTTAAGGTTCTTAAGATTACCCTAACATATCCCAACTTAATATTAAGTACATAAGACCTATAAAAGGTGGATATATGCGTGTATATAAGGTGTTATAATGGCATTTTTTTGTGTATTATCATAATTTTACTTATGTATACTATTTGTGTACTCTTATTTATTATTCCCATGTATAGTTCATGTGTTTAACATAACTTATAAGTACTTTTTACTCAGTCCTGGAGATATACAGGCTGACACTCGCCCACCCAAAAAAAACAATAAAAAAATGATAAGTTATACATTTTATTTTATTTAATTTGTAATTTTCAGGTATTCAGAATAAATCTGTAGCATTAAAGATTCAACTTTAAAGAAATAAAACATAATAAAATATTATGAGTACTGGTTTTTTAACCCCTCAGCTGGTTGAACAGAAATTTATTTCTGTTTAAATTTTTTAAGAAGGGTGGATAAATTAGAAATTTCTTTTTCAGGTATCCATTTATCAAATTCATTTGATTTCCCTTTAAATCTTAGTAAATACTCAGTTCCTTTTTCTTTAGTAAGGATTCTTTTCTTGAGTATTTTTTCAATCTCTGCTTTTTCCACAATTTCTTCAGGTTGCTTTTTAGGCCTTCCCCTTCTTTTTGGAAATAAGTCAGGATCATTTGCATGGTAAGGTTTCAATAATGAGATAGGGAAAACTGGATGTTTCCTATCATATGGAGCATATAATATGACTTCCACTGCATTATTCCCAACCATTTTATTTACTACAAAAGGTCCTACAAAGGGATCCTTTAATTTAACATTACCTTGTAAGTTAAAATGTAGTGTTGATATGAGGACTTCATCTCCCTTTTTAAATTCAAATTCTTTATGAGATTTGTCCCACCTTTTCTTTTCATATTCAAATGCTTTTTGGATGCATTCTTCTGCATGCTTTCTACACATTTGTTGCATATGAATAAAGGATTTAGTGCCAGGGTGTATATCCAACCTTGGTAGCTTATTTAAAAGATTTACTGGGGTATTTGGTACATATCCCAGCCAGAGTTCAAATGGTTTCTTCTCTGTTACAGAATGAGTTGTGCTGTTATAAGCAAATTCAAGGCCAGGAATTAATGTTACCCAGTCATGTGTGAATTTCTCATTGTCTTTGTATTCTAATCCAAAGGCACAATATCTTCTGATCATGTCTTCAAGAGTTTGTATCATCCTCTCAGCCAGCCCATCAGTTTGTGGATGGTGTGCTGTAGACAATTTTAATTGACAACCTGATACTTCCATCAAAGATGTCCAGAACTCTGAAGTAAATTTAGGGTCTCTGTCAGAGATTATGGCTTTGGGGAACCCAGCAGTATTCATCATCTGAGTCCACCATAGTAATGCCAAGTCTTTTGCAGATACCTCTTTATGGGTAGGGATAAACTTACACATTTTTGTTAATCTATCCACTATTACCCAGCAAGAATTGAAACTTTCTTTTCCTGCTAATGGCAAGCCAGTTACAAAATCCATGTTTATAATTTCCCATGGAGCTTTTGGCTGCTCTATTTGTTGTAACAACCCAGCTCTCTTCCCAGTTAATCTTTTAGATTTCTGACAAGAGTCACATGTTTCAATGTATTTTTGTACATCCTCTTTCATGTTTATCCACCAGGCTGTATTTTTAACTCTGGTTAATGTTTTGTTAAAGTCAAAATGACCAGCTAAGATGTCATCATGACAAGTACTCAACATTAACTCTTTCATAGAAGGTGGTATTACTATTACATTGCTTAACTTTTTCCTGTAATATATATATCCATCTTCAATTGATAGTTTACCTTTTTCCAACGCATTTTTATACTTTGGAGGCAAGGTTTTAATTAATGCACTCATGGAGGCATTTGTTGGATCATTAAGAATGGTAGATAGTTTAGACAAATCTTTATCAGATGAATAATTTTCCAATATAGTTTGCATAAACTCTTCTTCTAAATCCACTATATAAATCCCAAATATATGTATAACCTCATTTTCAGGTACATAAGCTGGGTTGTCAGCATCATTTGGCAAAGGACTTCTTGATAATAAATCCACATTTGAATGCAATGTTCCTGCTCTGTGAGTAATTGTCATTCTTCCTCTGTACTCTTGTACAGCTAGTTGCCATCTAAACATGTGCCTATTAGGTGTTTTCATGTTTAGTAATGATTTTACTGCACTGCAATCTGTTATAAGTTCAAACTTCTGGTCTTCCAGATAGTAATGAAGTTTCTCCAAAGCCCACACCACGGCTAAACATTCTAGCTGTGTGGCACCATACCTTAGTTCTGTTTTTCTTAAGGTTCTGGATATATAACAGATAACTACTTCAGATAATTTTCCATTTATTATCTGTTTTTGCTGTAAAGCAGCACCCAAACCTATGAAACTTGCATCAGTGTACAAGATAAAAGGTAGGGTGAAATCTGGCAGTCCCAATATTGGAGCTGACATCAAACATTCCTTTAATTTGTTAAAGGCGTGCTGTCTTTCATTATTCCAAATGAAAGCTTCATTCTTCCTGATTAATGTTGTTAAAGGGGCTGCAATGGATTGGTAATTTTTAATATATTGTCTATAATATCCACACATACCTAAAAAACTTTGAACCTCTTTTACATTTTTAGGTATCCCAATGTTTTTAATTGCTGCCACTTTATTCTGGTCAACACAAATTTGTAATCCAGATACAACATGTCCAAGTACTTTCAAGGATTGAAATCCAAACTTACATTTCTTTAATGCAATAGTCATATTAATTTCATCCATTTTTTGAAAGACTCTTTTCAGGTGATTTAAATGTTCATCATATGTTTTTGAAAACACTATGATGTCATCAATATAGACCAATAGCCATCCTTCAACCATTTCCTGATGAAAAACACTATCCATCAATTTTTGGAAGACTGAAGGGGCATTCTTTGGGCCAAATGGCATTCTCACATACTTATAAATACCCATATGTGTGGTTATTAATAAGTAATTTTGAGAATCTCTTTCCACAGGAATCTGGTGGTAACCCTTGTTCCCATCCAGACAGGAAATATATTTTGCTCCTTGTAAGGTAGCATGGATAGAAGCTATCCTTGGTAGAGGGTAAATATCATCTACCGTATATGTATTCAGAGCTCTATAATCACCACATAATCTTGCCTTATCTTTTTCATAAGAGATTAATACTGGTGAAATGACACAATACTTAGGTGTTGTGTCCACTTTTTCAACAATACCCATTTCTAACAACAGTTTTATATTGTCTTCAATATCTTTCCTTTTTGCAGGAGATGCTGGGTAAGGTTTCTTTTTTAAGCTGCCAGGAATATTATCCAGATCACAGCTTAGAGAGATTTTCATCTCATGGTTTTTGACCAATCCTAGTTCATTTGAGCCATGAGCAAATGCCATAGGATATGATTTAATCAATCTCAAAATATCTTCTTGTTCAATATTTGAGAGTTGAGGACTGAAAGAGGCCTTTTGGATTTCATTTTCCAATTCACCCACTTCATTGGTGGTTCTTCCACCTTGCAGTTGTTCTTCTCTAGGAGAAATGGCATATATTGAATTTTCAGAACATATTTTGAATTTCCTTTTACCATTCACCCCTATGGTGAAACAACTGTTTGCAGGATCTAGTTTAATGCCAAATTTTGTCAATAAATCATTGCCAATAATAAACCAATCACTACAATTATTATTATCCATTACTACAAATTCACAAACTGCTCTAACATATCCATTATTATATTTAAAGAATACAGCAGTTTTGTATTTGCCAATTGGATTTAATACTGAACCAAAACCCCTCCAGTTCTTTGTCTGAACAGGTTCTAGTTTTTCCTGGTACTTACTATCAAGTTTCATTAATGCATTAAGTGAAACTACACTACCTGCAGCCCCAGTGTCAAGAATGGCATTCATTTCTTTTCCACATATGATAACAGGTGCTCTGATAGGTGTTATTTTGTAAGTATCATGAGATACATCTTTAATTATTTCAGCTTCCTCTATGGAAGTTAAAGATGTGTCTGTATGAGGTATAGCATCATTCAGGAACATTATATCCTGTTCTAATACAAATATCTCATTTTCATCATCACTGTAAGATATGTTACTCTTGCAATCCTCACTGGATTCCACATTCTCATCTTCATGATTACTAGGTTCAGAATTTTGTGAGGTTTCAATAACATTTATTCTTTTCTTACACGTGTGACCTTTAACCCAAGGTTCATTACATTTGTAACAAGTGTTATTTTCTTGTCTCTTAGGGACAAGGGGAGCTGAAGGTTTTTTCTTTTCCACTGGTAACTTACTTGTAGTAGGTTTTACCACTTCAACACTTTGTCTGTAATTACTATACTTGGTTTCATATTTGTGGTTTAATAATATCTCATTGCATATATTGATGAATCCAGAGGTGTCTCTGACAGTTTCAGTTCTAGCTACAATAATGTCTCTAACTGATATAGGCAACTTGTATATTATTTTTTCTTTCCACTCTTCATAATCCATTTTTGGATCCATAGCTTTCATGATTTTTATTAAATTCATTAAGAAGACCATGGGTTTATCTCCAGCATTTGGATTATATCTGGCCCTTTCATACAGTCTTTGTTGAGTGATTCTAAATTTTGGGCCACCAAATTGCCTTTCAATTAGTGCCTTCCATTCATTCCAGGAGTAATTAATTCCCTCACTCAATACAGATTCAAACCATAATAAGGCCACATCTGTAAATAAAGATATTAACTTTGAAGTAATTTCTTCATCAGGTAATTTGTATGAAAATTTTAAGTTATCAATTCTTTGTATGAATTGTTGCCAATCAGATTTTGAATCCCCGTCAAAAGAAGGGTACTGATCTAACTTAGGCCAGTTCTTTTGGCTAGTTTTTGCTTCCCTAACCTGAGGAATATTGAGTAATTCACTTACTTTAGAAAGATGATCATTTATTTCATCTTTTACTGATTTTATATTCTCAGAGCCTATGACACTATGTTCATGTTCTATCATTGGTTTATCCTCAGAGTGTTTCATAAAACCTGGTACTCTTTCTACATAAGAGGTCTTATCCTTTATTGTTTCAGTATTTTTCAAAATGTTAGCTACTTCAATTTCTACCCTTTGTAACCTATCTTTTATTACAGGTACTTGAGTCAAAGTATCATTTACATTTGAAAAAGACAATTTTACACGTCCCTCTATGGTAGCCATAATATTCTGAGAGTGTTCTAATTTACTTTCTAAATTTCTAATCTCAGATTTTAATCTTTTATTCTCATTGATTAATTCATTATTTGAATTTTCAATAATTTTTAATCTATTGGCTGTGGTACTCAATGATTGTGTTAGCTGCAATAATACATTTTCTGTATTAATGTCTGACTCTTTTGAAAACTCTTCCAATTTTTCAATTCTCAATAATAATTTACTTATTATTTTTGATTCCATTGGATTCTCTTTTAAAAAATATTCTATTTTTTCCGTGTCCAATTCAGAAGACTCATTTTCAGGGTCAAGATTTAATTCATTTGGTTCAATTTTTATATTAATAGTATTTTCCTGGTGATCCATAAAACTATTTACATTGTCCTCATGTAAAGACAAGTTTAAAATATTCTGTTCAAATGAATAATCCTTTAAATCCTTATCAATAATATCCAATATTTCCTTATCAATTTCATTACCTATAAGTAATTTATTGTCAGGTTGATATAATTGATCATAAGAAGTTGGATGACTTACCAAGGTCTTATCCCACTTCCTCTGCCTCTCCTTGCCTTTCCCCTGTAAGGGTGACTGCTGGAGCCCTGCTGTTGAGGATTGTTGTAGTTTTGGGCGTACCAATCCCATTTCCATTTGCTTACTGTAATTTTTTGGTCCTCCTCTTGGGCTGGAGGTGTTGCTATGGAATTGTTGGTTGCTACTGTTGGTGGTTGAGTCTTTATGTCCACTAGAGCTTGGTTGACTTCTATGAAACCTTGAGCTGCTCTCTTTTCCAGATTGTTGATCTGGTCCACTATATTGTTGACTCTTACTGTCAAGGTGTTCATTAGGGTGGATAGGGAGTGAACTTGTTCTTGTAATGTATTTTTTGATTTCTTTATTGAAACCTGCTTTAGAAGCTTTTCCCTTTCCTCCAGAGACATTGACGGAGTGTTGTTTATTATGGGAGAGTCCTGGCCCTCCATTTGAATGTCCTGTAACAGGTCTTTCAGCTCTAGGTCTTAAGTTATAAGGTTTTACCTTATTACTTACAATGTCATTGTTGTCACACATTTTTACGTGGAATTTAAGGAATTGAAAGTTTAGATATGAAAACTTCAAAAAGGAGTTTTATCAGTATTTATCAATACCACTGAAGACAATTTTCTTGCTTACTTATTGGTATGAAGTGAATATTTAAGTGCCAAAAGTCAAATATGCTTTTATGTGGTCACTTGATTTAACTGGTCTACAATATGTAGCCGTGTTTTTATATTCAAAAGAAAACAACTGTCAGTATGATTCTTTCTAAATATTTAATGAATTTTACAAACCAATAAAAGAGAAGATTAAGAGTCCTGTTAAAAGAAAACAATTAATCAGTTTAATTGGTTATCATCTGCAAAGATCACAAATTTAATTGGTCTATTGACAGACTCCCACTAAGAACAATTATATGTTAAATTAGTGGTAAAAATTTTATCTGCAAAGATCTCAAATTTAATTGGTCTATTAACAGACCCACTAATAACAATTATAAGTTAAATTAGTGGTAAAATTGTTGATTCAATATCACAATTTTATAATATAACAGGGCTTCTTTTTCTAAAATCACTATATAAGTGACCCCAACCTGTTGTAATTATCCAAATATTTTTATAGGGATATTATTTACGTGCACCTTCTCTTGAAAATTTCACTTACCAGGATTATAACAGAATTCTTGAGGAAAGGCCCCCAATTGTCAGGCTAAGGTCAAGTACAAGGACGTGAACTAGCTTGAATAGTCAGTTGTCTAGAAGATTTAAATGGTCCTATATGAATACTGTAGTATAAATTCAATAAGTAGTAAAATATAATCAAAATTTAAAGGTCTCAGTAATATAATTCTCACTAGTTTTATATATGGCTTACAATCTTTGTAGTTGGTAGAAAAATAGATTTTATAATTCAGATACTATTCAAAAGTCTTATAAAAGTACTAATTGATATGTATTGTAATTTGTTTGGTTATATTGGTTAATTGTAAATGATAAAGAATGAATAAATACAACCCAAAAACCTCCTCCTTTTATACACACTGAGTTCCCTAATGATTCCCTTGATGTACCACCCAATACACAGTTAATCACGCCTCTAAACAACTAATAGACATTCCCATCAACATTCCCAATGACCCATGACATAATTAGAAGAGTAATAACCGCCAAAATCCTGAAATAATAAGGGAAATCCATCAAAATTAAAGGAAAAGACAAAAAGAGAGTATATGCGTATAAAACAATAATATTAAAGACTAAAGGAGACTTTTTAAGGTTAATAATAGCTTAATAATCAGGGGGATTGACTGTAGAAATAATGGGGCTAATCCTGGCATTATACTACGTGAAATTCCCATTCAAAAATAACCAAAATTGACTGAGAAACCACCCAAAAACTTAAAAAAGAGCGTGAGATGTGGGGTAACTACATGCAGTTCTTGGCAGGCGCTTGCACGGGTAAATCCTTGACTAAAATTAGGCGAATTTAAGCGTGGTGATGAAATAAAGTGCCAAGAGTGAGGTTATTAATGAAATTAGTGCATATAAACAGGGTCAATGCATTATTAATTAAGCTAGGACACTAAATAAGCGCCTGTCGCCTATTTTAGTGTGTTTCCCCACAGTGGGCGTAGAATGTGGGGTAATTATAGTGTGAAAAAGCTAACTTTGCTAAAAATGAAGCTATTCACACGGGAAAAAAGCAGGCAGTATGTGGCCAGTACACAGAAGCCATTTCCGGCATAAAAAACACCAAATTTGAAAAGTGTTATTTTTATGCATTTAAATAGCCAAATCAATAGTTCTAAATGAGCCCAATTGATCTGTCAAAGCGCAATTTTGATATTCTCAATTTTATAGCGCATATAGTCAACTTTTAAGTGAAATAAAGCGCATTTCTTGTTTTCTGCATAAAACAATGAATATAACAGCTTTAAGTGTACTTAAAAATTATGCAGCCTTATACTTAAGGTTCTTAAGATTACCCTAACATATCCCAACTTAATATTAAGTACATAAGACCTATAAAAGGTGGATATATGCGTGTATATAAGGTGTTATAATGGCATTTTTTTGTGTATTATCATAATTTTACTTATGTATACTATTTGTGTACTCTTATTTATTATTCCCATGTATAGTTCATGTGTTTAACATAACTTATAAGTACTTTTTACTCAGTCCTGGAGATATACAGGCTGACAGGATGAATCCTGCCCTAGAAGCTAAACCCCCAACAGGAGAAAATAAAGTTTGATATCCTGAGAGGCCAATTATTACATAGAGAATGTGGGAATTAGAAGGGCACTGTTTACTAATGTTAATATGAGTTAAATGTGCCCTAGCCCTGATAATATGTTATGTATGAGAGAGATGAAGTGAAAAAGGTTTCTTAATAAAACCTGGGAAGCTTCTGAAGTCAGATATGTGAAATTGAAGTAAGCTAATACAGATGGGAGAGGAATTATACAATGATTCCATCTTGAATATAAATTAATTATGAGAGGAAAGACAATAATTCAGGAAGATTTTTCTATTTATAAAAGACTAAAAACATTTCTTGGAAAAGTAATTCTTATGATTTGAATATTGAACAGATTTCCAATAATTTCCAGAGATTTTTCAATCACTCCAGGTTGAGATAAACCATCAGGAAATATGTCAGAAGCTAATATTAACTGAATTATAATTTGTACATAGATTGAAGTCACAAGAGGTCCCACTTGACCAATGAAAATTTGAAAAATTAATGATTGGTTTTTTCATGTATAATTTGAACTCCACTTGTTTAAAATATGAATTAAGGTTTTATCGTAAATTAAAAGAATAGATTAGGAAAAATTGAAAAGTAAAAAAATACTGAAACTTCCACTTTTACAAAAGAAGAAACCAAATTTTTGAGTTGTGAAAAATGCTTATGGACACATAAATACATCCAGTAAATTTCTCATGTTTCTATTATCTAGTATTGAAATAAAAATGCAGGATCTGAAGGGCCTGGAATATGCTCTTACTTTAAAGTCCAGTTTTAAAAAACTGCACAAAAATGAGTTAAAATAAAAGTGGATATTTGTCAAAGTATATGAAAAATCTATTATTGCACATTCCATGTAATCTTACTTGATTTATTTTTAAAATCCATAGCACACGTTCAGATTTTTATAGCCAAAAAAGTGTTAGTAAGTTTATGAGATTATGTCTATCTAATAAAATAATTTATTTTTAATAAAAAATATTATATTATATTTTTCCTCTGGAGTTCTCTTAAAAAAGTTTTAAATAGTAAAACCAGATTTTAATTCACTGAACTCAAGTTCCAGTACAAATAAGGAAATTCATAAAGATATTCAACAATATATATTTACAAAAAACTTCAGCAACTTGAATCGCTCTACAGTCATGCCCTGGGGTGCCCCACCCTGCCCCCCTTTTGGCAGCCACAAGGCCTTGCACTAGCCTCTCAAAATAACACTTACTTACTTCAATTTATTCATTCTTACTTAGCATATTTTTATCATATTCTCTGAATTTTTTCATAATATGAAGTTTTAAAATGAATCAGATAAACTTTTCAACAAAAGTTTAAGGCAACAAGTTGCCTCATGTTTTCAATAACAGCAGCTCAGAAAATAAAAGAGGCAAAATATGAGGCACCATGTTGCCCCATATTTCACTCTTTGGTCAAAGGCAGATGTGACATACACTAGGGTTCATCTGCATAAATATGAGGTGGCATGCTGCCTCATTGTTTGCTTTCTGGTAAATATTGAAAGTAATGGGTAGGTTAGTTGCTTAGATGCATACTTGAGGCGACATGTCGCCTCATATGTGCATGTGGGCAACTTTCTCTCTCACATTGAAAAAAAAAATACAAATAAAAACTGAATATTTACTTTGCATACATGAGGCGACATGTCGCCTCATGTATGCAATTACTAAATCTCAGAAAAAAAAAGAGGTAAAAAATGAGGCACAATGTTGCCTCATCTTTTGCTTGTTTGTCAAAGGCAGATGTGAAATACACTAGGGTGCATAGGAATAAAGATGAGGTGGCATTTTGCCTCATCTTTTGCTTCCTGTAAAATAGTAAAGCTAACTGGTAGGGTAGTTACTTACATGCATAGATGAGGCGACATGTCACCTCATGTATGCATGTGGGCAACTTTCTTTCTCACATTAAAAAAAATGAAAAAAAATTTAATATTCTAATTGCATACATGAGGCGACATGTCGCCTCATGTATGCAATAACAGAAGCCCAGAAGAAAAAGAGGCAAAAGATGATGCCCCATGTTGCCTCATATTTTGCTTGTTGGTCAAAGGCATATGTGACATACATTAGTGTGCATTTTCATAAATATGAGGTGGAATGTTACCTCATCTTTTACTTTCTGGTAAATAGTGAAGGTAGTTGGTAGTGTAGTTTCTTACATGCATACATGAGGCGAAATGTAGCCTCATGTATGCATGTGGGAAACTTGCTTTCTCACATTGTAAAAATAAAAATTATACAAAATAAAATTAAATATTTTAATTGCATACATGAGGCGACATTTCGCCTCATGTATGCAATAATGGCAGCTCAGAAAAAAAACAAGCAAAAGATGAGGCACCATGTTGCCTCATATTTTGCTTGCTGGTCAAAGGAAGTTGCCATATACACTAGGCCATATTTTCTCAAAAAGATGATGTGGAATGTTGCCTCATCTTTTTCTTTCTGGTACATAGTGAAGGTAATGGGTAGGGAAGTTGTTTACATGCATAAATGAGGCAACATGTTGCTTCATGTATGTATGTGGGCAACTTGCTTTCTCACATTTAAAAAAAAATACAAAAAAAAACATAATATTATAATTGCATACATGAGGCGACATGTCGCCTCATGTATGCATGTAAAAAACTACCCTACCCATTACCTTCACTATTTTCCAGAAAGCAAAAGATGACACAACATTCCACCTCATCTTTATGCAAATATGGCCTAGTGTATGTGGCATCTTCCTTTGACCAACAAGCAAAAGATGAGGCAACATGGTGCCTCATCTTTTGCCTTCTTTTTTTCTGAGCTGCTGTTATTGCATACATGAGACAACATGTCGCCTCATGTATGCAATTACAATATTTAATTTTATTTTGTATAATTTTTATTTTTACAATGTGAGAAAGCAATTTTCCCACATGCATACATGAGGCGAAATGTCACCTCATGTATGCATGTAAGCAACTACACTACCCACTACCTTCATTATTTGCCAGAAAGTAAAAGATGATGCAACATGCCACCTCATCTTTAGGCAAATTTACCATGTCCTGGAGATATGAATAAATGCACTGCATCATGTCATGAGGACATGGTAGATATTTTGTGTATACAAAAGTGTGCCAACATATCATTAAGGTACTATGTTGGATTGAAACATATTGGTTAGCATATATAGGAGAACATGTAGCAGCATGTTGCCTCATGTTTTACATATCTTGTATAGTAAATTGTATTGTGATTGGATGGATGAAATGCTATTATGGGAAGGGTTTGGTGAACTTTTCAATTTTAGATGAAAGTATTATAGATGAGGCAGTTTTCAGATCTTTTCAGAGGTGCAGCACATGTGAAGCTAATAAATTTTCTTATATAGCTAATGATAAATAAACCTATTCTTAAAAGATAGAAAAGGTGAATCTGAAAAAATTGAAGTTAAATTTACTAAAAGAAGAGAATTAATAGTATTGTTTATATAGCTCTAAAATAGTTATTATAAATTAACATCACATTTTTTAAGTTGTGTGATGGAATAATCAAAATTTATTCATATTTTTTGGTCCCTGAAATTACTGGAATTTTTAAAGATATCTGTATTCACTCTGATACTGAGGAAAGACAGGATGGGAGTAGTGTCATAACTCCAATCCTATGGAGGAGTGCTTGTTTTATTTGACGTTTAAATAAACTTAAAAAAGGCTGGATGTCTAAATTTCTTTCAAGTTTTCAATCTCAAACATATAAGTAAGCTATCAGGAAAATGTAGATCAAAAATTGAAGGTCCCTAAACCCCCAGAAATGGAAGGTGTTCAGCCTTTTTCAGGGCCCAGGAGCTTTCCTATGGATGATATTGTTGAAGAATATTTTACTGGGAAACTTCCAAAAGTCTTTCTAGAAGAAACACACAATTATAATTTGTCTGTGACAGAGTAGTTCATTTTTGATACTGAGAAAAAGGTCATTTTGTAAGATTTATCAACTTTTATAGAACTTTACTATTGTAAAAGTCAAGCTAGTTTGAAAGCAGAGCAGCTTGAGTTTTTACAGAAGGATAAATTGTCTCATTTATTTATACTTACTGCAGCTGTACTGTTTTTAACAAAAAAGAATTCTAGTTTTAATCCTTATTTTTCATCATAGCATAGAGCATGCATGTAATCTGTTTATATACTTTAAATTTCCCCTCTTTAAGTTTCTAAAATTACCCTTTAACTAAAATAATTATTAAAAAGGTTAAATAAAATCAAATTGAGTACTATAAGGTGCCTGATTAGCTAGTTATGTTTGGTGAAAGTACACTTTTTTCTTGCCTATTTATATTTTTATCTGCTCTTTCATATTTCTTTTTCAAATCCTTTTGTTTATCACTATAAGGTAAAACCTCAAATGATCAACTCATCTATTTTTTTTTAGATTATGGTGAAGTATATTCCTGAAACTATGATTCAATTTTAAAAATTACAGGTTTCAGATTAATCTGAATGAGTGCATTCTTTTATATATATATATATTTATAAAATTTCAAGTATAAGTCTATTTTTAAATTGAGATTCTAACTCTTATACCATAAAAAATTCATCAAGTAATTTAAAAAATTTCACATTATTTTCTAGAATTCATTTTGAAAATATGGTAAAATTAATAATATTATATTATTTCTTGTAGTAAAATTTTCAATGATTAAATTAAACCCACACTTCCTTCACAAAAACAGGGTATGAGAATTTTATATGTTCTTTCATTGAATTTCGTCCTGGTAAAGTCTATGTTTCCAGCCTGCAGAAAGAAAATTATGAAAAGGTATTGCATGGCCTGAAATAAATGTTGTAAAGGAACTTAGTATGAAGGACTTCTTGCCTGGAAAATGAAGCTAATATAGAACTAAGGCAAATTTTTTGAAAATTACTCAAGTTCAAATCAGATATACAGCTTCAACAATAAGCATTGAGATATAATTTTTCTAATTTTTTTTTTGGTACAGTAACATTCACAGTTTTGGTTTGGCTTGTAACTACTTTAAGCAAAAAATTTCTTTCAAAGGTTACTTCTGATGTTACTTAAAGATACCTGAAAAACCACTTGACTGCAAGAAGTCTAACTTTTGACCTGATGTCATTTATTTTTTTTCAAAGTTAAACTAATTTTTTTGTTTTTTCTCCCCCTCTTTTCTCTCTTGTCCTCTTTTTCCCTCCTTTTCCCCCTTCTTGACAGCCTCAATCCCCCTTTTCCCCCCTTATTCTCTTCCTTACCCCTCATTCCTCACCTTTCCTTACCTTTCCCCACCTTTTATCCCCTTTAGGATTTCTTTTTTTTCCCTCTTTAAGCCCCTTATATCCCCCTTTAGGCTGCCTCACCCCTCTCCCCCCCCCTCATCCCAATTCATTTAGGGATAAAAGGGGGGTGGGGGGGAAGGGGTGAGGCAGCCTAAAGGGAGGAAAAGGTTGTAAAGTGGGGGAAATGAGGTGCCTTAAGGGGGAAAAAGGCGCCTCAAGGGGGGAAAAGGGAGGAGGAACTGGTGAAAAAGGGGGGTAAGGGGATTTTGAGGAGATCAAGATAGGGGAGGGGGTGTTTGAGGACACCAAAAAGAGTGAAATGAGGCAGACATGGAGGGGTAATATGGGAGTTTTTAAAAGAAAATATTTGTAACTTTTATTAATATTATTTTATTTTTTTTACAGAATATTAAAAAAAAAATTTACAGTTCAAGCTGAATCAAAAATAAATTTGGTGTGTTTATAATTTTTATTTTTATTTTTGGGAAAAAAAAAATTTGATACAAATTTTTATTTTTTGGTTTAAATTTTTGATTATAATTTTCTTATCATTTTGTTCAAGGACTTTGGAAACCTTTTGGTAATTTTCTGGTAATTTTTGAGGAGGTTTTAGGGGATTTTCTGGACACGTTTTTTGAAACTTTTGGAACACTTTTGGGGCATTTTTGGGACTCTTTTTTGGCAACATTTGGGGCTCTTTTGTTGAACTTTTGGGACTCTTTTTTGGCAATTTTTGAGACTATTTTTTTCAGGAAGTTTGAGGAGAGCTTTTTAGGTAAGTTTCATCCAATTTTGTTTAATTTTTTCTTTTAGATTGAATTTTTTTTTTTTTTTTTTTTAGAAAAAAATGACTGATAATCTAGACTCATCTAATAATAAAGAAATGTCTTCCTCAAACTTATCCCTTTTGTCACTTACCTCAATATCTTCATCTTCTCTTTCTTCACTTTCTTCAATATCATCTCTTTTGAAACCTGGTCACAGTAGAAATTACATAAGAGAAAAACAATTTTGTTCCAAATTTGTTGGCAATTCAACTGGCTTCAGTTACTTCAAAACTAGCACCGCACAATACGGGGGGTGGACATGTTAGCAAGTCTGCAACCTTGGACTCAAATTCACCACAGATTGAACACAGATTGAGCTATTGACAAAGGAACCATACAATCAGGGATGAACACCACTCAGCAGAACATTTTTAGGTGGGTGTTCAAGTAGACTTCATTATGAGTTCAGTATGATTTCAGCCTGAGTTCAGCTTGGTGACTTGCTAGCAAGTCCACCCCCTATATTGTGTAGTGTAGATTCTTACAAAAAAAGAACTAATCTGAAAAAACTACCTGAAAATATAAAATTTTTCTTGAGTTTATAACTTATGTGTTCTTCCAACATTGGCAGAGCCCTTTGTTGGTCTGTTTGGTGTTGTTTTGATATGTCTTCAATGGCATTGTTTAAAAAATTGGGTGTTTTTCTGGAATTATTCAGCAAATATTGGGACTACTGGTATTTGGGTACTATGATTGAATAGCCTTGGGGTTTCTCTATATTTTATGTCTTTTTGACATGTTTCAGATTTTAAGTATTAAGGGGTCATTTCCTCATTTTTCATTTCAAAAGATAGCTGTTTAATTTTGTTTTTCATGTTTTACAGGCTAACCTTAAGTCTTAGGGTTAAGTGCTTAGTACCATTAGAATGAGCTAATTTTGATCTATATTTTATGTCACAATGTTGTTATAGCCAAATTTTGTGTTTTAAGGGTTTTAGTAGTTGTAGTAGATTTTTCAAAGTATTTTGGGTATTTTTGGAGGTTTTTGGTGGTTGTCTGGCTTCAGGGTGGTCCAGCCATCTCAGGTGAGCCTCCAGACATCAGGAAGACCGCCAGCCTTGGTACTAAAAGGCTGGGAAGCATTTCTAGAGGGGTTTTATGCAATTTGGCGGTCAAGAATGCCAAATTTGTTGGTTTGCATGGGCTCTTAGATAGTGGTTTGTGTGTACATAGTGAATAAGACAGTTTGGGGCATTTTTATTTATCATACAACCATCTGGAGGTGATATCCTTGTTCCTCACTCAGTTTTCACTGTTTTTTGGCCACAACCAGCTGTGTTTGTTGCAAGGTTAGTTCTTCATTTTACTCAACTTTGGCAACTGTTTTCTCAGGTGTAGCTTTGCAACCTGCATCAAGAATTATTGCTGTTTCCTGTGCAACAAGTGCACAGTGTTTGTTTTTCTGGTGAGAATTTTTCTGCATTTCAGGTTCCCTTTGGTCTGTAGTCTATCTAGGCTACTGTCTTGACTTGTAAAGCAGTCAAGAAGTGTTTTGGAAGGGGTATTGTAACAGTCTCTGATTTGCTGTAGCAAATAAATCTCACCTGGTATTTCTCAAAGGGACAGGAGTTTTTCTCTCCAGTTTTACTCCAACTCTCTTGGTCAAAGCCTATAGTTAGTACTATAGGATTGTCTAAACCAATAAAAAATTAAAGTCAAGTAACAATGAAAAAGATAAGACTGAAAATAAAAAAAATTGCTGTTGTTTCTAATTCTTTGAAACCTCAATTTATTTTTGAGATTCACTCATATGAAGAAAATACAAATGAAACGTTTCAAAAAGTTTCAGATCTTATATTGACTTTATATCAAATGGCCTTAGCTTGTCAACCTTAATTAAACAAAAATATTCTTGGAGGTTTCATGTATGGAATTGGTTGGAGACCAGGATATGTGAGAGGTTTTTCACTTGGTAAGCTTATTTATAGATGAATGAATATAAAGAAATTTATTATTCTTTCTACAGGTATTTATTCTTTACTTCAAAATCTTACTGCCCAAGAAATGAAAGAAGATTTCAAAAAATGGGACTCCTTGTCAACATTCAACCATTTTTTAGCTCATCAATTAAAGAAACTATGTCAATATGTTTTTGAATCTAATAATCAATTGGCAAAAACGGTTTAGAATCCTTAATTGGGCAGATGCAGAATGGCTAAAACTTGTTGATGATGATATTTTTTCTTCTAATGTCACAGTAACCTTTGGTTTTTTTTATAACAAAATTCACATGGATAGAAATGATCTCAACTCACTCACATTTGGAATATTCTCATACATTAATCCAAAAACTGGTCTTCCTATCCTCTCACCTTCCTCATCTACAAAAGGCCATGGTCTATACTTTCCAGACCATTGATGCATTGTTGACTTTGGAACAGGAAATGGAATAATTTCAGCAATTTGTTATTTGAATCTTTACAATCACTAGACAACTAAAGCACCACCTGGCTTAGAATCCTGTGAATAATTCACACATTTTGGATGTTCATTTCAAATCAATAGGGAGTTGATCAATAGGATTAATAAGGTAAGAAAAAAAGGTGAGGTAAAAAAAACCATTAGATAGAAAGAAAAAGTATGGGGTGTAATATAGGTTGTCAACTTTTATTTCATGAATTAAAATTTTACAAGTCATATATGATAATCTACTCACCTAAATTAATGAGCCATCAGCCGTGTGTCATATAACGGTAATCATGAGGATATTTGTTTTTCTCATGAGGTTCATGTATACACTCTTGCTTGATTTCATTGACTTTGGTCACAAATGATTTCCACTCACATTTTTACTTTTTTTGGCAATCTATGCCCCTACTTCAATAAAACACAGGGGGAGGGTATTGCCATTTTTTTTGTCATAAATTATTTTCTGACTTAGAAAAAAAAATGGTGATCCCCACCCCCTGTTATGGTAAATAGCAGGGGAGGGTATTGAAAAAAAATTTTTTTTGACATAAATCATTTTTAATTCATTGGCTTGTAACTGAATTTTGGTGTTTTAATGTTGCAATAAAATGGTTCACATCTCAGTGAGGAGTGTGTGCCAAGGATTGATTATTAGCTTTAATGCATTCTATCAAGAAAACTTTCTAAATGTAATAAAAAAAACTAGTTATCAAACATTTTCATTAAGTGTTCAGTTTCCTCAATAGATTTATTAGCTTTAACACATTCTCTCAAGTAGTTTTTCTTTTTTGAACCATCTTCAAGTTCATACTTGAGTTTCATTTGATCCAATAGGAAATTGTACTCAAGAGCCTTCTCCTCTTTCTTTATCTCAAATTTCTTATCCTCCAAGTCATGTGCCCTCTCATCCCTCTTTAAAGAAAATTTGACTTTCTTCTCCTCCAAGTTTTGTGCCCTATCATCCCTTTGTAAAGAGAGCTTGTATTGTTTATTTTGAAAGTTGAGAGTATCTCTTGCAACTTCAACTTTACCTAGAGTGAAAAGGAATATTAACAAAAGAAAAGAAAAGCTCACTTAATTATTAAGAGGTATGCTATCACTTACCAGATTCAAGTTTCTCCAGAAAATCATCAATGGAAGGAAAAGGGGTTTGGGAAAAACTATCTCTGTTTTGCTTTCTATGACTGTTGAAATTCAAAGTAGTTGATGGTCTCTGCTTTTTTTTAGAGGTAACATTTTCCTCTTCATCATTGATGCTAGCTTCAGACTCACTTGCTTGAGGATCCTGGGTTTGTTCATTAGCCTTTCTAGAAATAAAAATAAAATAAAACAACTAGGCAAGAAATATAAACTTTCTGGAGTGGGATCATGTTGGTTTATATCACCATAAGGATCTATTGGAAAGCTATCTAGATTTGTTGAATTTAGAGCAGGGGAGGCTTGAGTGGAGGAAGAGGATGGGAAAAGATTTGTTTTTATATCATGTTTGGAGATAGCATCTTCACCATCCAACATGTTTACAGAATTAACATCAGCTTGCTCTCCAAAAATAGCATCCATCTCTTTAAAGTCAGGACATAAAGATTCAAGTTTATCATCTATGGAGACTATGCCCTTACTGATATCAATGACAATTATAGTGCTTAAATGCTAATAATTTGATACCCTAGCAGAGCTGTAAAATTGTTTAATGAAGGACAGTCTGATTTTTGGGATTGCCACTCATTCTGGATGTCCCTGGTAGTAGTTGGGAGTAGATTCAAGCAAGAGTGGCCTTTATAAATGTAAGACTGGGAGTCGATGCAGATGTTGAACATCTACTAGCCCAGGCGCTGTCTTGGACATGTTGATGCAGACTCCCAGTGGGGCGCAGAAGGCCCCAAGGTGAGCGCTAAGACCGCCCTCCAAGCTCGAAATCCCACGTCGAACAGCTCATGGCAAGTCACCCCAACTGAAGCCACGTCGGCCAAGTCGCCATTCGGATATTCAGTTCCCCAGGGTTTTCCTCTCCTCTCCACAGCCATCGATCGTCCAAAATGCCGCGTCTCTTGACCGTGCGTTCCCTCCCTCTGCCTGGTAAATTCAGGTCTCGTCGTTCCCTCAAGCGCATCTTCATCCTCCTTTCCTGGATATTCGTCATCCATGAAATATTCCTTCTCTTCAAGTCTTCTCCTATCCTTGATGTTCTTCCTCCTCCGCACCCAATCACGACTCGTCTTACGGAGGCTCGTTCTCGCTGGGATAAAAAAGTTCGCTCTCAATCAAAAGACTGGATCTCCTTCATCAAAACCTATCGTGCCCGCTATCAACTCGACCCTCCTCCTGGAATGCGCAACTGGTTTCAAGCTGCTCTCGAGGATCAAGTCGTCATGATCGATGAATACGATGAAATGATGGCTAGTCTGGAACCCTTCCGTGCTATGTCTTCGGATGAATTGATTAGCAGAACCCTTGAAGTGTCTGCTATGCCCACGTTCTCTCTACTAAACGTCTGACACTCTCCATCATTTAGCTATCTTTGTTTCCTGAAACTTACTCTTTTCATCATCATTTTTCACGCTATAGATTACAGAAAATCATGCTTATTTCTATGGTCAGGATTACCGAGATTCTGGTAAGCACTACTCTCGGGAAAATTATGGGCCTGGAATCGAACGAGTCGAGGGGTTCGCCTCAATGCTACAGCCAAACATTCAAAGTTTGCCATTTGTTTTCATCATACAATCACTATTCCTGGTTCATGGAGCACAGATATCTCAAGTTTTTTTTTTTTTTTTTTTTTTTTTTTTTTTTTTTTAATTTGTTTAGAGATTCCTTCTGGAACTATCTTTGCTGTCTCTGAGTTGGCTGAGCCAAGAATCATTGTTCCTTGGCAAGATCATCCAACTACATTGGCCCATTTTGAAAATGACTTGGGTTCGGCTGCTGATCAACAACAGTTAAATCGACGCTCAAGACTCCCTAAAAACTTCACCCTTCAGCTTTCTCGCCCAAATCTCACGCAACTGCTACCGACCCCCAGTTTTATTGGTGAAGGCTCAAGCTGGGAACTATATGCTCGTAGTTGTCCTCCTCAAAGTTCAGCCAGAAAAAAACTTCTTAGCTTGAAAGGTGAAAGTGCTCTGGGACATCAGCAAGAAGAGCATCCTGTGGAAGAGGTCAAAATGAGCCCAGGTGCTTTAATTGGAAGAGATCTAGATGAGGATGAAAATGATGCAGGAAGTGGTAATTCCAAGAAGAGTCAACATCATCAACGTGCAAAACACAAATCCAACTTTCTGAAAGGCACCAAGTCCCACAAATCAAAGCGGAGATATAGAGAAGCTGCAGCTAAAGCAGCTCAAGTTGAAACTCCACTCTCAGAAATGGGAGTTGACTTAGACATGAGATCTTTAGCAGAAAAAAAAGAAATGATTGCTCAGCTTATCAAACAATCTGATGCTGCGAAGGTGAGTGATGCGGGACAAATCAGTAAAAAATTTGAGAATGCCCATCAAGTTTGGGAGTCCGATCAATTTCAATTTGTCCAAGTGGGCTATCAAGGCTTAACTCATGAAGAACTCTGCGATGATGCCAATCTACATCAGATTCAAGGTGCCTTTTTCAGCGTAGGTATTAGTTTCATTTGTGTGTTGGCCATGTTTGTAAGCCACCCAATTAAACGCTTTCTTCTCTTTGAGTTGTTTTAAACAGGATTGGCGAGGCTTGCCAGCGCTCTATCCTGTTTTTAGCCCCTCTAAAATTGATGGATATTCAGGTCAGTTGTCACTTTCTTTCACTATTTTTTTTCTTTTTTGTGAAATGCGAGCCGCTTGTCTGATCTCTGTTCTGTGGTGACTCCTCACTTCCTACAGATATTCTCAGTTAGTCGTCGTGTTTTCTAAGACATTTCATGCATGAGTTATTGATATTTGGCATCTGCGTCCAGTACCTTCCAATTTCTACTATGGGGACGATGCAAGATACTCTTTCTCACCGAATGAAACAATTCCCTGGGACCAAAAAAACAATAAACTTTTCTGGAGAGGTAAAACTGTGTGTAGTCTCATTCTGCAAGGTTATGTACTTAATTATTAATTCCCCTCTTTCTGTCATTGTATGTAGACGGGCGGTGGAAACTCACCTCCGTAAGTATGTTATTTCATAGCGCATACTAGTGTGTGCTGATATTTGTCCGTTTAGGCGGCACCAATTACAATATCAGCGGCACCGCTTCGTACGGCTTGCTCAAAGCATGTCTAGTACACTCAAAAGTCTACTGGTTCATTCTCCGGGTACCGAGGTTATTCAACATTTAAAAAAGACTGTGAAACGTCTTAATCAATTCTGGTTAGATGTTGGATTCACTGGCTACACGGGGTGTGGAGGTCAGCAACATTTTTTTCCTATTTTATTTTTTATTTTTTATTTTTTTATTTTTATTTTTCTTGTTTCTCAGTCATTGATAGTGCCCCCACCCCCTTCGTTTGTAGATCCTGATATCTGTGAAATTACCGAAGCAATTTATCCTTTGAAAAAACCTGTTCCATTGAAAGATATGGCTACCTTTAAAATGATTTTAGATCTTGATGGGATGGCTTTTTCGGGCCGTTTCATAGCCTTGATGAATATGGGAAGCGGTGTGGTCAAGTCCACAATATTCAGAGATGCGTTAACTGAATGGATCGAACCTTGGGTTCAGTTAGTATTCGTGCTTATGACTGGCCGATTTTCCACAAGCTAATCTCTACTTACAATAGTTATATACCTTTAGGTGTGGGCTATCATGAATTAGTAAGTGTTATCAATTATGTTTAGTCGATAGAAAAATAAGACACTAACAAGAACGAAATGTTGTATTATATCATAAAGTACAATTTACTTGCCTATTTTCTGCCAATTCCTGATGAAACTCTGGATGAAACGTCTCCTAAACTGACGGAGAGTTTGATTACTCGGTTCAAAGATCAGTTTCAAAAACGAAAACCCTTCGCTGGTAGAGACGGAGAACTCAGACAAATTGCACGCAATGGTTTGGATTGGGGAGATCAAGTTGGTAATAAACCAGATATAGAGTCTTATGTATATCGCTTGGCATTAGGTGTGCATAATCTTTCTTTGTGGTATAGCCCTACAATTATCCATTTACTAACCCGTTTATTGATCTCTTCTCAGAATGGGCCAGGCTTCTGGATACTGCAGGACCGTATACTGATGCTGAGTTGGAATCCTTTAGAAGAGCAGACCAACAAATGCAGGCTGAAGAACAAAAGTTAGTAAAAAGGGATCTTCCAGACGAAAAGTCAGATGCCGAAAATTAAGAGATTATGTAGAACAATATAAAAGATACAAGTACACATATCATAGTGGCTTCCTTTTATCTCTAGTTTTATTTTTAAGGCATAAATGTTGATAATAGATGCAGAGAGCTACTCCACATTCTTGTTTTTTCCGGGCCATATATTTAATATATATTTATATAATTTTCGTTAATTTCTTCATTTGCATATAATTTCAATAAGAGAAAGCATTCTTTCTTCCATTTTTTTGATGATCAAAGCATTTATGTCTTTTATTATTCATATTTTATTTTGTAGATAGAATATGTACCTATCTATCTATTTATATATATATATGCATATCATTAACACACACACACACACACACACACACACACACACACACACACACACACACACACACTCACACACATTTGTATATATGTATTATATATGTCTGTGTGCGTGTGCGTGTGTGTGGTGTTTGCTTATGACTAATAAATTGACCTGGTTAGAACTGCATTACTTATATATATATATATATATATATATATATTTAAACACCTGGCATTTATTAGTAGGTTCCAGGAATCCCCAGTTAAATTTGATGGTGATTTGAAAAATTAAACAAATGAGATGTGATATGATGTGAATGGGTGGTGTGTAGATACTTGTTTTGTATTTCAATGTGATGATGATAATGGGATGATGGGATGATGGGATTTTAGAAAGTGTTTAGAAAGTTTTGAAACTTTTGAAAGTGTGGTGAATTGAAGAAAGAGGGATTAATTGGATAATGGATATTACAACAATGAGTTAGTGGAAATTGAGTCATGTTTGCTTTTTGAGGTGATATCATGTCTTGTATGTGTACCATACATACATAATAGCTCCTTTGAAAAAGGTTGGTTGGTGCAGGTTTCAAAAAAAAAAAAATGTCAAGGTCAATGTACTCAGCATTTTTTATTTTTATTTTTTACATCATTAGGGGGGTAGTCAACATTAGCCAATCTGCAATTAAATTAATTGTAAATCAACATCCTTGTAGCCCAATGATCTTCTACAATAAATTTTTGAAAAAAAATAATTGGGTTATTAGACATTTTATATGTCCAAGTTCACCACTTATCTGACATTTTAATCCTCAATTTTACATAAACACATCTTGGACAACTTTCTGGATGTGCAAGTCTCCCTACCTTACTACACACTCCCATTGTGTCTCTTTCTTTTATCCATTCAGATCCCTCCCTATCTCATCTGCTCATTTTCATTGTCAAATATCTTAACATACCTTGTCATCACTTTTCTTCTCAAAGGAAGCCTTCTCCCGCTTGTTCTTTAAATCCCACTACTCCCTCTTTCCCCAACTCAGCTAAGAAATCAAAGACCATTCAACTAAGAAAAACATGATCACCTCATACTTATCAACTGGCTAAAAACTAAAACAACTAATTATGATTCTTGTTTATGGTGCTGAGAATGCAAACTAAAGTAGGACAGCCTGCCCCCCCCCACATCAAACGTTAATGGCTATCTTCTAATAGCTAATAAATTAAGAAATAAGACAAAGGGGAGGATTGATCTTTTGAAAAAACAGATGTCTGAACATTTCAAGCACTATTGATCAAAATACAAGAAAACTAAGGCTCTTTAATCTACCAATAGTTTTGGTATTACTGATGTTAATATCATCAGTAAGGGCATTAAATCTATAAATGATAAACTTGTTTCTTCATCTCCTTACTATAAAGAAATGGATTCTATATTTGGATAGCAAGCCAATGTTAATCCTGAAAACATGTTGTATAGAGAATATTTTATTTCCAAACATGATATCAAGAGAAATCTTTTTTAATCCTCTTCCACCACTCAAGCATCCCCTCATTTGACTTTCACCAATCAAGATACCATCCTTATGGAAATATATACCAACTTGATCTCACTCAAGTGAGCTTTCATTACTTGTCTAGTTGTCTTATTTTTTTATTTACATCTTCTTTTTTTTTATTTCTAAAAAGGCTAATGAACAAACCCAGGATCCTCAAGCAAGCAGCTCTGAAAATAGCTACAATGATGATGATGACAACAATATACTGAATTTCTCCAACAAAAGGTAAAGACTTTCAACTACTTTAAATTTCAGAAGTCTAAGAAAACAAAAAAATAGATAGTACTTCCCAAACCCCTATTTCTTCTATCAAAGATTTTTTTAGAGAAACATGATGCTGGTAAGTGATAGGATACCTCTTAAATTTTTAGTCTACTTTTGTTTCATTTTTTGGCTAATATTTCTTAACAATCTAGGTAAAGTTGAAGTTTCACAAGAGACTTTTAACTTTCAAAAGCAACAATATGACCTCTCTTTATGGAAGGATGATAGGGCACAAAACTTTGGACAAGAGAAAATAGGAGCTCTCTTCACAAAGGGATGATAGGGAACAAGACTTGGAGGAGAAGGAATTTGTGCTAACTTGTAGTATTGAAAAATTAAAAAAAAGAGGAGAAAGCTCTCAAGTACAATACAATTTCCTATTGGATCAGATGAAACTCAAGTATCACCTTGAAGTTGATTTCTAAAAAAAAAAAAAAAAAAAAAAAAAAAAAAAAAAAAAAAAAAAAAAAAAAAAAATCATGATAGAATGTGTGAAAGCTAATAAATCTATTAACCGAATTGAACCCTTAATGAGAATATTTGATTGATGACTAGTTTTTTTCTGCTTTCTTTCCCATTTCATTTGTTTATAATTTTTTTGACATAAAAGTATTTCATAACTTCCTGTATTCAAATTCATTTTTAAATAGTCTCAATGGCCAATTTGACACACTATTTTTTACTTCCTTGGGTTTTATTATCAAATTTTTCAAATATACAACTCAATTCAATAAATTTGCATTTCTAAATAAAGCTAAGTCAAAAAGATTGTATATCTTTTTTAAAAGTTTGGCAATACCCCCCTTTGCTTTTTATTGAGGTAAGGGGTGGGTATCACTACAAAAATTTCAAGTCATCAATTCGGAATGTCTGATTTGAAAAGTTGGAGATACCCTCCCCTGAAAATCATTGAAGTAAGGGGTGAAGGTCACCAAAATTTAATATAATTACATCAATTAATAAATAAATAAATCAGATATGTCAAACTTACTAGTTTTAAAGTAATGAAAATTCCTCAATCCAAAATTTAGATCAAGTCTAGAAACAGAAGTTTGGAAATCTCCACAGGTCAAGGCTAGAGGAAACCTATGAAAAAAAAAAAATATTTTTTTGTCATGATTACCTGCTATGCAGCACAAGGCTGTTGGCCCATTACTTAAGTTTAGTAAATTGAAATATCAGATTTATTTATTAAAAATTTATGAAAGAATAATAAATATTCAGTGACTCTACAAATCCTTATCTTTTTTAATTGACCTAAAGTTTATTTAAATTTTTTACTTTTTCCTTCTTTTTTTTACCTTTTTAATTCATTGAGTTAACTTTTGAATTATCTGAAAAGAGAAGCTGAAATGAGTGAAGGGCTAGACTTATGAAAATCGTAAGAAAAAGAGAAAAAACACACCTTTACAGAAGAGAAGAATAATAAGTAAAGTGAAAGGTATTTGGAGGAATCTGGAAGGATAAATACATGATGAAAGTGTTATGATATGCATGATGAAATGCATTATGAAGTAAATAAAAGTGAAATTGGGAAAAAAAAGGCTCAGCTTTAAAGGACAATATCTCAGTAACCACTGAACCATATTAAAATATGTTTATGGAAAGTAGAAGATAGGATTCAGAAGAATCTCCAGTTAGAAGGATATGAGATTCTATCAATCCTAACCTTAAATTCAACTCTTTTTTTCAAAATTGCACAAAATCTTTAAAATTGATGATGAAAATAACAACAAGAGGAGTTGAATAAGTCCACTGTTATCCAGATAAGAGTCCCAAAAATATTTATGCATGAAATTTTTATATAAAGAAAGAGATATCAGATAGGCATGAACGAAAAAGAGAATTAACTTACCTTGATGGAAAGGTAGAAAAAAATAGAGTGAGAAAAAGTGAAGTTGGATTTGTGGGAAATTGAATATGGAGCAAATAAAACTCATAAAGAATTTGAAATGAATGTGTTTTAATGACATGGAAACAAAAAAAATTGAAATGAGGGAAAGAGGAATAATGATCATTCCTAAGAGGGATAATATGTAGGATTCTACAAAGAAAAAAAGGAAAGAAAAGAGGGAGAAAAAAAAAGTTAATTTTACCTTGAAAATAAAAAAATAAAATCAACTTGCAAAAACAACATGAGATACAAAAAAAAAAAAGAAAAAGAAAAAGAAAAAAGAAAAAAAAAGAAAAAAGAAAAAAATAATTATTAGCAAACATAATAAAGAAAAAGAAAAAAATGACTTACCTGGAGAGATGAATTAAGAAAACAATTGACTACAAGTTAAATAAGGGACGCAAGAGGAGAGGAGGAAAAGGATATGAAGGATGAAAGAAAAAAAATAAATGAATGATAAATTTTACAATTTCAGAAAAAATGTGATTTCATGTTGAGTTGATGAAGAAAAAAAAAGAATTGAAAAAAGAGACTTTACCAGAAAATTTAAAATATAAGTCAATATGCAAAAAAAAAAAAAAAAAAAAAAAAAAAATCATTCCAAGTAATTGTGTCGGCCGGTCGTCTAGAAGAAGGAGAAAAATAGAAGAAGGAATGAGAGGAGGAGAAGGAGGAAAGGAGTATGGGTAATAAAAAAAATAAAATTTAATAAAATTATTTAATTTATTGAGAGAAAAACAACGATAATTGAGCTGGGAGGTGACAACAACTTGGTTTTATTAATATTAATATTATTTAAGTAAGAGTTCTGCGCGGCAACCAAAATAATTACTATCAGACTTAGAGCAACCTTTAAATTGTTATATAAAATTTTAATTAGAATTTTATTACTAATAAAAAGAATATAAACGTAATATAAAAATTGTATTTAAATTGTTGAGTGTATAATAAGTGATGAGGCTACAGGGGATTATCCAAGGCCCTTTTATAGGCAATGGGTCCTCTGAAGCGCTACTCTCTTTGTAAATACAATGATTAGACTGGAATAAAACAAATATATCAAAAGAGTAAATGAAACATAACAATATAGAGAAAAACATGAAACAAATAATTAAAAGCCCAATTAAGAATCCAATTTCCCCGCCATTAATCCCCAAATCAGTAAGTGACAATAGTAAATAACTAAACAAGAGTGGAAACATAGGAACTATGAGAAATATAATTCCCAACAGATGGTACATCCTGATTAGAGGACATTTTAAGTGAAACAAAAAATAATTTTACGCAACAAAACAAGCAATTAATCTCAATTTAGTTCAAATTAATTTATTTGTTTTTTCTAACACGATTAAGGGTCAAAAGAAGCGTCCTTAATAATTGTTTAGTATCATATGAGAGGTATTAGTTAATATATAAATTTAAGTAATTAATTTAAATATATTATAAATCAAATTTACACTTGTAATTATAATATATGTTTTTTAATTAATTAAATATAAATTTATAATTATTAAATATTTAAAAATGCGCCATTATTTGTAGAATATATTATATTATGCTCAATTTAATTGTATATAAAAATATATATAACCAATAAATTTAATGTAACATTTGTATATAATAAAATTCTTATATAATTTCATTATGTAATAAAATATTAAGTTATATTCATTAAATACAAGTCTTACCCACTCTTTAAGGTTTTATATATCATTTACTGGACTCCTGGAATAGCCTGGCTGACAAATTGAGTGAAAATTTTATCCAGGATCATGAGCAAGATTTGGCCCATTCTAGTTGATGTAATTCTTTTTGGTAAGAATCATCATATAAGCTAAAGTGCTTTCCAAATCAGAGACAGAATCAGAGTCCAAAATTAAATCTAAATAATAGCATTCATAGTTGATGCAAGCTTTTACCTAGTAGAAAGGTACTTCATTGTTGTTGGTAAGGGTTTTGGTGATTAGGGAAGCATAAATCTACCACCAAATGAGCAGGGGGGGGTGTTTGTAGATAGAAAAAAATCTTAATTTTTTGCCACCAAAATTAAGTTGCCTAGAGTGAAGAGAGACATAAGGATGGCATCTGAAGTTATATTTCATGTGACTTTCTTACAAATCAATCATGGATGTGATGATTATGGGATCAGGAGTTAGGAATGAAAATCAGGGTATAAAAAGCAGGATAATGCATTCTCATGAATTCCTTATCCACAATAAATAATGTCCAATTCATGGAAATAAAATTCCTGATCCCTAATTGCAGATCCCTTAAAGTTGATACCCCCTAATCTTGAGCTCATTTTTTTTACCAAAGAAAGAAAAAAAATGATATAAAAAAGAAGGAAAGAGAAGGAAAAAATGTAGAGGAGGAAGAAAAACAGTGATATATCTGTCAAATTCAGCAAGATTTTCTCTCAGCTTGATAAGATGAGAGTTTTGTGGGAGGTTTTAAATCATAATCTTGAGGACTTAAAGAAACAGAAAGTTGACATAATATATGCTTAAGAACCCCCAAAAATGGGAAATCATGTTGAAAAGGAACTCAAAAAATTCACTTTTTACTTGTATGGAGTTATACCACAAATTTCTGGATTCTCAGTAAATCAATAAAAAACTTGAATCTAAGGCACTGATCATCAAATTTTTAGAGGACACCTAAGTAAAATTATTCAATCTCCAAATCTATTTTTTTCATGGAGAAGATAGAACCCCTAACTTCTCATAAGGTAAGTTTCTCATTATTTTTTATTAAATTATTATTTATTTTTCTTTTAATTTTTTCAGAGTGAGTCTGATTACTTGAACCTAGATATCTCATTGTCTGAAGAGAATCTAGAAACTGATCTGACTGAGTGCTTTCTTGATTAATATGGTCATATAGAGAATGTCTTATTTTTTCTGTATTTTCACTATCTATGTCTTGAAATTATCTATCAACAAGAGGAACACTTCCACATTAATCTAGAAAATCCTCACAAGTATTTTGAGCTGAAATTTCTACAGATCAGAATCGGGCTCATTCAATGTTAAGATTATTGGTTTTCTGTTATAAATTTGCTAAATATATTTTTGTTTATCAAATTACAAATCCTAATGAGCTAAAACATCTTGTTCCATCAAGACTCCTCTTATTTCAATGGCATCTAATAAAGTAGTCTCATGGAATTGTAAATAATTCTTAACCTTTACAATCTGAAGCTTCCACACTTTCACCTGCCAGTACATAACCCCTGAATGCTATTGACTTATCTGATGATGATGCCTCAGAAGATGAATCAACTATGAAGGTTTTTCTAACTCATGCAAAATTGAAGATAACTGACTTGTATTTTCAGGAATTTTTGTCTGAACTGTGTATAACTCACTGGTTTTTCTTTCAGGATTTAACTCCTGAACACCTGATTCAGGTTGTGATTCCTGAAGCATATGCCCTAGCTTATGTGAGGGGTGTAAGAACTTATATATTAAAGTTTCAAAGGAAGAGAAATAAGAGTTATTTTTTATAATGATTTTGTTTTAATCTGATATAAATATTTAAAAAATTATGATCTTTAAAGAAAATTCATTTACAATCTGTCAGTCCAAAAATAAATTGATTTTATTTTTTTGAAAATATTTAAATCCACTATACTATTTTAAACTCTTAACAAGTATTTCTGATTGATTTAACCTGTCAGCTTTGGTTCCCCCAGGAATGAGTAAATGGAGCATCAAAAGATGTTGAACACATGTCTAAGACATGAGGAAAAGTAACAGTAAATGATACCTGAAGTAATTACCTTTAATGCTCCAATATAATATAATAAACCATCTTAGAAAGTTCAAAGAAGTGCTTTTATTAAGTCTTAGGTACTCAAGTTTAAGTATAGTGTAAGCCCAATAAGTTTTAAGGACTTAAGTTTATGGTAAAATAACTTATTAAGTGGTCTTAACTTTTTTATTGTACTTTATTATGAAGTTCTAGCAAAATGTGCTACAAATTCATACTGAAATCTGGGTATATGCACATTTTTTTAAAGGTATCAAAAATGCGCTTGGACAGTTCAATTCCCCCCTATCAGGAAAATATATTAGGCTATTAAAAATTCTTAAAAAATAACTTTCAATATTAAGGTTTTGTCACTTAAAATTGGCTATTTTGTAGTGGTAGTATGCTGCCTGCATAAGTCCCATATGTTAATTTGCATTTTTAACATGATTAGTCATTTTGGCCTAAATGCTTACCTTATGTGTGATTATCCCTTATGTAATCATTGAAGAATTAAGTGGATTGCACTTAATAATTGTATTAATTACATGGTGACATCATAAAACATTATTATATGCACAGACAGTATCAATTACCTCAAGATATGCACCCAGAATGTCAGCCTGGCTATTCCAGGAGCCCAGTAAATGATGTGTTACCTTATAGAGCCTGAAAGAGGGCGTATGAATTATATTTAATGTATATAAATTAATATTTTATTGCATAATAAAATTATATAAATATCTTATTACATATAAGTGTTATATTGATTTTATTGTTTATATAAATTTTATACATTTAAATTAAGCATAATATATTTTATATTCTACAAATAAATGGCGCATTTTTATGTATTTAATAATTATAAATTAATATTTAATTAATTAAAAATATATATTATAATTATAAGTGTAAAATTGACTTATAATATATTTAAATTAATTATTTACATTTATATATTAAATTACATCTTTCATATAGTATTAAACAATAAGTAATGACGCTTCTTTTGACCCTTAATTGTGTCAGAAAGAAAATTAAATAAATTATAATACTTATTTTATAAAATAGTATTATAATTTCTCAAAGTAATTTAATTAATTGTTTCAGTTAACTAGTATTTAACTACATAAGTGAAAACAATTAAATTATTTAAACTTATGCTGAATTAAATTGATTGCATACCTTGTTGTGTCAAAACATGTCAATTGTTTCATTTAGGAATACTGAAAACAGATTGTATTACTTGTTTTGATTTTTTTTTCCCATAGTTAGTAGATCACATGGTTTTTTAGTTACTTATTAATCTATAAAAACTAATTTGGGGAATTTGGGATGGGAATTTTACAGTCTTAATTGGGATACTTGTTATTTTTCGTATATTTTTCTCTTAGTTACTATGTTACAAATGTCTACCCTTATCTTTTTGTTTTACTTCATTACTCTTTTGTATATAGTCATTTGTAGCCCTTCAGGGGACCATTGCCTATAAAAGGGCCTTGGATAATCCCCTGTAGAGGCATCACTTACTATACACTCAACAACTTAAATATAATTTTATCACATTTATTATTATTTTTATTAGTATTACAATCTAATTAAAAATTCTATATAACAATTAAAAGGTTGCCTTAAGTCTGATAGTGATCAAAGTGTTTGCCGCGCAGAACCCTTACTTTAAATAATATTATTATTAATAAAGCCTCAATTTTGGTCATCTCTCAAGTTACTTGCCGTTTCTTTTCTTTTAAATAAATTAAACAATCTATTATATTTAGTTTCTTTTACTTTTCTCCTTGTCCTCCTCCATTTCTCCCCTTTTCCTTACCTTCTTCTAGATGATTGACCGACAACTGGGGACCTTTCCAAACGACGACGACAATTGAGCCTGGCAACAAACGACAAACGCACGGACCACCTAGCAAAAAAGAAACTTTTGCAGCGACCGTGTTTCGAATTCGGGTTCGATTTCATAGGTTTCTATTATTTTAATTCTTATATTATTTTGAAGTGATTTTTCGATCACTATAGTAAGTTCACCTTTGCACCTCTCACTCATATTACTATATTTTTACTGCAATAACAGTGATTGTGGCTTAATTTCTGATTCACTGAGTGTAAGTGTTCAATTATAAATTTTTTTTTCCTAGTTGACCATTATAGAGTGTTAAATCCTCTTAGTCCTAGAAGAATTAACATTATTATTAATACAAATTGAATTATTAAAATTAATTATTGTTAATTTTGGTTGACTTAAAAGTACTTTGTGCTTAGTCCCAAATATATTGCCATATTTAATATTGGTAATTAATTGGTTGAATTAACTTGATTGTTTATTCCCAATTTAACCTTGCAATCCATTTTATTAATTAATTTTTTATAATTATTACTTTATATTAAAAAAAAATTTTTTTTATAATTTAATTAATTAAATTTTTTATTTATTTTTGAAGCAATTATTAACTAACTTTTATTAATTTTTTTAAAGTTAATTAATCTTCCCACTATTATGTCCAACAATTTGGCTGAAAAAACGGATAACATGCAAGTGGATGAAATTGAAATTGACTATGATGCTGATACTGTGAGTTCTTCTAAACTTGAACATAAAAAATCTTATTCTAACACGAAAAATTCACATACTTCAGGATGTGGAAATGACAGGAGAAGTAAACAAAACAAACCCCCTTCCCCCAGCACAACAGAAGGAAGTAAAGCCTCTAGTACCTCAAGAAGGTCTTCCAAAAGGATTCAAAATAAAAAAGCTTCCTCTACCACAACAAATCAGCAACCTGTCCAGTCATATAAAAGAGCTGAAGACAGAAATTATGAGGTACAAAGCAAAAGTAGACACCTTGTGGGATCAGGTTCAAGAACTCAGGAACCAAAATCAGGCCCAGGCCCCTCCTCAGTTGCCTCCCAAACAGCCTCAGTTTCAGGCTCAACCTTCACAGCCACCCAGCTTAACCATCCAAAATCCAAATACTATGGAAGTAGAGCAATGGAAATGGGATTATCTAATGATTCACTATCAACAGAATGTGCAACACCCTCCTCATAATCAGCCTGGCCCATCCAGAACACCCAATTTCCATCCACCTCCTCATCCCTACCAACAAAGCAGGAGAAAGAAGGCCCAAGCACAATCCCAAACTCAGTCTCAGGGGAAGTTTCCTCCTCTGCCATGGTAAGTAATTTGGTTGATAGTCACTTGGGTATGTTTTCTAATAAAACTTCTTCTGCAGGTAATATTATTGAACATGGTGAAAGAACAGTTAAACCTGTTAAAAGACAGCTTCCTGTAACTAGTAGCCCTATTGATGTAATTAGCAAATTGTCATTTGATGAACCTTTACATTTAAATTCTACCTCTTTAATTAATCCTTCTCTTGCAATTAAAAATGATTCTGTTCCCCCTGAAATCTATACCTTAATTGAAAGAACTTCTGAGGAAATATTGAAAGATACCCTTGATTTTAATGTTTTGAAAGACAAACATTTGAGAGATGTGTTAATCCATGAAAATGATAGATTAAATAATTTACACTTGCAATGTAAAGTGAGTTCTTCTGTACAAGATACAGCTTATTTAAAAATCAAAGAATTGATAATTTAAAGAGATCTTATAAACTACCTGATGAGGAAATTGTTTCTAAGCTAATTTCTTTATTTTCCAATGTAGCTTTGATGTGGTATGAATCTGTTCTTTTAGATGACAATCATTATACATGGAATGATTGGAAATCCTTGATTGAGAATCAGTTTGGTGGCTCAAAATTCAGGTTAGCTCAGCAAAGACTGTATGAGAATACTAGATATTTACCCTCCTCTGTTGAAAAGCCCATTGTTTTTCTTATGAAACTGACAAAAATCCTAAGAGCCATTGATCCAAAGTTGGATTATGATATTTGGAGAGATAAAATCTTGTATAAATTACCAAATTCTCTTAGAGATTTGATTGTGGCTAGAACTGAGCATGTAAGGGAGAATTCTTCTTTCATTAATATCTGTAATGAGGTACTACTCAACCATAGATATGAACCAAAGAATTAACTTGGTAAATCTTATAATGATCAGAATAAACCTTCTACAAAGCTCCCAGAAAAATCTGGTAAACCCTCTGCCCCAGTTGCACCTAAAAAATATGCAACAAATACTTGTTATAAATGTAACAAACCGTGGCAGAAGGGTCATGTTTGTGACAAGAAAATTCATCTTGTTGAACAAAATGAAGACACTGATGAAGTTGAACTTGATGTCAATAATTCTTCCAGTGACTGTGAAAGTAATATCTCCTATGACAATGATTCTGTTAAAGATGTTTTAATGTTGGAACAAGATGTCCATTATTTAAATAATATATCTGAAGAATGTGTATTGGATTTATCTTCAGTAGAAAATGCTGAGATAATTAAAGATATTACTAACAATTATATACCTATATCCCCTTTTAAGGCACCTGTTATCATTAATGATAAAGATGTTGATGTAGTTCTTGATTCTGGTGCTGGAGGAAGTGTAGTGTCTGAAAAAGCTTTGGCTTCAGTGGATAACGAATATTTGAGTAAATTATTACCTATAACTTCTGAAAAATGGAGAGGGTATGGTTTTACTTTAATTCCTATTGGAAAATACAAAACCTCTGTATTCTTCAAATATAATGGGGGTTTTTTCAGAGCTATTTGTGAGTTTTTTGTCATGAAAAATGATAATTTAAGAAATTGGTTTATTATGGGAAATGATATTTTAACCATGTTTGGTTTGAAACTGGACCCAGCAAATAATCTCTTAACCTTAGGAATGAATGGCAAAAGGAAATTCAAAATTTCCTCTCCTAGAACTTCTGGGAGTCTGTTGAAATCTTGTAACTCACTAATCCAGTGTAAAGGCAGAACAACAACTGAAATGGATGATTTATTAAATGAAATAAATACTGCTTCTTTTGGTGATCAGTTGACTAGTGAACAAAAGGATTCTATTATTGCCTCTATTACCTCTTTCCCTATGGCTTTTGCTCATGGTTCTCATGTCTTGGGAATTGTTCAGGAAGAAATGAAAATTACCTTATCCTGTAATTTGAGTGATATTCCTCCTACTCTTAAAAAAATCATATCCTGCTTCTCCATCAAAAAGAAAAGATATTGAAGATAATATTGCAACATTATTAAAAATGAATATCATTGAGAATGTCAGCCTAAATATCCTTAGGACTGAGTATTTCTTATGCTTAAAATAAGATAACCTTAAGTAGATTAAGCTTATATCTTAAAAATAATGTTAAAATAATAATATATATTATTTTATTATATATATATATAATTATTATTCTATTATATAACTTATAATAGTTTAAATAGCTTATCCATGGCCTAATAATACTTATTAAGGTGTTAATGTATTCATAATATACTTATCTTAAGTGATATGAAGTAATTATTGACATACATAAGCTTATATGTATACATAAATCTCATATTCAGTGAAATATGCAGTATATTATGTATATTTAGGTATATAAGTGGGTTTTAGCCCCTTAATAGCCTATACCCTTTGTTTTTCTGCTTATTTTAGGTCATATGGACGAAATCAGTGGACTCACAACGACTACAGAAGCATAGACACCTATATCAGGCGCATACACCCAGTTTGGACAACTAAAATTACTTCCTTGGATGGTTATTCACGGATTTATGGGTTGGAAGGATGTTTCTGGGTTAATGTGGATTCTTGGGGATGTTATTTGGGGCTTGGACATTTTATTTGTTTCCTTTATATGCTTTTGGTTTCATTAAATCTCTTTTTGATTGTTTATTTTACCTGTTTCTTTATGGTATCCGCTTTTATCTGGATTTTCTATTTATGGTATGGATCTGTGTTATTATTAATAGTGATGGAGGGTCCTTACTGGAGGTCTGGGTGTTGAAACTGCTTGAAGTGGATGCCATGGGGAGGTGTAGCCCTCACAGTGCTGTAATTTCTGGGGATAGCAGTGACATCATCTGGATTGAAGGTCTGTGCACTCCAGTGGATTTGGGTATAAGTAAGGAGGGATTTTGACGGTTATTTATCATCATTAAATTACTACAACTCTAACCAACACTACTATGCAATTATTAACCTTTAGAAATATATTATAAAGCCACTATAAATTGATTTTATATTTATATAAGCTATAACTATATTTTATTCATCTATTTTCCACCACTAGCATGCACTTAAATTCAAGTATTGTGAGTTTGATTTGAGTATAACTATTTTATTAGTCTTCCCCTGAGGTTTAATCACTAAATCATTTATCAATAAGTAGTAGGACCATAAATAAACACTATTATATCATACTTATATACTAGACTATACTGACAATTGGGGGTCTTTCCTTATATTTTACTTATTATTTAGTATAAGCCTTGGGACGTGATTTTTACCTTAGTACAGCTCAAAATAACCAAATATTTGGGTCTGCTGCATATTAGTGGGTCATCATAACTCATTGATTGCGGAAAAAAACCCTTAAATTAATTTTACTGATTTTTTATCATAAAAATTAGATATTTACAGTAGTAACTGTACCCAATATAAACCCAATTTCACTTGGTATTTGGACACCAATATAACACCCAATTAGATTGGTATTTGGTTAAAGCTTGGTAAGCTACTTATTCACCTTTATAGAGGTCTAGTTAAACTTATTATTATATTTTTAACAGATTTTTTCAAATTTTTCTTATAATTTATTTAAATAAATAAAGATATAAATTCAGGGTAAGCTCCATTGCTTTTTTATTAGTAATATAATTGCTAATATCTTTTGTCTACTAATCCCATAGAGTTTTTTCCTTTTGTAGACTTAAAATATTGTCATTCTTAACAATATGAGTGCTCCCCAGGACAGTGTAAGTGAAAAGCCTGCTTATAATACTAGGTCTAAAGCTAACAAAAACTTTCCAGGACATCACCATGGAGGGTCAACAATACCCCCAGGCAGAAAGCATGAGTATAGAGGAAAAGGACGCCCTCTTAAAAAAGATAAATATAAAAAAGGCATCTCCTCCTCTTCAGGATCAACTGTCCCACCTGGACAAACAGGTTCTGAAGTTGGAGGAATCAAAATCACTCATGTTCAAAGAGGTAGAGCAGTTGCAAAACAATTTCAAGGTAGGGTGTCAGCAGATGAATCAGGCATTGGCAGAATTAAAGGGAGGCCAGCTCAGTCAGTCAAATCAGCAACCCCCTATCTAAGGCGGGTCAACTCACTCCCAGGAGAAAATCCTGGTAGACAAATGGAAATGGGACTGGTTTCATCCACAGTGGACAAGCCACAGTTGCAACAGGGATCCACCACCTCATCTGACTTCCTCAGCTCACCCTTACTGTCAGTACAGTCTAGTATATTAGTATGATATAATAGTGTTATTTTATGGTCCTACTACTTATTAATAAATGATTTAGTGATTAAACCTCAGGGGAAGACTAATAGAATAGTTATACTCAAATAAAACTCACAATACTTGGATTTAAATGTGTGCTAGTGGTGGAAAATAGAAGAATAAAATATAGTTATAGCTTTTATAAAGATAATATCAATTTATAAGGGCTTTATAATATATTTCTGAATGTTAATAATTGTAGTGTAATGTTTGTTTGAAGTGTAGTAATTGAATGATGATAATAAACCGTCAAAATCCCCCCTTACTTATACCCAAATCCACTGGAGTGCACAGAACTTCAATCCAGATGATGTCACTGCTATCCCCGGCAATTACAGCACTGTGAGGGCCCATCACCTCCCCATGGCGTCCACTTCAAGCAGTTTCAACACCCAGACCTCCAGTAAGGACCCTCCATCACTATTAATAATAACACAGAGTCATACCATAAATAGAAAACCCAGATAAAAGCGGATACCATAAAGAAACAGGTAAAATAAATGATCAAAAAGAGATTTAATGAAACTAAAAGCATATAAAGGAAACAAATAAAATGTCCAAGCCCCCAATAACATCCCCAAGCATCCACATTAACCCAAAAACATCCTTCCAACCCATAAATCCGTGAATAACCATCCAAGGAAGTAATTTTAGTTGTCCAAACTGGGTGTATGCGCCTGATATAGGTGTCTATGCTTCTGTAGGCGTTGTGAGTCCACTGATTTCGTCCATATGACCTAAAATAAGCAGAAAAACAAAGGTTATAGGCTATTAAGGGGCTAAAACCCACTTATATACCTAAATATACATAATATACTGCATATTTCACTGAATATGAGATTTATGTATACATATAAGCTTATGTATGTCAATAATTACTTCATATCACTTAAGATAAGTATATTATGACTCCATTAACACCTTAATAAGTATTATTAGGCCATGGATAAGCTATTTAAACTATTATAAATTATATAATAGAATAATAATTATATATATATATAATAAAATAATATATATTATTATTTTAACATTATTTTTAAGATATAAGCTTAATCTAGTTAAGGTTATCTTATTTTAAGCATAAGAAATACTCAGTCCTAAGGATATTTAGGCTGACACTCCCTCACCCCAAAAAAACAATAAAAAAAAATGTTAAGACATTTTAATTAATCTTAAGGAATGAAATAATAAAATAAAAAAAATAATTTTATAATACATATACTGAATGAACAGTATTATTTAGATTTAAATTTTTTCAAGAGATTTTTAAGATCAGAGATTTCATTTTCTGGAATCCACTGGTCATATTCACTTGATTTATTTTTAAATCTTAATAGATACTCAACTCCCTTTTCTTTAGTAAGGTGTCTCTTTTTAAGTATCTTTTCAATTTCTGCTTTTTCCACTATTTCTTCAGGTTGCTGTTTATGCCTTCCTGATCTTCTTGGAAATAGAGCAGTATAATTAGAATGGTATGGTTTTATAAGAGAAATAGGAAATACTGGATGTTTTCTATCATAAGGTGCATATAGAATAACCTCAACAGCATTATTACCAACCATCTTTTTAACTACAAATGGTCCAATGAATGGATCCTTCAATTTAACATTACCATTTAAATTGAAATGTAGCGTTGAAATAAGGACTTCATCACCCTCTTTGAACATTTGTTCTTTATGGGCTATATCCCATCTTTTCTTTTCATACTCAAAAGCCTTATTTATACATTCTTGAGCATGTCTTCTGCATAGTTCCTGCATCTGAAGAAAAGATTTAGTACCTGGATGAATATCCAATCTAGGTAACTTATTAAGAGTTTTAGCAGGGGTATTAGGTACATAACCCAACCATAACTCAAATGGCTTTTTGCCAGTGACAGAATGTACTGTACTATTATATGCAAATTCTAAACCTGGGATAAGGGTTACCCAATCATGTGTGAATTTGTCATTGTCTTTAAAATTAAGACCAAAAGCACAGTATCTTCTTATCATATCTTCTAAGGTTTGTATCATTCTTTCTGCTTGCCCATCAGTTTGTGGATGGTGTGCTGTAGAAAGTTTTAATTGACACCCTGAAACATCCATAAGTGACGTCCAGAACTCAGAAGTAAATTTAGGATCTCTGTCAGAAACTATTGCTTTGGGGAAACCTGCTGTATTTAACATTTGTGTCCACCATAAAAAAGCTAAGTCCTTTGCAGAAACCTCTTTGTGGGTAGGAATAAATTTACACATCTTTGTAAATCTATCTACAATTACCCAGCAGGAGTTATAACTCTTATGCCCTGCTATTGGCAAACCTGTTACAAAGTCCATGTTAATGATTTCCCATGGAGCTTTTGGTTGCTCAATTTGTTGTAATAAACCAGCTCTTTTTCCTGTTAATCTTTTAGATTTTTGACAAGAATCACATGTTTCAACATATTTCTGAACATCCTCAGACATGTTAATCCACCAAGCTGTGTTTTTTACTCTGGTTAATGTTTTATGGTAGTCAAAATGACCTGCTAATATATCATCATGACATATACTTAACATTAACTCCTTCATTGAAGGGGGAATTACAATTACATTACTTAATTTTTTCCTGTAATATATAAAACCATCCTCAATGGAAAATTTTCTTTTCTCTAATGCCTCTTTATACTTATTTGGTAATGTTTTTATTAAAACATTCATTGAAGCATTAGATGGATCATTTAATATTGTAGTTAATTTACTTAAGTCAGGATCTGAATTATAATTATCAAGAATTGATCGCATAAATTCATCCTCAAGATCTACATTATAAATGCCATAAATGTTAATAATCTCTGATTCAGGAACATAAGCAGGATTACCATCATTATTAGGCAGAGGTACTCTAGATAACAGATCTACATTAGAGTGCAAGGTTCCTGCTCTATGTGTAATAGTCATCCGTCCTCTGTATTCTTGTAAAGCTAATTGCCATCTAAACATGTGTATATTAGGAGTTTTCATGTTTAAGAGTGACTTAACCGCACTACAGTCAGTTATTAACTCAAATTTTTGGTCTTCAAGGTAATAATGTAGCTTTTCAAGAGCCCATACTACTGCCAAACATTCAATTTGAGTAGCACCATATTTCAATTCACCACTTCTCAGAGTACGTGAAATATAGCAGATTACTACTTCTGACATTTTACCTTCAATAAGTTGTTTCTGATGCAAAGCAGCACCCAGTCCAATAAAACTTGCATCTGTATATAATACAAAAGGTAATTGGAAATCTGGTAATCCCAAGATAGGAGCTGTCATTAAACATTCTTTCAACTTATTAAAAGCTTGTTGTCTTTCATTATTCCAAATGAAAGCTTCTGATTTCTTTATCAGTGTGGTCAGTGGTGCAGCAATTGATTGGTAGTTTTTTATATATTGTCTATAATAACCACACATTCCAAGAAAAGATTGTACATCCTTCACATTTTGAGGAATGCCAATATTCTTTATTGCAGCCACTTTATTTTGGTCTACACATATTTGTAAGCCAGATACAATATGACCAAGCACTTTTAAAGATTCAAACCCAAATTTACATTTTTTCAATGCAAGGGTCATTTTTATTTCATCCATTTTCTGAAATACTTTCCTTAAATGGATTAAGTGTTCATCAAAAGTTTTAGAGAACACTATGATGTCATCAATGTATACCATTAACCATTCCTCAATCATTTCATTATGGAATGTTATATCCATTAACTTTTGAAATACTGATGGAGCATTCTTTGGTCCAAATAGCATTCTGACATACTTATAAATTCCCATGTGTGTTGTTATCAACAAAAAGTTCTGTGAATTCTTTTCAGCAGGAATTTGATGGTACCCTTTATTTCCATCTAGGCAACTTATATATTTAGCACCTTTAAGGGTAGCATGTATAGAGGCAATCCTTGGCAAGGGATAAATATCATCTACTGTAAATGTATTTAATGCTCTATAATCACCGCACAGTCTTGCTTTATCTTGTTCACAAGAAACAGCACTGGTGATATTACACAATATTTTGGTGTAGTTTCAACCTTCTCAAGAATGTTCATTTTTAATAACATCTTAATATTATCCTCTATGTCTTTCCTCTTCATTGGTGAAGCAGGGTATGGTTTCTTTTTAAGACTAGCAGGAATATTATCCATATCACAGGTTAAACTAATTTTCATTTCATGATCTTTTACAAGGCCAAGTTCATTTGTACCATGTGCAAAAGCCATTTGAAATGCTTTAATTAATTCCAAAATATTATCTTTCTCAGTTTCACTTATCTGAGTGCCAAATGATGCTTTTGAAATTTCTGTTTCCAGAAGTTCCAACTCATTGGATTCTCTTCCTTTAGACGGGGAATTTGTTACTGACTCAATATGTAAGACTGTGTTAAAAGAATTTATTTTAAATTTCCTTTTACCATTCATGCCAATTGTAAAATTGTTATTAGCAGGGTCTAATTTTACACCAAATTTAGTCAGAATATCATTTCCAATGATAAAACAGTTACTACAATTTGTATTATTCATTACTACAAAGTCACAAGTTACCCTTACATAACCATGTTGGTGTTTAAAGAAAACAGCAGCTTTGTATTTACCAATGGGGTGTAGTACTGATCCAAAACCTCTCCAATTTTTATTCTGAAGTGGTTCAAGCTTAAACTTATATTCACTATCAATTTTCTGTAATGTATTAGTGGAAACAACTGAACCAGCAGCTCCTGTGTCCAATACTATATTAACATTTTCACCAGAAATGATAGCTGGAACCGTGATAGGTGTCATTCTAAAGTTATCAGCTTGTATATCCTTAATGATTTCAGCATCCTCAAAATTCATTAAAGATTCATTTGAGTCCATATTTAATATTGGATTTTCAAAGATGGACAAATCATCTTCCAACATACAGACTTCATTTTCATCACTATATGAGATATTGCTGTCATAATCACTTGATTCTTTACTTTTTTCAGTTTCAGTTTCAGATTCACGTTGATTTTCAACAATATTTATGTTTTTCTCTCATTTGTGACCTTTGACCCAAGGTTTGTTACACTTATAACAAGTATTTGTTTCATACTTTTTAGGTACTACAGGTGCAGTAGGTTTTTTCTGCTTCTCCTGAAGTGTTTTTGAATTCTGAGTTTTTACAGGTTCAACATTTTGTTTATAAGTGGAATACCTTGATTCATACTTATGGTTTAATAATATTTCATTGCAAATATTAATAAAGTCAGAATATTAAGTAACATATAATGTTCTAGCTACAACAATGTCTCTGACAGATATAGGTAATTTGTATATTATCTTATCTTTCCATAAGTTAAAATCCATATGAGGCTCAATGGCTTTTAATATTTTGTTTAAATTCATTAAAAATACCATAGGTTTGTCACCATTCAACGGATTATACCTAGTCTTCTCATAAAGTCTCTGCTGAGTAAGCCTGAATTTAGAACCTCCAAATTGTTTTTCAATAAGTTGTTTCCATTCAGCCCAAGAGTAATCTTTACCCTCACTCAAGACAACTTCAAACCATAATAAAGCAACATCCTTAAATAAAGAAATTAATTTAGATGTTATTTCTTCATCTGGTAACTTAAATGAGAATCTCAAGTTGTCAACTCTTTGGATAAAATGTTGCCAATCAGAGCTGGCTTCCCCATCATAAGTTGGGTACTGATCTATCTTAGGCCAGTTCTTCTGATTGGATTTTATCTCACTAATCTTAGGTAAATTCAACAACTCATTCACTTTTGATAAATGGTCTTGTATTTCTTCCTGCACGGATTTGTGACTTACATTTTCAGATTTGACACTACCACCAGATGGTTTCAATTGTGGTGGTATAGGGAAGGAATGAGATTCACTTTTGCCAATGAAAGGATTATTATTATATTGATTATACTTATGATTATCCTGGTTCATTAGTAGATTGGCAGTTTCAATCTCAACTTTAGTTAATCTTTGTAGCAACTCAGAGACACTTTGATTTGTCTGTGCAAAAGATAACTTTGTTCTTGATTCAGTCTTTAATAAGTGTGTTTCATATAATTTTTCTAACTCACAAAATTTGTTTGAAAGGTCATTATATTTATTACTCAATGAATCATATTTAAGAGTTAGAGACAAATGTTCTTTCTCTAATTCTTTATTATGTGTTGCTAATTGAGAAATGTTCAATGTTAAGGATGAAATTGTATCACTAGTGAGCTTAACTGTCTGTTCCTCACAATCAGTCATTCTATTCCACAATGCTGAAACAATTCTATGGACAGTTGGATTATTGTTAAAATATTCCATGTCCTCCTTTTCAATTCTCTCACTCTCCTGTGAACTTCTCATCTCACTAGTAGGTGGTTGCAACTGAGGGTTAACTGTATTATCATTGTATATAGTACTGTTATTATGGACAAAAGACAAGTCAGGTGTATCTACTCTAAAACCTAAATTTCTTAAATCCTCCTCTATTTTTTGTACAGATTTAACATCAATAGAATTACCTATATTGTAATTATCAGTATTATGTTTAATCTGAGAGAGTAAGTTACTTACCAAGGGATGGTTGCCAGTCCTGATTTTTGGCGCTTTTTTCCCTTGTAAGGGTGAGCTGAGGAAGTCAGATGAGGGGGTGGATCCCTGTTGCAACTGTGGCTTGTCCACTGTTGGTGAAACCAGTCCCATTTCCATTTGTCTACCAGGATTTTCTCCTGGGAGTGAGTGGACCCTCCTTGGGTAGGGGGTTGCTGATTTGATTGACTGGGCTGGCCTCCCTTTAATTCTGCCATTGCCTGATTCATCTGCTGAAATCCTACCTTGCAATTGTTTTGCAACTGCTCTACCTCTTTGAACATGAGAGATTTTGATTCCTCTAGCTTCAGAACCTGTTTGGCCAGGTGGGACAGTTGATCCTGAAGAGGAGGAGACATCTTTTTGATAGTTATCTTTTTTAAGAGGGCGTCCTTTTCCTCTATACTCATGCTTTCTGGCTGGGGGTACTGTTGTCCCTCCATGGTGATGTCCTGGAAAGTTTTTATTAGCTTTAGACCTGGTATTATAAGCAGGCTGTTCACTTACACTATCCTGGGGAGCACTCATATTGTTCAGAATAACAATATTTTACGTTTAAAAAAGGAAAAAACTCTGTGGAATTAGTAGACAAATAATATTAGCAATTAAATTACTAATAAAAAAGCAATGGAGCTTACCCTGAATTTATATCTTTATTTATTTAAATAAAATATAAGAAAAATTCGAAAAAATCTGTTAAAAATATAATAATAAGTTTAACTAGACCTCTATAAGGGTGAAAAACTAGCTTACCAAGCTTTAGCCAAATACCAATTTAATTGGGTGTTATATTGGTGTCCAAATACCAAGTGAAATTGGGTTTATATTGGGTACAGTTACTACTGCAAATATCTAATTTTTATGGTAAAAAATTAGTACAATTATTATAAGGGTTCTTTTCCGCAATCAATGAGTTATGATGACCCACTAATATGCAGAAGACCCAAATATTTGGTTAATTTTGAGTTGTACTAAGGTAAAAATCACGTCCCAAGGCTTATACTAAATAATAAGTAAAATATAAGGAAAGACCCCCAATTGTCAGTACAGTCTAGTATATTAGTATGATATAATAGTGTTATTTTATGGTCCAACTACTTATTGATAAATGATTTAGTGATTAAACCTCAGGGGAAGACTAATAGAATAGTTATACTCAAATAAAACTCACAATACTTGGATTTAAATGTGTGCTAGTGGTGGAAAATAGAAGAATAAAATATAGTTATAGCTTTTATAAAGATAATATCAATTTATAAGGGCTTTATAATATATTTCTGAATGTTAATAATTGTAGTGTAATGTTTGTTTGAAGTGTAGTAATTGAATGATGATAATAAACCGTCAAAATCCCCCCTTACTTATACCCAAATCCACTGGAGTGCACAGACCTTCAATCCAGATGATGTCACTGCTATCCCCGGCAATTACAGCACTGTGAGGGCCCATCACCTCCCCATGGCGTCCACTTCAAGCAGTTTCAACACCCAGACCTCCAGTAAGGACCCTCCATCACTATTAATAATAACACAGAGTCATACCATAAATAGAAAACCCAGATAAAAGCGGATACCATAAAGAAACAGGTAAAATAAATGATCAAAAAGAGATTTAATGAAACTAAAAGCATATAAAGGAAACAAATAAAATGTCCAAGCCCCCAATAACATCCCCAAGCATCCACATTAACCCAAAAACATCCTTCCAACCCATAAATCCGTGAATAACCATCCAAGGAAGTAATTTTAGTTGTCCAAACTGGGTGTATGTGCCTGATATAGGTGTCTATGCTTCTGTAGGCGTTGTGAGTCCACTGATTTCGTCCATATGACCTAAAATAAGCAGAAAAACAAAGGTTATAGGCTATTAAGGGGCTAAAACCCACTTATATACCTAAATATACATAATATACTGCATATTTCACTGAATATGAGATTTATGTATACATATAAGCTTATGTATGTCAATAATTACTTCATATCACTTAAGATAAGTATATTATGACTCCATTAACACCTTAATAAGTATTATTAGGCCATGGATAAGCTATTTAAACTATTATAAATTATATAATAGAATAATAATTATATATATATATAATAAAATAATATATATTATTATTTTAACCTTATTTTTAAGATATAAGCTTAATCTAGTTAAGGTTATCTTATTTTAAGAATAATAAATACTCAGTCCTAAGGATATTTAGGCTGACACTTACAAAGGAAAAAAGAGCCAAAAATCAGGACTGGCAACCATCCCTTGGTAAGTAGATTACCCTCTCAGATTAAACATAATACTGATAATTACAATATAGGTAATTCTATTGATGTTAAATCTGTGCAAAAAATAGAGGAGGATTTAAGAAATTTAGGTTTTAGAGTAGATACACCTGACTTGTCTTTTGTCCACAATAACAGTACTATTTACAATGATAATACAGTTAACCCTCAGTTGAAACCACCTACTAGTGAGATGAGAAGTTCACAGGAGAGTGAGAGAATTGAAAAGGAAGACATGGAATATTTTAAAAATAATCTAACTGTCCATAGAACTGTTTCAGCATTGTGGAATAGAATGACTGATTGTGAGGAACAGACAGTTAAGCTCACTAGTGATACAATTTCATCCTTGACATTAAACATTTCTCAATTATCAACATGTAACAAAGAATTAGAGAAAGAACATTTGTCTCTAACTCTTAAATATGATTCATTGAGTAATAAATATAATGACCTTTCAAACAAATTCTGTGAGTTAGAAAAATTATATGAAACACATTTATTAAAAACTGAATCAAGAACAAAGTTATCTTTTTCCCAGACAAATCAAAGTGTCTATGAGTTGCTACAAAGATTAACTAAAGTTGATATTGAAATTGCCAATCTACTAATGAACCAGGATAATCATAAGTATAATCAATATAATAATAATCCTTTCTTTGGCAAAAGTGAATCTCATTCCTTCCCTATACCACCACAATTAAAACCATCTGGTGGTAGTTTCAAATCTGAAAATGTAAGTCACAAATCCGTGCAGGAAGAAATACAAGACCATTTATCAAAAGTGAATGAGTTGTTGAATTTACCTAAGATTAGTGAGATAAAATCCAATCAGAAAAACTGGCCTAAGATAGATCAGTACCCAACTTATGATGGGGAAGCCAGCTCTGATTGGCAACATTTTATTCAAAGAATTGACAACTTGAAATTCTCATATAAGTTACAAGATGAAGAAATAACATCTAAATTAATTTCTTTATTTAAGGATGTTGCTTTATTATGGTTTGAAGCTGTCTTAAGTGAGGGTAGAGACTACTCTTGGGCTGAATGGAAACAACTTATTGAAAAACAATTTGGAGGTTCTAAATTCAGGCTTACTCAGCAGAGACTTTATGAGAAGACTAGGTATAATCCGTTGAATGGTGACAAACCTATGGTATTTTTAATGAATTTAAACAAAATATTAAAAGCCATTGAGCCTCATATGGATTTTAACTTATGGAAAGATAAGATAATATATAAATTACCTATATCTGTCAGAGACATTGTTGTAGCTAGAACATTAAATGTTACTGAATATTCTGACTTTATTAATATTTGCAATGAAATATTATTAAACCATAAGTATGAATCAAGGTATTCCACTTATAAACAAAATGTTGAACCTGTAAAAACTCAGAATTCAAAAATACTTCAGGAGAAGCTGAAAAAACCTACTGCACCTGTAGTACCTAAGAAGTATGAAACAAATACTTGTTATAAGTGTAACAAACCTTGGGTCAAAGGTCACAAATGTGAGAAAAACATAAATATTGTTGAAAATCAACGTGAATCTGAAACTGAAACTGAAAAAAGTAAAGAATCAAGTGATTATGACAGCAATATCTCATATAGTGATGAAAATGAAGTCTGAATGTTGGAAGATGATTTGTCCATCTTTGAAAATCCAATATTAAATATGGACTCAAATGAATCTTTAATGAATTTTGAGGATGCTGAAATCATTAAGGATATACAAGCTGATAACTTTAGAATGACACCTATCACGGTTCCAGCTATCATTTCTGGTGAAAATGTTAATATAGTACTGGACACAGGAGCTGCTGGTTCAGTTGTTTCCACTAATACATTACAGAAAATTGATAGTGAATATAAGTTTAAGCTTGAACCACTTCAAAATATAAATTGGAGAGGTTTTGGATCAGTGCTACACCCCATTGGTAAATAAAAAGCTGCTGTTTTCTTTAAACACCTACATGGTTATGTAAGGGTAACTTGTGACTTTGTAGTAATGGATAATACTAACTGTAGTAACTGTTTTATCATTGGAAATGATATTCTGACTAAATTTGGTGTAAAATTAGACCCTGCTAATAACATCTTTACAATTGGCATGAATGGTAAGAGGAAATTTAAAATCAATTCTTTTAACACAGTCTTACACATTGAGTCAGTAACAAATTCCCCGTGTAAAGGAAGAGAATCCAATGTAATGGAACTTCTGGAAACAGAAATTTCAAAAGCATCATTTGGCACTCAGATAAGTGAAACTGAGAAAGATAATATTTTGGAATTAATTAAAGCATTTCAAATGGCTTTTGCACATGGTACAAATGTACTTGGCCTTGTAAAAGATCATGAAATGAAAATCACTTTAACCTGTGATATGGATAATATTCCTGCTAGTCTTAAAAAGAAACCATACCCTGCTTCACCAATGAAGAGGAAAGACATAGAGGATAATATTAAGATGTTATTACAAATGAACATTCTTGAGAAGGTTGAAACTACACCAAAATGTTGTGTAATATCACCAGTGCTAATTTCTTATGAACAAGATTAATCAAGACTGTGCGGTGATTATAGAGCATTAAATACATTTACAGTAGATGATATTTATCCCTTGCCAAGGATTGCCTCTATACATGCTACCCTTAAAGGTGCTAAATATATAAGTTGCCTAGATGGAAATAAAGGGTACCATCAAATTCCTGCTGAAAAGAATTCACAGAACTTTTTGTTGATAACAACACACATGGAAATTTATAAGTATGTCAGAATGCCATTTGGACCAAAAAATGCTTTATCAGTGTTTCAGAAGTTAATGGATATAACATTCCATAATGAAATGATTGAGGGATAGTTAATGGTATACATTGATGACATCATAGTGTTCTCTAAAACTTTTGATGAACACTTAATCCATTTAAGGAAAGTATTTCAGAAAATGGATGAAATAAAAATGACCCTTGCATTGAAAAAATGTAAATTTGGGTTTGAATCTTTAAAAGTGCTTGGTCATATTGTATCTGGCTTACAAATATGTGTAGACCAAAATAAAGTGGCTGCAATAAAGAATATTGGCATTCCTCAAAATGTAAAGGATGTACAGTCTTTTCTTGTAATGTGTGGTTATTATAGACAATATATAAAAAACTACCAATCAATTGCTGCACCACTGACCACACTGATAAAGAAATCAGAAGCTTTCATTTGGAATAATGAAAGACAACAAGCTTTTGATAAGTTGAAAGAATGTTTAATGACAGCTCCTATCTTGGGTTTGCCAGATTTCCAATTACCTTTTGTATTATATACAGATGCAAGTTTAATTGGACTGGGTGCTGCTTTGCATCAAAAACAACTTATTGAAGGAAAAATGTCAGAAGTAGTAATCTGCTGTATTTCACGTACTCTGAGAAGTGGTGAATTGAAATATGGTGCTACTCAACTTGAATGTTTGGCAGTAGTATGGGCTCTTGAGAAGCTACATTATTACCTTGAAGAACAAAAATTTGAGTTAATAACTGACTGTAGTGCAGTTAAGTCACTCTTAAACATGAAAACTCCTTATAGACACATGTTTAGATGGCAATTAGCTGTACAAGAATACAGAGGCCAGATGACTATTACACATAGAGCAGGAACCTTGCACTCTAATGTAGATCTGTTATCTAGAGTACCTCTGCCTAATAATGATTATAATCCTGCTTATGTTCCTGAGTCAGAGATTTTTAACATTTATGGCATTGATATTGTAGATCTTGAAGATGAGTTTATGCAATCAATTCTTGATAATTATAATTCAGATCCTGACTTGAGTAAATTAACTACAATAATAAATGATCCATCTAATGCTTCAATGAATGTTTTAATAAAAACATTACCAAATAAGTATAAAGAGGCATTAGAAAAAGGAAAATTTTCCATTGAGGATGGTTTTATATATTACAGGAAAAAATTAAGTAATGTAATTGTAATTCCCCCTTCAATGAAGAAGTTAATGTTAAGTATATGTCATGATGATATATTAGCAGGTCATTTTGACTACCATAAAACATTAACCAGAGTAAAAAACACAGCTTGGTGGATTAACATGTCTGAGGATGTTCAGAAATATGTTGAAACATGTGATTCTTGTCAAAAATCTAAAAGATTAACAGGAAAAAGAGCTGGTTTGTTACAACAAATTGAGCAACCAAAAGCTCCATGGGAAATCATTAACATGGACTTTGTAACAGGTTTTCCAATAGCAGGGCATAAGAGTTATAACTCCTTCTGGGTAATTGTAGATAGATTTACAAAGATGTGTAAATTTATTCCTACCCACAAAGAGGTTTCTGCAAAGGACTTAGCTTTTTTATGGTGGACACAAATGTTAAATACAGCAGGTTTCCCCAAAGCAATAGTTTCTGACAGAGATCCTAAATTTACTTCTGAGTTCTGGACGTCACTTATGGATGTTTCAGGGTGTCAATTAAAACTTTCTACAGCACACCATCCACAAACTGATGGGCTAGCAGAAAAAATGATACAAACCTTAGAAGATATGATAAGAAGATACTGTGCTTTTGGTCTTAATTTTAAAGACAATGACAAATTCACGCATGATTGGGTAACCCTTATCCCAGGTTTAGAATTTGCATACAATAGTACAGTGCATTCTGTCACTGGCAAAAAGCCATTTGAGTTATGGTTGGGTTATGTACCTAATACCCCTGCTAAAACTCTTAATAAGTTACCTAGATTGGATATCCATCCAGTTACTAAATCTTTTCTTCAGATGCAGGAATTATGCAGAAAACATGCTCAAGAATGTATAAATAAGGCTTTTGAGTATGAAAAGAAAAGATGGGATAAAGCCCATAAAGAACAAATGTTCAAAGAGGGTGATGAAGTCCTTATTTCAACACTACATTTCAATTTAAATGGTAATGTTAAATTGAAGGATCCATTCATTGGACCATTTGTAGTTAAAAAGATGGTTGGTAATAATGCTGTTGAGGTTATTCTATATGCACCATATGATAGAAAACATTCAGTATTTCCTATTTCTCTTATAAAACCATACCATTCTAATGATACTGCTCTCTTTCCAAGAAGATCAGGAAGGCATAAACAGCAACCTGAAGAAATAGTGGAAAAAGCAGAAATTGAAAAGATACTTAAAAAGAGACACCTTACTAAAGAAAAGGGAGTTGAGTATCTATTAAGATTTAAAAATAAATCAAGTGAATATGACCAGTGGATTCCAGAAAATGAAATCTCTGATCTTAAAAATCTCTTGAAAAAATTTAAATCTAAATAATACTGTTCATTCAGTATATGTATTATAAAAATTATTTTTTATTTTTTATTATTATTTCACTCCTTTGTTTTAATTAAAATGTCTTAACATTTTTTATTGTTTTTTTTGGGGTGAGGGAGTGTCAGCCTTAATATCCTTAGGACTGAGTATTTCTTATGCTTAAAATAAGATAACCTTAAGTAGATTAAGCTTATATCTTAAAAATAAGGTTAAAATAATAATATATATTATTTTATTATATATATATATAATTATTATTCTATTATATAACTTATAATAGTTTAAATAGCTTATCCATGGCCTAATAATACTTATTAAGGTGTTAATGTATTCATAATATACTTATCTTAAGTGATATGAAGTAATTATTGACATACATAAGCTTATATGTATACATAAATCTCATATTCAGTGAAATATGCAGTATATTATGTATATTTAGGTATATAATTGGGTTTTAGCCCCTTAATAGCCTATAACCTTTGTTTTTCTGCTTATTTTAGGTCATATGGACGAAATCAGTGGACTCACAACGCCTACAGAAGCATAGACACCTATATCAGGCGCATACACCCAGTTTGGACAACTAAAATTACTTCCTTGGATGGTTATTCACGGATTTATGGGTTGGAAGGATGTTTCTGGGTTAATGTGGATGCTTGGGGATGTTATTGGGGGCTTGGAAATTTTATTTGTTTCCTTTATATGCTTTTGGTTTCATTAAATCTCTTTTTGATTGTTTATTTTACCTGTTTCTTTATGGTATCCGCTTTTATCTGGATTTTCTATTTATGGTATGGATCTGTGTTATTATTAATAGTGATTGAGGGTCCTTACTGGAGGTCTGGGTGCTGAAACTTCTTGAAGTGGACGCCATGGGGAGGTGATGGGCCCTCACAGTGCTGTAATTGCCGGGGATAGCAGTGACATCATCTGGATTGAAGGTCTGTGCACTCCAGTGGATTTGGGTATAAGTAAGGAGGGATTTTGACGGTTATTTATCATCATTCAATTACTAAAACTCTAACCAACACTACTATACAACTATTAACCTTTAGAAATATATTATAAAGCCACTATAAATTGATTTTATCTTTATATAAGCTATAACTATATTTTATTCATCTATTTTCCACCACTAGCACGCACTTAAATCCAAGTATTGTGAGTTTGATTTGCGTATAACTATTTTATTAGTCTTCCCCTGAGGTTTAATCACTAAATCATTTATCAATAAGTAGTAGGACCATAAATAAACACTATTATATCATACTTATATACTAGACTATACTGACAGAGAAAGTAGATGTCACCCCCAAATATTGTGTCACCTCCCCAGTCTTGATTTCTTATGAAAAAGATAAGGCTAGATTATGTGGAGATTACAGAGCTTTGAACACTTATACTGTTGATGATATCCATCCTTTACCCAGAATTAATTCAATACATGCTACCTTGCAAGGTGCAAAATTTATTAGTTGTCTGGATGGTAATAAAGGTTATCATCAAGTTCCAGTTGAGAAAAATTCTCAAAATTTTTTGCTTATTGCTACTCATATGGGAATATATAAGTATTTTAGGATGCCATTTGGCCCTAAAAATGCTCCTTCAGTTTTCCAGAAAGTTATGGATAACACTTTCCATCAAGAAATTATTGAAGGTTGGCTCATGGTTTATATTGATGATATTATTGTTTTTTCTAAAACTTTTGATGAACATATGATTCACTTGAATAGAGTTTTCCAAAAAATGGATGAAATCAATATGACCTTATCCTTAAAAAAGTGTAAATTTGGTTTTCAATCTTTGAAGGTCCTTGGCCATGTTGTGTCAGGCTTACAAATTTGTGTAGACCAAAATAAAGTTTCTGCTATCCAAAATGTGAAAGAACCAACTTCTGTAAGAGAAATCCAAAGTTTTTTGGGGATGTGTGGCTATTATAGACAATATATTAAAAATTATCAGGTCATAGCCTTGCCTCTTACAAAACTGACCAGAAAAGATGTTGCCTTTCTCTGGAATAATGACTGTCAAAAAGCTTTTAATACATTAAAAAGTTGCTTAATGACAGCCCCTATATTGGCTCTTCCAGATTTCAACAAGCCATTCGTCCTGTATACAGATGCTAGCTTTATTGGTCTGGGTGCTGCCCTTCACCAGAAACAAATTATTAATGATAAATCCTCAGAGGTTGTAATTTGTTATATTTCAAGAACCTTAAGAAATAGTGAATTGAAATATGATGCCACTCAATTAGAGTGCTTAGAAGTTGTTGAGAAGCTTCATTACTATCTAGATGACCAAAAATTTGAGTTTGTAACTGACTGTAGTGTTGTGAAGTCCCTCTTAAACCTGAAGACACCTAACAGACATATGTTCAGGTGGCAACTTGCTGTTCAAGAATACAGAGGACGGATGACAATTATCCATAGGGCTGGTAGTGTTCACTCCAATGTTGATATGCTCTCCAGATTGCCTCTGCCAAATAATGACTCAAATCCTGCTTATGTACCTGAAGATGATACTGCTCATATCCATGGTATATTTGTAGTAGATATGGAAGAGGAGTTATTGCAATTAATACTGGATTCATATGAGAAGGATTCTGATTTAAATAAATTGGTTACTATCTTAAATGATCCTAAGAATGCTTCAATTCAAGCATTAATAAAAACTCTTCCTGCAAAGTATCACAATGCTTTGAGTAAAGAAAAGTTTTCTATTGAAGATGGTTATATATATTATAGAAGAAAGCTTACTAATGTAATTGTAATTCCTCCTTCTATGAAAGAAACCATCTTAAAACTTTGTCATGATGACATATTAGCAGGACATTTTGATCTTGAGAAAACATTAATTAGAATCAAAAACACTGCATGGTGGGGTAATATGTCTGAAGACACAAAATTATATGTTGAATCTTGTGATTCCTGCCAAAAATCTAATAGGTTGGCAGGTAAGAGAGCAGGTTATTACACCATATTGAAGCACCTAATGCTCCCTGGAAAATCATTAATATGGATTTTGTCACTGGTCTTCCTGTTGCAGGTAAAGACAGCTTTAACTCTTTTTGGGTAATAGTAGATAGATTTACAAAAATGTGCAAATTTATTCCAACCCACAAAGATGTATCCACCAAAGAATTAGCTTTCTTATGGTGGTCTTACATGTTTAATATTATTGGTTTTCCAAAAGCCATTATCTCTGATAGAGATCCAAAATTTACTTCTGAGTTTTGGACCTCTTTGATGGATATTTGTGGCTGTGAGTTGAAATTGTCTACAGCTCACCATCCTCAGACTGATGGTCTAGATGAGAGAATGATTCAAACTCTGGAAGATATGATTAGAAGGTATTGTGCCTTTGTTTTAGAATATAAAGACAATGACAGATTTACTCATGATTGGGTCACTCTATTTCCTGGTCTTGAATTTGCATATAATAGCACTGTTCATTCTGTCACTGAGAAAAAGCCTTTTGAGCTTTGGTTAGGTTATGTCCCACATACTCCTGCTCAGATTTTCAATAATAAATTACCTAAGTTGGAACTACACCCTGGTGTAAAATCTTTCATGCAAATGCAACAGCTATGCAGAAAACATGCTCAGAGCTGTATTGATAAAGCATTTGAATATGAAAAGAAAAGATGGGATGAATCCCATAAAGAATACACATTTAACAAGGGTGATGAAGTGTTGATCTCTACTGTCCATTTCAATTTACAAGGTAACCACAAATTAAAAGATCCTTTTGTAGGGCCATTTGTTGTTAAAAGAATGGTTGGTGATAATGCAGTGGAAGTTGTATTGTATTATCCATATGATAGGAAACATCCTGTTTTTCCCATTTCTTTGCTTAAACCTTATACTTCCAACAGTGACTTATTTCCCAAAAGAAGGGGAAGACCTAAGAAAAACCCTCAGGAACTCACAGAAACAGCAGAAATTGATAAAATTCTCAATGATAGAATTATCACTTCTGAAAGAGGTATTGAATATTTATTGAGATATAAGAACAAATCATCTGAACATGATGCATGGATACCTGGCAAGGAGATTTCAAATCTGCCTACTCTGTTGAAAAAATACAAAAAGATAAAATCTTAGCATTTTTTTGTTGTTTTTTTTAGAGTGAGGGAGTGTCAGCCAGGCTATTCCAGGAGCCCAGTAAATGATGTGTTACCTTATAGAACTTTAAAGAGGGCATATGAATTATATTTAATGTATATAAATTAATATTTTATTTCATAATAAAATTATATAAATATCTTATTACATATAAGTGTTATATTGATTTTATTGTTTATATAAATTTTATACATTTAAATTAAACATAATATATTTTATATTCTACAAATAAATGGCGCATTTTTATGTATTTAATAATTATAAATTAATATTTAATTAATTAAAAATATATATTATAATTATAAGTGTAAAATTGACTTATAATATAATTAAATTAATTATTTACATTTATATATTAAATTACATTTTTCATATAGTATTAAACAATAAGTAATAGCGCTTATTTTGACCCTTAAATGTGTCAGAAAGAAAATTAAATAAATTATAATACTTATTTTTTAAAATAGTATTATAATTTCTCAAAGTAATTTAATTAATTGTTTCAGTTAACTAGTATTTAACTACATAAGTGAAAACAATTAAATTATATAAACTTATGCTGAATTAAATTGATTGCATACCTTGTTGCGTCAAAACATGTCAATTGTTTCACTTAGAAATACTGAAAACAGATTGTATTACTTGTTTTGATTTGTTTTTCCCATAGTTAGTAGATCACATGGTTTTTTAGTTACTTATTAATCTATAAAAACTAATTTGGGGAATTTGGGATGGGAATTTTACAGTCTTAATTGGGATACTTGTTATTTTTCGTATATTTTTCTCTTAGTTACTATGTTACAAATGTCTACTCTTACCTTTTTGTTTTACTTCATTACTCTTTTGTATATAGTCATTTGTAGCACTTCAGGGGACCATTTCCTATAAAAGGTCCTTGGATAATCCCCTGTAGAGGCATCACTTACTATACACTCAACAACTTAAATATAATTTTATCACGTTTATTATTATTTTTATTAGTATTACAATCTAATTAAAAATTCTATATAACAATTAAAAGGTTGCCTTAAGTCTGATAGTGATCAAAGTGTTTGCCACGCAGAACCCTTACTTTAAATAATATTATTATTAATAAAGCCTCAATTTTTGTCATCTCTCAAGTTACTCGCCGTTGCTTTTCTTTTAAATAAATTAAATAATCTATTATATTTTATTTCTTTTACTTTTCTCCTTGTCCTCCTCCATTTCTCCCCTTTTCCTTACCTTCTTCTAGACGATTGACCAACACAGAAGGTCTCAATCATGCCTCAAATGCATATATACGCCTAAAAGATCAAGAATTCCTGCTTTAAACCACCTTTCAAGGCTATTGGAAAACACCCTTCACTTACCACACCTCTTCTGGTCTCTGGATCTGGGTATTGGGTTAATGGTTGGGCATGGGAATGGTATTCTTTGTGTGGGGAATTGGTTATATTGGTTCCATTATTAATTTTTATAGTTATCCTTTAATGAGGCTTTTATTTGGTTCCTTTACTTGTAGTCATACTAAATCAGTGCTTTGGGCACCAGACATTCTTATTTGGGGTTTATTCCTTCTTTTGGGGTTATAATGACATGTACTGGTATCTTCTTTTGTGAGGAGGAAGTTTTCTTGGTAACTGGGCCTGTAAAACTGCTTGAAGTGGACACCATGGTGAGATGAGCACCCTAAAAGCGCTTTAATGGCCAGGGATAGCAGTGTAATGGGTCTGGGAATCAGGGGAATGTACTCCAGGGATTTTGGGTATATATAGAGGGGGATTTTGGTGGATATTTAGTGATTCATTTTCAATTATTTTATACAATACACAACACAGTCTTTTTATATATAATATATTAATCTGGTTACAATTATTAGCCTTTTAAATATAATTTCTATTCTATTTTTCTTTCAATTGTAAGTGCATTTATATTTATGTTAGTGAGATTATTTGATATACAGGTTACTAATGTTTGAGTTGATATAATATTTTACTTTAAATTGGATTGGTGGACAACTAATATTCATACTGGACCATAAATACTTCTAGACAAAAATTTTTTCTGAGCACTTATTAGTTCTTCAGCTTGACATAACCACTAACCCTGAATAGCTTTTTAATTGATGAAGAAGTAAATACTAGATGAAAAACTTGATCAATGAAAGCTTCATCTTCACATCCACATGTTAAATTACTATAATGATGGAGAACACTTTTTAAAGCACTGAATCCTTTTTCAATAGGATTAAAATCAGGATAGTAAGCTTTAAGATTAATTTTTTTGCATCCCCTTTCCTCAATTATTTCCACAATTCTACCACCATGGTGAAATGCTCCATTATCTATTATCAACACATTCTTAGGTGTAGGATATGGGTTCATCATGGGGAGCCTGTTATTTGAGAATAAAAAGTAAGAATTAATTTTTAAAAAAAAAATATTAACAAATTTTCTTATTTATCATAAACTTACCAAAATAAATTTGAAATAATATTAAAAATGAGTCTGATAAACCATTGGCTCTAGAACAGCTGTTGACGCTAAAGCTGACATAGAGACTTCAGGCAAGATATTGAATCAATGCGTTTGTCAAGGGATGCTTTTGGTCTAGAAGTTTTTATGGTGGTCCAACGGCAATAAAAGGTGAGGAAAACTCAAGATTTCAAAAGGATTTACATATTTTTTTAAATATTTTAATACTCAATTAAAAGGTAAAATTATTATTATTATTATTACTTTTAAAGCTTAGAAGTATGCAGATGTAAGTACTAAGGTAGTAATAGTAGTAATAGATGTGGTTTGTGTATATAATAAGTATGTAAATTAAGAATGGAATGTAATGAAAGAAAACAGCCAGATTGAGAGGCCTTATATAGGCAAAAAGGAGAGAAACTACAGAATCAAGATTCTATATACGTGAGTATCATAGAAAGAAAAATTCCACAATGAGACATTTCAAATATTTAAAGCAGTTCTACAAAGAATGTACCCATATACAGTATTTTTCTGTATATTTCCATTTTATTTTATTTATTTTATATTTCTGTAAATGTCAAAGGAAAGATAAAAATAAAAATATTTGATTTAATATTTAGAATTTTTAGTTTTCTTTTTCAGCTGTCATGAGGACGCTGCCACAGAATAAAAAAACAAGGAGACAATAGAATTATATCTTTACTTATTTTTACCAATTTATTAGTTAAAATTGTATAAGTAATTTATAAAGTAAGTATAACTCATTAAATGAGAGGTAAAGGCATATCTCTACTCTAGTAAATAATTAATTATTTACTGTGTAAGTTTAGTAGCCTTTCTGACACTCCCTCACTCCAAAAAAAGTAATAATAAAAAATGCTATGATTTTTTCTTTTTATATTTCTTTAGTAGAGAATGAAGGTTAGATATCTCTTTCCCAGGAATCCAAGAATCATATTTAGAAGATTTATTCTTGAATCTAAAAAAGTATGCAGTACCTTTTTCAGCAGTGACTATTCTGTCATTCAGAATCTTATCAATTTCTGCTTTTTCAGTGATTTCATTAGGGGTTTTCTTTGATCTTCCCCTCCTTTTGTAAAATAAATCACTATTGGATGTGTAAGGTTTCAAAAGAGATATTGGAGGACCAGAATGTCTCTTGTCATATAGATAATACAGGATAACTTCAACTGCATTATTAAAAACCATTCTTCTGAAAAAAAATGGAACTACAAAGGGGTCTTTTAATTTGCTATTACTCTGTAAACTAAAGTGGACTGTAGAAATAAGTACTTCATAACCCTTCTTATAAGTGTATTCTTTATGGGATTTGTCCCACCTCTTCTTCTCATATTTAAAAGATTTTTCAATATATTTTTGAGCATTACTTCTGCAAAGTTGTTGCATTTGAAGAAATGATTTTACACCAGGATGTAAATCCAATTTAGGTATTTTATTACTGAGAATTTGGGCAGAGGAATTTGGAACATATCCAAGCCAAAGTTCAAAAGGCTTTCTCTGAGTAACAGAATGAACAGTGCTATTAAAAGTAGATTCCAAACCAGGAAGTAAAGTGACCCAATCATGAGTGAACATTTCATTGTCTTTTTACTCAAGGCCAAAGGCACAATACCTTCTTATCATGTACTCTAAAGTCTAAATCATTCTTTCAGATAATCCATAAGTCTGGGGGTGATGGGCAGTAGAAAGCTTCATATCACAACCACAAAAATCCATCAGAGACATCCAAAATTTAGAAGTAAATTTAGGGTCTCTGTCAGAGACTATGGCCTTTGGGAATCCAGCAGTATTAAACATATGAGACCACTACATTAAGGCTAATTCTTTAGTGGAAAAATTTTTTTGAGTAGGGATGAACTTACACATTTTTTAAATATTTCCACAATAAACCAGCAAAATTCATAACTGTCTTTCCCAGCAATGGGGAATCCTGTTACAAAGTCCATGTTTATAATCTGCCAAGGTGCATCAGGAGATTCAATATGTTGCATCAATCCAGCTCTTTTTCCAATTAATCTTTTTTATTTCTGGCAAGAATCACAGGATTCAACATATAGTTTGGTGTCTTCAGACATATTAGCCCACCAAGAAGTGTTCCTCATTCTGATAATTGTTTTTTCAAGATCAAAATTTCCTGCAAATATGACATCATGAAAAATTTTCAAGATTATTTCTTTTATAGAAGGAAGAATAAAAATAAAATTACTCAACTTTCTTCTATAATATAGGTAGCCTTCATCAATTGAAAATTTACCTTTTTCCAAAGCAATTTGGTACTTTGGTGGAACAGTTTTAATTAATGATTGTATTGAAGCATTCTTTGGATCATTTAATATAGTACACAGCTTTTTCATGTCAGTGTCTTTATCATATGAATCCAGAATATGCTTTAATAGTTCTTCCTCCATATCAACCACATATATCCCATGAATTCAAACCATTCATCCTTAGGATCATATGCAGGATTAGAGTCACCATTTGGTAAAGGTAAACTTGATAACATATCCACATTTGAGTAAACAATACCAGCCCTATGAATTATTTTCATCCTTCCTCTGTATTCCTGAACATTCTTCTGCCATCTGAACATGTTTCTGTTAGGTGTTTTTAAGCTCAAGAGGGACTTTATTGCACTGCAGTCAGTGACAAGTTCAAATTTCTGTTCATAAAGATAATAATGCAGTTTCTCCAGAGCCCACACCCCTTCCAAACACTCAAGTTGAGTGGCACCATATTTCAATTCACTATTTTTCAAGGTCCTTGAAACATTAAAAATTACTACTTCTGATACTTTGTCACTTATAACTTGTTTTTGAGTGAGAGCAGAACCAAGGCCAGTGAAACTGGAATTAGTGTACAAAACAAAAGTTTGATTAAATTCAGGCAAGGCCAAAATTGGTTCTGACATCAAACAATGTTTCATAGTGTCAAAAGCTCTTTGTCTTTTACTGTTCCAGACAAAAACAACACCTATCCTAGTAAATTAGTTGAGGGCTTATGCTATGACTTGATAATTTTTAATATATTGTCTATAGTATCCACACATTCCCAAAAAACTTTGGAGCTCCCTGACTGTAGTAGGACCTTTAACCTGTTGTATGGCTGCCACTTTTCTCTGGTCAACACATATCTGTAATCCTGAGACAACATGACCAAGAACTTTTTAAAAGAATGAAAACTGAATTCACATCTTTTCAAAGCAAGTGTAATATTTATCTCATCCATCTTATGGAACACTTTACAAAAGTGGCTAAGGTGGTCCTCAAATATCTTGGAGAATATGATGATATCATCAATATAAACCATTATCCATCCTTTAATTATTTCTTGATGGAATGTGTTATCCATAACTTTCTGAAAAACATAAGGAGCATTTTTGGGGCCAAATGGCATCCTTATATACTTATATATACCCATATGAGTAGAAATCATTAGAAAATTCTGTAAATTCTTCTCATCAGGTACCTGGTGATATCCCTTATTACCATCTAAACAGCTGATGTATTTAGCACCTTGTAAGGTAGCATGGATAGAGCTAATTCCAGGTAAAGGATAAATATCATCTAAAGTATAAGTATTTAATGCTCTATAATCACCTCATAGCCTGGCTTTATCTTTCTAATAAGAAATTAACACAGGTGAGATAACACAATTTTAAGGTTTTTCAACTACCCTTTCAATAATATTCATTATTAAAAGGGTAGAGATATTGTCTTCAATATGTTTTCTCTTTGTGGGGTAAGAAGTCACCACATTATATGGGGGGTGGACTTGCTGGTGAGTCCGCAACCTTGGACCCAAACTCACCACAGATTGAACACACATTAAGTTATTAATAAAGGAACCATACAATCAGGAATGAACACCACTCAGCAGAGCAGTTCTAGGTGGGTGTTCAAGTAGAGTTCAGTTTGGGTTCAGTATGAGTTCAGTCTGAGCTCCATCTGAGTTACATCTCAGTTCAGGTTGAGGACTTGCTAGCAAGTCCACCCCCTATATTGCTTAGTGAGTATAAGGCTTCTTCTTTAAACTAGGTGGTATTTCAGTTAATGGGCAAGATAGTGAAAGCTTCATTTCTTCTTTTACCAATCCTAATTCATGTTACCCATGAGCAAAGGCCATAGGAAAAGATTTTATTAACTGAATGATGGAATATTTTTCCTCACCAGAAAGTTGTTCTCCAAAAGAAGCTGTGTAAATTTTAGACAGAAGGGCAGGCATTTCTTTTTTTTAGTTCTTTCTTTATATTGAAATACAGAATTACATGTTTTAAATCCTGGTTTTAATAATTTTTTTGGGTTGAATTTTAAATTTTCTTTCCCCATTCAACACCATTGTGAAAAATTTGTTTGAGGGATCAAGCTTAATGCCATATATGGTTAATATATCATTTCCCACAATGAACCAATTGCTTAAGTTATCATTTTTCATAACTAAAACATCACAAATAGCTCTTACAAAGCCATGGTTATATTTGAAAAATACTGTAGCTTTGTATTTAACAATGGGGGACAAAAAAGAGCCATAACCTCTCCAATTTTTAGAAGTTATAGGCATAAGTTTTGATTTGAAATCCTTATCAACTAAAGCAAGTGCTTATTCAGATACAACACTTCCTCTAGCACCAGAGTCAAAAACAACCTCAATGTTATTTTCATTAATAAATACTGGTGCCTTGAGAGGGGCAATAATAATTGAGGTGTCTTCAAGATTTCTTATGATTTCAGCATCTTCAACTGTAAAAAAATTATTGTCATCAATGTCATTATTATTTAAATATTAAATATCTTCCTCCAGAATCAAGATTTCTTGGTTAGACTGATAAGAAATGTTGCTAGCACAATCACTTGAAGTATAATCTAGTGCAATTGTGTCATCATCAGGCTCCTCTGTTTGTTCAACAAAGTTTATTTTCTCATCACAAACATGGACTTTCTTTTAAGTCTTTCTGCATTTAAAGCAAGTTTTTGCTACATATTTATTAGGTGCAACAGGGAAAGAGGATTTACCTACTTCTTCAGGAAGTTTTTGTTGGTAGTTGGAGGGTTTCTCCAAAGAAGGTCTTGGGAAGAAATTCCTAGATTCATAAATTTTATTTGAAAGAAATTCATTACAAGTATTAATAAATGAAGAGGGCTCCCTGGAGAGTTCAGTTCTTGCAACAATTAAGTCTCTCAAAGACATTGGTAATTTGTAAAGGATCCTGTCCCTCCAGAGTTCATAATCCATTTTTGAATCCATTTCTCTAAAGATTTTTACTAGTTTCATCAGGAACTCAATAGGTTTTTCTGTAGAGGATGAGCTATATATAGACTCTTCATACTGCCTTTGTTGGGCTAACCTAAATTTTGAACCACCAAAATGTGCTTTAATTAATTTTTTCCAATCCTCTCAAGAGTAATCATTATTAACCAAGAGGACAGATTCATACCGCATGAGGGAAAGATTGGAAAACAAAGAAATTAATTTACAGAAAATTTCTTCATCTGGTACTTTATAAGAATTCTCAATATTATCAATCCTACAGATGAATTGCTGCCAGTCAGAAGAAGAATCACCATCAAATGTTGGATATTGGTCAAGTTTGGGCCAATTTTTCTAATTTAAGATAGTTTCATTCTGGTTTACTTGTTTCTGTGTAAGAAGAAGTTCCAATTTCTCTAATTTAGCTGCAATCTCATTATTTAACACATTTTCTGATGAACAGGGTGCATCATCAATTTTTGATGGAAACTCAGAACTATCTACAGTTTTCTCTTGTGCTAATTCTTCTCTAGAGGAGCTTGGCTTAGGTACATGCGGAGTGGCCTGTGTGACAATTTCCTTCTCAGAAGTGACAGAGTATTTTTGGTCAAAAAACAATGAAATCAATTGTTCCTCAATTTTTTTAATCTATTTTTCACCCTTAGAATAATAATTAATGTCTCATTAATGGTTACAAAAGATAATTGATTCTTATTTTTCAGAGATGAATAATGATCATTTAATTTTTTCAAATTTAATTTCTGACCTTCTTTTTTTTTGAAACAGATAGACATAGTCTCTTGCACTTTGGATAGATCATTCTTAATATTTTTCCACAAAGAAAATTTCTTTTCATAATTTACTTTTTACCTAAACAATTCATCAGATACCCTATTCAACTCACCTTTCAATGCTAGGTAACCTTGTTCAGATAACAAACTATTAAATGTTTGGTTCAATTGTAAGTTATTCATTATCTGGTTTTATTTTATGATGATGTCTCTCAAATATTTATCATTAATAGTTGCTACATCAGGAGCATTTTTCAGGAGAGAGATAGAGTAATTTTCAAGAGTCTCATATACTTCAGGATCAATTGATTCATCTATAATAGCCATATATGGATTTATCATTGAAATAGCAATTAACACTAAAGTAGTATTTACAAGAATAGAACATTGATAACTTTTTCTGCTAGAGCCAGCTTCTCCTGGTCTCAAAGTGTTATCTACCATCCAAGAGTTACCTGAAGGAGCTGAATCAGTAACAAGAAAAGGAACTTGAGATTCAATGGAAGGCCTTAAACTTGTTTTGGAATAATTTGAATATTATTTTTTTTCTTTCTTCTTCCTCCTTGGTAAAGTTGAGGAGGGGTGGGATTAAAATATTGGGGCCTGGAGGGTCCTGCCTGAGAAACCTGTTGCATTTGATGAGCCTGAAAGGTGTCCCATTGGGTGATAAGACTTTCCCATGTCTATTTTGAAACTTCCACTTTTTCTTGTTGTTGAGGAGCCAACTGTGGAAGGGGTTTTGCTATCTGTGGATGTTTCTTCTTCTCTTGAAGAAGAGTTTCCATGCTTCATATTTTTTATTCTAGGGACTCTACCTTTACCCTTATTTTTAATTTCTCTGACTTCAACTCCTTGATGTGAGCTGACAGGTTGTCTAACTATTGCTGAACTGGCATCTTTTTTATTTTGAAGCCTTTTGGAAGCTCTTCTAGGGAGAGTACCTGGGACTTGTAGTCTAGGGGAGGATGTTCCTTCTTGAATTCCACCTCCTGCATTTCTACATCCTGTTTGGCCTACTAATTGATTAATTTGAGGAAATTTTGTGGTCAAAGGAGAACTTAAAGAATTTACATCATAATTAATCAGATCCAATTCCTCTTCATGGGCAGTAGAAAGGTTTAACTGAGCCATTGTTTTTACAACTTGAGCTAAGAGACAGAAAAAATATTAATATTTTGTCAGTTATTGTTCTTTTTTGTTAAAAAAAATAAGAGATAAAAGAAAAAATATTTAAAGTTTATCATCAATTACCAGGACTACTAATTAACTGAAATAATGAAAATATATCAATTATCAGGACTAAAAATAAACTGAAATAATTAATTAATAAAATTTTTAATCAATTAATTTACTAAGATATTGATATTATTTCTAACAGGTTTTCAAAAAAAATAATCTGAAATAATAAATTAATAAATTAATTATCAGGATTAAAAATCAACTGAAATAATTAATAAGATTTCTTTACCAAATAACTAATTTATGTATTGTATATTTCTTAATTAACAGGACTAAATTTCAACTTAAATAATTTATTAATATTATTTTTTAATCAAATAATTAATTTATATATTGTTATTATTTTAATTACCAGGACTAACTTTCAACTGAAATAATAAAATAATATTTTAATTATCAGGACAATATGTCAACTGAAATAATTAAATAATATAATTTTTTAATTTAATAAATTAAATTATATTACTTCTAGGACTAAGAACAATGTTTCTCTAACTTGGTCAACTAGGAAAAAAACTATATATCTGACAGCTCCCCCTATAATTTGAGCAATTTAATGCCAACAACAGAGTTCTGAGTAAAAAAGATATATGTATATAATGAAATATGGACAGTGAGAACTACAGATAATAACCACTATAGTCACTACAAATGGATAGGACCATTACACTTATATAAACCTTATATTTGGGGCAAGGTTTGAATACCAGTTGTTGCAAAAAGTTAGTCACATGCCTTTGATGTTCATTGTTTGTTGTTGATCCAAAAAATTTGTATAGGTGTTGGAGTTGATGGTCCCTTGTTTTCTGGCGTCAAGATAACAATGGGCTGACAACTATTTGGAAAGGCTCTCAGTTTTAAAGGGGTGCTTTTGGTCTAGAAGATTTTAAGGCGGTGCAACAGCAATGAAAGGTGAGGAAAACTCAAGATTACAAAAGGATGTAAATATTTTTTTCTTTTATATTTTAATAGTCAATTAAAAGGTAAAAAAATTATTATTATTATTACTTTTAAAGCTTAGAAGTATGGAGATGTAAGTACTAAGGTATTAATAGTAGTAATAGATGTGGTTTGTATATATTATAAATTTGTAAAGTAAGAATAGAATGAAATGAAAGAAAACAGCCAGATTGAGAGGCCTTATATAGGCAAAAAGGAGAGAAACTACATAATGAAAATTCTATATACATGAGTATCAGAGAAAGAACAATTCCACATTTATAAATTTCAAATATTTAAAGTTCTTCTATAAATAATGTACCCATATACAGTATTTATTTGTATATGTCCATTTTATTTGATTTATTTTATATTTCAGTAAATTTCAATGGAAAGATAAAAATAAAAATATTTGAATTAATATTTAGTAATTTTAGTTTTCTTTTGAGCTTTCATGAAGATTCTGTCACAGAATAAAAAATATGAGGAAACAATAGAATTATATCTTAACTTATTTTTACCTATTGATTAGTTAAAATTGTATAAGTAATTTATAAAGTAAGTAAAAGTCATTAAATGAGAGGTAAAGGTGTATCTCTACTCTAGTAAATAATTAATTATTTACTGTGTAAGTTTAGTAGCTTTTCTAACAGTGTTGGTCTTGCTTCTGGAATTGGTGGAAGGCACTAATGAAAATCTTCTCAGGCTGTTGTGCAAGATATTCCTGATGAGAAATCCCCACACTCATCTTTTGACAAAAAAAAACCCCCACAATGAGGAGAACCACAAATAAGAATTAGATTTCAAGTTTCTTAACCTGTTAAAACCAAATATTTAGGATTAAAGTCAGTAACCAAATTGATGTATTTGATTCTTGAATATTTATTTTGATTTGAGTGTAATTTATGTAAAGTTTTTTTAGACAATTTTAAGCATAATATCAGTTCTTGGTGAATTGTTTATTGGAAGACTCTTAAATAGCATGAGTTTCCAACAAAGAATCTCAAAGCTCCAGTTGAAACACTGTAGGATTTATTTTTATCATTTCCAGGATAAATTCACATTGTTCATCATCAAAAAAAGGGTGTCCCTGTAGCATTTACCTATTTGGATTTTTAATAAAAACTTTAATTCTTAATAAACATTTAACCAATAAGACAAATAATTGAAATGAATTTGAGATATGTCTTTTTCATTGAATTAATCAAGAATTTTGCTATCTAATTAATTCATGGCAACATCTAATTAAAATGGAGGGTAAAATATTCCAAATAAACAATAACAGAAAAAAAAGTGTGAGCTTGGTGAAATAAGAATGAGAGGGAAAGAGAGTTTGAAGAAGAAAAGATATAATTTCTAATTCCTCTAAAAAAATAGAGATCAAAATATGATTACAAATTTCATTAGATGATATTTTTATTTCATTTTTCCAAAAATCTAGAAATAAAAATTTTAGTAGTCATAGCAGACCTCATGCTACATATCCATAGGCTCTAAATAACTTATGGCTTAGAGAGCTTTTAAAGCTCATTCTTGAAAAACCCTCTTTGTTTTTAACATCATTCTTTTTCATCTGTAAATCACTGAGCACCCTTTAAAATATGAATTAAAAGACTTACATCCCAATTCCATAGGATTGAAGTCAGGTGAATAGGAAGGCAAATGTATCAGAATGCTGGCAGCTTTATCAACTAAATTTTTGAAATTATTTCCACAATGGAAGGCTGAATTATTGAGAACCAAAAAAATTGAAAAATCTAGAAAAAAAATTATAGTAGTCATAGCAGAACTCATGCTACATATCCAAAGGCTCTAAATAACCTTTGGCTTAGAGAGCTTGTAAAATTCATTCTTGAAAATTATCTATGTTTTCACCATCACCTTTTTCATCTGTAAATCACTGAGCACCCTTTAAAATAGGAATTAAAAGACTTACATCCCATTTCTATATGATTAAATTCAAGTGAATAGGAAGGCAAATATATCAGAATGCTCCAGGCCTTATCTACTAATTTGTTAAAATAAGGATTCATTCTCATATGCAACAATTGAATAGTTTATAAAATTAAGCATAAAATTCTAAAACATTTTATAAAGTCAATTACATACCAAATACTTTTTTAAGAAGAGCTCATAATCAATTTTGAAAGTACATCCTTTATGGTCCATTGCTTGAGTTAAGCCACTAAGGGTGCTTTAAAAAAGAAGGCTCAAATGGTGATATTTTGTTTTATGATAAAATCTGAACCATCATAAATAAGGCACAAGAGTTTGACTAGAAATATCACACTAATGTAGTTGACAAATAAATTATTAGCAGAGAGAATAATATCAAGAGAGCAAAAATAAACCAGGAAAAACTAGTGACTCTGGGCTGTTATATTTATTGAAATTGAAGTGTTAGGATTTTTTTGAGAGGTTAGGAGGAGGAGTGCTATGGGTGCTATGCATTGTGAGAGGTGGAAGAGGAGATATTGCATAAGGGGGTTATATGGGGCAAGTGCAGTGGAGCGCTCCTCATCAGACAACTTATATGGTAATCCAGTTACTTCTTGGTCTCATTGCTGTATCAGCATAGTTAGTCCCGCCTCACTGTTGCTAACCCCAACATAGTCAGTCTAGTTGGTCTCACTTCTTAGCAGCATAGTCAGTCATGTCCCAGGCTAGCTCCAGCCCTAGTAGTAGTCCACCTTCCTAGTTCTTAGAATGAAGGTTGTACTGGGAAATTGATGATAGGCATGAGGCTGAAAAAAAATATATATATAAAATTAAAAATTTAAAATTAAAATTTAAAATTTAAAATTTAAAATTTAAAATTTAAAAATTAAAATTTAAAATTTAAAATTTAAAATTTAAAATTTAAAATTAAAAATTAAAAATTAAAAATTAAAAATTAAAAATTAAAAATTTAAAATTTAAAATTTAAAATTTAAAATTTAAAAATTAAAAATTAAAAATTAAAAATTAAAAATTAAAAATTAAAAATTAAAAATTAAAAATTAAAAAATTAAAAATTAAAAAATTAAAAATTAAAAATTAAAAATTAAAAATTAAAAATTAAAAATTAAAAATTAAAAATTAAAAATTAAAAATTAAAAATTAAAAATTAAAAATTAAAAATTAAAAATTAAAAATTAAAAATAAAAAATTAAAAATTAAAAATTAAAAATTAAAAATTAAAAATTAAAAATTAAAAATTAAAAATTAAAAATTAAAAATTAAAAATTAAAAATTAAAAATTAAAAATTAAAAATTAAAAATTAAAAATTAAAAATTAAAAATTAAAAATTAAAAATTAAAAATTAAAAATTAAAAATTAAAAATTAAAAATTAAAAATTAAAAATTAAAAATTAAAAATTAAAAATTAAAAATTAAAAATTAAAAATTAAAAATTAAAAATTAAAAATTAAAAATTAAAAATTAAAAATTAAAAATTAAAAAATTAAAAATTAAAATTTAAAATTTAAAATTTAAAATTTAAAATTTAAAATTTAAAATCAAAAATTTAAAAATTAAAAATTAAAAATTAAAAAGTAAAAAGTAAAAAGTAAAAAGTAAAAAGTAAAAAGTAAAAAGTAAAAAGTAAAAAGTAAAAAGTAAAAAGTAAAAAGCAAAAAGCAAAAAGCAAAAAGTAAAAAGTAAAAAGTAAAAAGTAAAAACTAAAAACTAAAAACTAAAAACTAAAAACTAAAAACTAAAAAGTAAAAACTAAAAAGTAAAAAGTAAAAATTAAAAAGTAAAAAGTATAAAGTAAAAAGTAAAAAGTAAAAAGTAAAAAGTAAAAAGTAAAAAGTAAAAAGTAAAAAGTAAAAAGTAAAAAGTAAAAAGTAAAAAGTAAAAAGTAAAAAGTAAAAAGTAAAAACTAAAAACTAAAAACTAAAAACTAAAAACTAAAAACTAAAAAGTAAAAAGTAAAAAGTAAAAAGTAAAAAGTAAAAAGTAAAAAGTAAAAAGTAAAAAGTAAAAAGTAAAAAGTAAAAAGTAAAAAGTAAAAAGTTAAAAGTTAAAAGGTAAAAAGTAAAAAGTAAAAAGTAAAAAGTTAAAAGTAAAAAGTTAAAAGTAAAAAGTAAAAAGTAAAAAGTAAAAAGTAAAAAGTAAAAAGTAAAAAGTAAAAAGTAAAAAGTAAAAAGTAAAAAGCAAAAAGCAAAAAGCAAAAAGTAAAAAGTAAAAAGTAAAAAGTAAAAACTAAAAACTAAAAACTAAAAACTAAAAACTAAAAACTAAAAAGTAAAAAGTAAAAAGTAAAAAGTAAAAATTAAAAAGTAAAAAGTAAAAAGTAAAATGTAAAAAGTAAAAAGTAAAAAGTAAAAAGTAAAAAGTAAAAAGTAAAAAGTAAAAAGTAAAAAGTAAAAAGTAAAAAGTAAAAAGTTAAAAGTTAAAAATTAAAAAGTAAAAAGTAAAAAGTAAAAATTTAAAATTTAAAATTTAAAATTTAAAATTTAAAATTTAAAATTTAAAATTTAAAATTTAAAATTTAAAATTTAAAATTTAAAATTTAAAATTTAAAATTTAAAATTTAAAATTTAAAATTTAAAATTTAAAATTTAAAATTTAAAATTTAAAATTTAAAATTTAAAATTTAAAATTTAAAATTTAAAATTTAAAATTTAAAAATTAAAGATTAAAAATTAAAAATTAAAAATTAAAAATTAAAAATTAAAAATTAAAAATTAAAAATTAAAAATTAAAAATTTAAAATTTAAAATTTAAAATTTAAAATTTAAAATTTAAAATTTAAAATTTAAAATTTAAAATTTAAAAATTAAAAATTAAAAATTAAAAATTAAAAATTAAAAATTAAAAATTAAAAATTAAAAATTAAAAATTAAAAACTAAAAACTAAAAACCAAAAACTAAAAAGTAAAAACTAAAAAGTAAAAAGTAAAAATTAAAAAGTAAAAAGTAAAAAGTAAAAAGTAAAAAGTAAAAAGTAAAAAGTAAAAAGTAAAAAGTAAAAAGTAAAAAGTAAAAAGTAAAAAGTAAAAAGCAAAAAGCCAAAAGCAAAAAGTAAAAAGTAAAAACTAAAAACTAAAAACTAAAAACTAAAAACTAAAAAGTAAAAACTAAAAAGTAAAAAGTAAAAATTAAAAAGTAAAAAGTAAAAAGTAAAAAGTAAAAAGTAAAAAGTAAAAAGTAAAAAGTAAAAAGTAAAAAGTAAAAAGTAAAAAGTAAAAAGTAAAAATTAAAAAGTAAAAAGTAAAAAGTAAAAAGTAAAAAGTAAAAAGTAAAAAGTAAAAAGTAAAAAGTAAAAAGTAAAAAGTAAAAAGTAAAAAGTAAAAAGTAAAAAGTAAAAAGTAAAAAGTAAAAAGTAAAAAGTAAAAAGTAAAAAGTAAAAAGCAAAAAGCAAAAAGCAAAAAGTAAAAAGTAAAAAGTAAAAACTAAAAACTAAAAACTAAAAAGTAAAAACTAAAAAGTAAAAAGTAAAAATTAAAAAGTAAAAAGTAAAAATTAAAAAGTAAAAAGTAAAAAGTAAAAAGTAAAAAGTAAAAAGTAAAAAGTAAAAAGTAAAAAGTAAAAAGTAAAAAGTAAAAAGTAAAAAGTAAAAAGTAAAAAGTAAAAAGTAAAAAGTAAAAAGTAAAAAGTAAAAAGTAAAAAGTAAAAAGTAAAAACTAAAAAGTAAAAACTAAAAACTAAAAAGTAAAAACTAAAAAGTAAAAAGTAAAAAGTAAAAACTAAAAACTAAAAAGCAAAAAGTAAAAAGTAAAAAGTAAAAAGTAAAAAGTAAAAACTAAAAACTAAAAACTAAAAAGTAAAAAGTAAAAAGTAAAAAGTAAAAAGTAAAAAGTAAAAAGTAAAAAGTAAAAAGTAAAAAGTAAAAAGTAAAAAGTAAAAAGTAAAAAGTAAAAAGTAAAAAGTAAAAAGTAAAAAGTAAAAAGTAAAAAGTAAAAAGTAAAAAGTAAAAAGTAAAAAGTAAAAAGTAAAAAGTAAAAAGTAAAAAGTAAAAATTATGCTGCCAAAAATTAAGTGGCACCTCCTAGCAGGTGCATATCTCTATATTCAGTTTTGATTTAACAGTAAATTTGATTTGATGTTGCGCGAGCTAGTGTGCTCGTTGTTCAGTGTGCATTCTTTCGAGAAGAATTACAGCTGAGCTGAAATTGAGATAAGTCAAAGATAGGAATTGGCACTTGCTATCAGGTGCCCATGTTTTTTTTCTGGTGGTAAAAAGTAAAAAGTTAAAATGAAACATAGAAAAAATAAATAGAATTTCTTCACCTTTTTCAAAAAAAAAAACAAGATGTTCTATTTTTCTCATTTCATTTGATTAATCAATTAAAAATTTTCATTTTTTTATACTATTAATTTACCAAGTAATAAAACAAGTAAATCACTTTTTCACCATTTCCTTCCCAATACCCTTCTCACTTACATCCTAATTTTACTAAAATTATTAATCTGAGAAATATAAATTTCTAAAGTTTACCTTAACCTTTACTTTCCTTTTTTATATTATTTTGTATTTTATGAAACTAAAAAACGTCAATTTTTTTTTCTGAAGAATAATTACTCAATATTATCTACATATTTCTTATTATGAATTAGAAGCTTTGATTTGATGATATCAAAGATAATAAAAAATGGCTTGAGAGATATAGAGGATACCCTTACACTTTTGGTGGTTAATTGAAGTGTAAGCAATGAAGTGAGCACATTAGATTATTTTTTAAGATTGAATTTCAAAAAAGGATTCGCTCCACCAAATGATTGTGCTTTATAGATTTATGCATAGATATAGATAGATAGTTAGTTACTAACACAGCCATTCCACCTATACTTTTGCTCTTTAGATTTACAACCGTATAATAGTTAAAATGAATAAGAAAACAAAAAAAACGAATATATTATGTAATCGACCTAATAGGAATGTATATATGTACAACACTTAAGAGAAACAAGGTTTTTAGCTTATTTATTATCATTTTTAAAAAAGGTGCTGATAATAGCTTGAGACAAGGTCAATTTGAGTAGCAGAAGAGGACGGAGAGAAAACGTCCACATGTCAAGCAGGTGCCATTTTGATGATAGCTCCACGAAGCGAGTGTCCCCAACCACCTTTGAGCATCGTACGACAAACAGGGCAGCTTAACAAAACATAAATCAGAGTGGGGAGGGGTGATAAATGATGAGACAGGATAGAAAAGGAGGGGAGAAAAGGGACGAACTTTCCATCTAGTTCAGCCCACCTACGAGGAGGGACATTAGCAGGAGGAGTTTCTTGCGAGACGAGAGAAGCGGAGAGACAAGCGCCACAAGCGATATGACCACAGCTGGAATGAGCTGGTTAGTTAGTTAGAGAGATGAGCTAGGGAAGGGAAGATACCTAGTGATAGCGAGGGGAGTAGGGGGGCCTAGACATATTGCGCAGGAGATATTTGCGATGGAGAGAGGATGAATTTGAGGGAGAGGGATAGAGTTGTGGTTTGGAGTGGGAAGGGTGAGGTCGATGTGAAGGGGCGGGGGCGTGCTGGAGAGGGTGGAGAGGGAAAGTCTGCGCCGTTTGGGCGGGGGGGAGTTGGGGGTGGGGGACATGGATATGCAAGATGGGGGAGGAGGGCGGGGCGCTGGGTGAGTGAGGATATGCAACGTGCGATGGAGGGAGTGTGGATATGCAACGTGCGATCGATTTCAGGCATCACTTGAAAGCATCAATCTATCATACCTTGAAAAGCCAGCATTATTGATACAGACATATAATCATGATGTGCATCATAATGAATTCAGTGTTAAAAAGGGTGTCTATATCATCAAAACTTTACCTTACCACCCCATAGATGCATCTAAATTCTTCAGAAGGCTTGATATTGAAATTCTAAAGGAACTTCAGTTAAGTGGTAAAGCTGGAAGAAGACAAGTTTGCAGATTACCAAGTACTCCAGTTCCATCAATGTTCCATAGGCCACCAAAAAACTTACCGATTGACTACTATTGCCCTTATTGGTTCAACAATCTACAGTCAGGACAAAAATGCTCTTTAGCTGATATCTTTAATGTTTCCTTTCTTCAAGATGCATCCCAGTCCTTACTTCCTGAAAGACATGTTGACAAAAAATTGAGTGATAAGAAATTCACTCTAAATTATTACGATGCTCTGGTTGATCAGTATGAATTAACTAACTCAGATATAGAAGATGTCAATGGTGATAGTGATAGTCACAGTGATAAAGGTGATGACCATGATCAGGGCATGGATATTGAGAAGTCTAAAACTAATGAGGATGAAGAGGAAACTGAGGATGATGACAAATGATGGTTTGTATGATGAGGGTAAGTTTGGGGATCTCTATGAGAAATGATTGAGATCACCAGAATTGGAGGATCTATATATTAGGGGGTAACAAAGTTGACCAATCCACAATTAAATTAATTGCAGATAAAAATCCATATACCCCAATTATCTTCTGCAATTATTTTTGCTAATAACTGGGTTATGAGACATTAGGGGGTATCAATGTTGACTGATCCACAATTAAATTAATTGCGGATAAAAATCCTTATACCCCAATTATCTTCCGCAATTATTTTTGCTAATAATTGGGTTATTAGACATTTTATGTGTCAAAGTTGACCTCTTATCCCACATTTTTCTACTCAATTTTTCATAACCACATCTTGGACAACTTTCTGCATATGTCAGCTTCCTTACCATGCTGCACCCTCCTAACCTCATCCCATTGCACAACTTTCTGTCATAACCACATCTTGTACTTTGTTCTGTATATGCCCACATCTTGGACTACTTTCTGTATATGCCTTCTACCTTGCTCCACACTCCCATTCTCATCCCATCCTGTCTATTCTCTCCATTCAGAACCCCTTGCTATCTCATCTACTTGTTTCTCCTCCTCTTCATCTTCAATTATCTTAACATGCCTTGTAATCATAGATCTTCTCAAAGGCACCCTTCCCCAAGTTGTTCTTCAAATCACACTTCTCCTTCTTTCCCCCACTCAGCCAATAAATAAAAGACTTTTCAATTAAAAAAAGATGATCATCTCATACTTATCAACTGGCTGAAAACTAAAACTAACTATGATTCTTGTTTTGGTACTGAAAATGCAACTAAAGTAGGATGGTCCCTGCATCAAAAGTAAATGGGTATCTACTAATGGCCAATGAATTACAGAATAAGACCATGGGAAGGATTAATATTTTACCTAAACAGATGTCTGAACGTTTCAAGCTTCACCAAGCCAAATACAAGAAGGCAAAGACTCTTTCATCTTCCACTGATTTTTGTATTACCAACATCAATATAAGTAAGGTCATAAAATCCATAGATGATAATGTTGAATCTTTATGTCCTTACCTTAAAGAGATGGATGCTATTTTGGAGAGCAAGCTGATATTAATCCTGCAAACATGTTGGATGGTGAAGATGCTATCTCTTAACTTGATGTCAAAACAGAACTTTTCCCATCCTCTTACTCCACTCAAGCCTCCCCTGTTCTAAATTCAATGAATCTAGATAGCTTTACTATAGATTCTTATGGTGATTTAAACCAACCCAATCTAACTCACCTCAACGGGTATAACCAAAATTCATTCAAGTCAAGAATTTCACAAGTCTTATAAGAAATTTTGGTAGTACTCCCCCTTGAATTTTATTGAAGAAATTTTTACAAGTCAAAAATTTTACATGTTAGATTTCAAAATTTGGCAATAACCCCCCCCAGAATTTTATTGAAGTAAGGGGGGTGGGTATCACCAAAAATTTTACAAGTCATCGATTTTGCATGTCAGATTTGAAAATTTGGCAACCCCCCCCCCCTGCATTTTATTGAAGTAAGGCATGGGAATCACCAAAATTCAATATAATTAAATAAATTAATATATAAACAACTAATATATATCAATATCTTTAGTTTTAAAGTAATGACACTTCCTCTAGCCAAAATGCGCATAAATCTAGAAACAAATGTTTGGGACTTTCCACAAGTGTAGGCCAATGAACCTCATGAAACAAATAAATGTTTTCATGATTCCTATTTATACAACACAAGGTTGTAAACCCATTACTTTACTTTAGGAATTTGAAATATAAGAGTTATTTATAAAAAATTTATGAAAAATTAAAAATTATTTGAAGATTCTACTCATCCCCATACTTTTTTTATCTACTTAAAGTTTTTTTATATTTGTTAAATTTACCATCTTTTTTTACCTTGTTTATTTGGTGGATTAATTTTTGACTGATTTAAAAAGAACATCCAAAATGTGTGAACTCTTGACAAGATTTCAAGCCAAGTGGAGCTTTGGTCGTTTGGTGATGATCCTGAGAAGAGTTCCAAATTGTTTCAATTGGGCCATTTCCCAAACCATAATCAATCATGCACTGATGTTCTGGAAAATATAAGCCATGTCCATTGATTTTAGCTGGAGATGGTATTGGTTGGCCAGTTATCTAATTGATATATGAGAAAATTCCAAAAGTAAGATAATTGGCTTCATTCCTATCAATATGAATCTTATTATGGAATACTGAATGAGTAATAATAACATTTGGACATAAAAGAAATTGGTTTCTAATTTATACCCATTTGTAGTCACACCAATATGGTATTTCAACTTTGGTAGCAAGTTGATGATTCTTTTTGAAAGCTATATTGCAGAGATTTTCGGGGAAAAGAGCAAAGAAAGTATTAAAAGAAGGTAAGGTGTCCCATAAGCAAAAATCTTAATCTTTTTCAGCTTTAGATAACTTTTTAAGACAAGAATAGATGCTTATGTAAACAAAATGAGTGACATAATTTTAAGATTGAAACATATATCATCAGATATGTCAGCCTAGATATACCTAGGAATGAGTATTTCTTATACTTAAAATTAGATAACCTTAAGTAAATTAAGCTTATATCTTAAAAATAAGGTTAAAATAATAATATATTTGATTATATTACATATATAAATAATTATTACTCTATTATATAAATTATAGTAGTTTAAATAGCTTATCCATAGCCTAATAATACTTATTAAGGTGTTAATGGAGTCATAATATACTTATCTTAAGTGATATGAAGTAATTATTGACATACATAAGCTCATATGTGTACATAAATCTCATATTCAGTGAAATATGCAGTATATTATGTATATTTAGGTCTATAAGTGGGTTTTAGCCTCTTAATAGCCTATAAACTTTGTTTTTCTGCTTATTTGAGGTCATATGGACGAAATCAGTGGACTCACAACGCCTACAGAAGCATAGACATCTATATCAGGCGCATACACTCAGTTTGGACAACTTAATCTGCTTCCTTGGATGGTTATTCATGGATTTATGGGTTGGGAGGTCATTTCTGGGTTAATGTGGATGGTTGGGGATTTTATTGGGGGCTTGGAAATTTTATTTGTTTCCTTTATATGCCTTGGGTTTCATTAAATCTCTTTTTGATTGCTTATTTTACCTGTTTCTTTATGGTATCCGCTTTTATCTGGATTTTCTATTTGTGGTATAGATCTGTGTTATCATTAATTGTGTTGGAGGGTCCTTACTAGAGGTCTGGGTATTGAATCTGCTTGAAGTGGACGCCATGGGGATGTGATGGGCCCTCACAGTGCTGTGATTGCCAGGGATAGCAGTGACATCATCTGGATTGAAGGTCTGTGCACTCCAGGGGATTTGGGTATAAGTAAGGAGGGATTTTGAATGTTATTTATCATCAATTACTTACTACAATTCAATAAACCACTTCAATACAATTATTAACATTTAGAAATATATTATAAAGCCTTTTATAAGTTGATATTATCATTATATAAGCTATAATTATATTCTATTTATCTATTTTCCACCACTAAGCATGCATTTCAATCCAAGTATTGTCAGTTTAAATTGAGTATATCGATTTTATTAGTCTTCCCCTGAGGTTTAATCACTAAATAATTTATCAATAAGTAGTAGGACCATAAATAAACACTACTATATCATACTTGTATACTAGACTATACTGACAATTGGGGGTCTTTCCTTATTTTCTACTTATTATTTAGTATAAGCCTTGGGACATGATTTTTACTTAAGTATAGCTCAAAATAACCAAATATTTGGGTCTGATGCATATTAGTGGGTCATCTTAACTCAGTGATTGCGGAAAAGAACCCTTATAATAATTGTACTAATTTTTTATAATAAAAATTAGGTATTTACAGTAGTAACTGTACCCAATATAAACCCAATTTCACTTGGTATTTGGTCACCAATATAACACCCAATAAAATTGGTATTTGGTTAAAGCTTGGTAAGCTAATAATTCACCCTTATAAAGGTCAATTTAAACTTATTATTTTATTTTTAACAGATTTTTTCGAATTTTTCTTATATTTTATTTAAATAAATAAAGATATAAATTCAGGGTAAGCTCCAGTGCTTTTTTATTAGTAATAACATTGCTAATAAATTTTGTCTACTAATTCCATAGAGTTTTTCCTTTCTGTAGACGTGATATATTGTCATTATTAACAATATGAGTGCTCCTCAGGACAGTGTAAGTGAAAAGCATGCTTATAATACCAGGTCTAAAGCTAACAAAAACATTGTTCCAGGACATAACCATGGAAGGTCAGTCATACCCCCAGGCAGAGCAAATGAGCATAGAAGAAAAAGACGCACTCTTAAAAAAGATTACCATAAAAATGACATCTCCTCCTCTTCAGGATCAACTATCCCATCTGGCAAAACAGGTATTGAAGTTGGAGGAATCAAAGTCCCTCATGCTCAAGGAGTTAGAGCAATTACAGAACAATTGCAAGGTAGCATTTCAGCAGATGAACAAATCATTGGCAGAGCTAAAGGGAGGCCATCCAAGTCAGCAACCCCCTATCCCAGGAGGGTAAAATCACTCCCAGGAGAAAATCCTGGTAGACAAATGGAAGTGGGACAGGTTCCATCAACAATGGACCAGCCAAAGCTGCAACAGGGATCCACCACCTCATCTGGCTTCCTCAGTTCACCCTTACAAAGGAAAAAAGCGCCAAAAATCAGGACTGGCATCAATCCCATGGTAAGAAGATTACCCTCTCAGATTCAACACAATATTGATAATTACAATATAGGTAATCCTATTGATGTTAAATCTGTGCAGAAAATAGAGGAGGATTTAAGAAATTTAGGTTTTAGAGTAGATACACCTGACTTGTCTTTTGTCCACAATAACAGTACTATTTACAATGATAATACAGTTAACCCTCAGTTGCAACCACCTACTAGTGAGATGAGAAGTTCACAGGAGAGTGAGAGAATTGAAAAGAAAGACATGGAATATTTTAACAATAATCCAACTGTCCATAGAATTGTTTCAGCATTGTGGAATAGAATGACTGATTGTGAGTAACAGACAGTTAAGCTCACTAGTGATACAATTTCATCCTTGACATTAAACATTTCTCAATTAGCAACACTTAACAAAGAATTAGAGAAAGAACATTTGTCTCTAACTCTTAAATATGATTCATTGAGTAATAAATATGATGAACTTTCAAACAAATTCTGTGAGTTAGAAAAATTATATGAAGCACATTTGTTGAAAACTGAATCAAGAACTGAGTTATATTTTTCCCAGACAAATCAAATTGTCTCTGAATTTCTAGAAAGATTAACTAAAGTTGATATTGAAACTGCCAATCTACTAATGAACCAGGATAATTATAAGTATAACCAATATAATAATAATCCTTTCATTGGCAAAAGTGAATCTCATTCCTTCCCTATACCACCACAATTCAAACCATCAGGTGGTAGTGTCAAATCTGAAAAGTTAAGTCACAAATCTGTACAAGAGGAGATACAAGACCATTTATCAAGAGTGAATGAGTTGTTGAATTTACCCAAGATTAGTGAAATAAAATCCAATCAGAAGATCTGGCCTAAGATAGATCAGTACCCAACTTATGATGGGGAAGCCAGCTCTGATTGGCAACATTTTATTCAAAGAATTGACAACTTGAAATTCTCATATAAGTTACCAGATGAAGAGATAACATCAAAATTAATTTCTTTATTTAAGGATGTTGCTTTATTATGGTTTGAAGCTGTCTTGAGTGAGGGTAAAGATTACTCTTGGGCTGAATGGAAACAACTTATTGAAAAACAATTTGGAGGTTCTAAATTCAGGCTTACTCAGCAGAGACTTTATGAGAAGACTAGGTATAATCCGTTGAATGGTGACAAACCTATGGTATTTTTAATGAATTTAAATAAAATATTAAAAGCCATTGAGCCTCATATGGATTTTAACTTATGGAAAGATAAGATAATATATAAATTACCTATATCTGTCAGAGACATTGTTGTAGCTAGAAGATTAAATGTTACTGAATATTCTGACTTTATTAATATTTTCAATGAAATATTATTAAGCCATAATTATGAATCAAGGTATTCCACCTATAAAAATAATTTTGAACCTGTAAAAATTCAGAATTCAAAAACACTTCAGGAGAAGCAGAAAAAACCTACTGCACCTGTAGTACCTAAAAAGTATGAAATAAATACTTGTTATAAGTGTAACAAACCTTGGGTTAAAGGTCACAAATGTGAGAAAAATATAAATATTGTTGAAAATCAACGTGAATCTGAAACTGAAACTTAAAAAATTAAAGAATCAAGTGATTATGACAGCAATATCTCATATAATGATGAAAATAAAGTCTGTATGTTGGAAGATGATTTGTTAATCTTTGAAAATCCAATATTAAATATGGACTCAAATGAATCTTTAATGAATTTTGAGGATGCTGAAATCATTAAGGATATACAAGCTGATAACTTTAGAATGACACCTATCACAGTTGCAGCTATCATTTCTGGTGAAAATGTTAATATAGTACTGGACACAGGAGCTTCTGGTTCTGTTTTTTCCACTAATACATTACAGAAAATTTATAGTGAATATAAGTCTAAGCTTGAACCACTTCAAAGTAAAAATTGGAGAGGTTTTGGATCAGTGCTACACCCCATTGGTAGATACAAAGCTGCTTTTTTCTTTAAACATCAACATGGTTATGTAAGAGTATCTTGTGACTTTGTAGTAATGGATAATACTAACTGTAGTAACTGTTTTATCATTGGAAATCATATTCTGACTAAATTTGGTGTGAAATTAGACCCTGCTAATAACAATTTTACAATTGGCATGAATGGTAAAAGGAAATTTAAAATAAATTCTTTTAACACAGTCTTACGCATTGAGTCAGTAACAAATTCTCTGTGTAAAGGAAGAGAATCCAATGAGATGGAACTTCTGGAAAAAGAAATTTCAAAAGCATCATTTGGCACTCAGATAAGTAAAGCTGAGAAAGATAATATTTTGGAATTAATTAAAGCATTTCAAATGGCTTTTGCACATGGTACAAATGTACTTGGCCTTGTAAAAGATCATGAAATGAAAATCACTTTAACCTGTGATATGGATAATATTCCTGCTAGTTTTAAAAAGAAACCATACCCTGCTTCACCAACGAAGAGGAAAGACATAGAGGATAATATTAAGATGTTATTAAAAATGAAAATTCTTGAAAAGGTTGAAACTACACCAAAATATTGTGTAATATCACCAGTGCTAATTTCTTATGAGCAAGATAAAGTAAGACTGTGCGGTGATTATAGAGCATTAAATTCATTTACAGTAGATGATATTTATCACTTATCAAGGATTGCCTCTATACATACTACCCTCAAAGGTGCTAAGTATATAAGTTGCTTAGATGGAAATAAAGGGTACCATCAGATTCCTGTTGAAAAGAATTCACAGAACTTTTTGTTGATAACAACACACATAGGAATTTATAAATATGTTAGGATTCCATTTGGACCAAAAAATGCTCCATCAGTATTTCAGAAGTTAATGGATATAACATTCCATAATGAAATGATTGAGAGATGTTTAATGGTATACAATGATGACATCATAGTGTTCTCTAAGACTTATGATGAACACTTAATCCATTTAAAGAAGGTAATTCAAAAAATGGATGAAGTAAAAATGACCCTTGCATTGAAAAAATTTAAATTTGGGTTTGAATCTTTACAAGTGCTTGGTCATATTGTATCTGGCTTACAAATATGTGTAGACAAAATAAAGTGGCTGCAATAAAGAATATTGGCATTCTTCAAAATGTAAAGGATGTGCAATCTTTTCTTGGTATGTGTGGTTATTATAGACAATATATAAAAAACAACCAATTAATTGCTGCACCATTGAACACACTGATAAAGAAATCAGAAGCTTTAATTTGGAATAATGAAAGACAACAGGCTTTTGATAAGTTGAAAGAATGTTTAATGACAGCTCCCTTCATGGGATTAACAGATTTCCAATTACCTTTTGTATTATATACAGATGCAAGTTTTATTGGTCTGGGTGCTGCTTTGCATCAAAAACAACTTATTGAAGGAAAAATGTCAGAAGTAGTAATTTGCTATATTTCACGTACTCTAGGAATTAGTGAATTGAAATATGGTGCTACTCAACTTTAATGTTTTGCAGTAGTATGGGCTCTTGATAAGCTACATTATTACCTTGAAGACCAAAAATTTAAGTTAATAACTGACTGTAGTGCAGTTAAGTCACTCTTAAACATGAAAACTCCTAATAGACTCATGTTTAGATGGCAATTAGCTGTACAAGAATACAGAGGACAGATAACTATTACACATAGAGCAGGAACCTTACACTCTAATGTAGATCTGTTATCTAGAGTACCTCTTCCTAATAATGATGATAATCCTGCTTATGTTCCTGATTCAGAGATTATTAACATTTATGGCATTTATATTGTAGATTTTGAGGATGAATTCATGCAATCAATTCTTGATATGTATGCTTCAGATCCTGATTTGAGTAAACTCACTACAATATTAAATGATCCATCTAATGCTTCAATGAATGTTTTAATAAAAACATTACCAAATAAGTATATAGAGGCATTTGAAAAAGGAAAATTTTCCATTGAGGATGGTTTTATATATTACAGAAAAAAATTAAGTAATGCAATTTTAATTTTCCTTCAATGAAGGAGTTAATGTTAAGTATATGTCATGATGATATATTAGCAGGTCATTTTGACTACCATAAAACATTAACCAGATTAAAAAACACAGCTTGGTGGATTAAAATGAATGAGGATGTTCAGAAATATGTTGAAACATGTGATTCTTGTCAAAAATTTAAAAGATTTACAGGCCAAAGAGCTGGTTTATTACAACAAATTGAGCAACCAAAAGCTCCATGGGAAATAATTAACATGGACTTTGTAACAGGTTTTCAAATAGCAGGGCATAAGAGTTATAACTCCTGCTGGGTAATTTTAGATAGATTTACAAAGATGTGTAAATTTATTCCTACCCACAAAGAGTTTTCTGCAAAGGATTTAACTTTTTTATGGTGGACACAAATGTTAAATATAGCAGGTTTCCCCAAAGCAATAGTTTCTGACAGAGATCCTAAATTTACTTCTGAGTTCTGGACATCACTTATGGATGTTTCAGGGTGTCAATTAAAACTTTCTACAGCACACCAACCACAATCTGATGGGCTAGCAAAAAGAATGATACAAACTTTAGAAGATATGATAAGAAGATATTGTGCTTTTGGTCTTAACTTTAAAGACAATGACAAATTCATGCATGATTGGGTAGCCCTTGTCCCAGGTTTAGAATTTGCATACAATAGTAAAGTACATTCTGTCACTGGCAAAAAGCCATTTGAGTTATGGTTGGGTTATGTATCTAATACCCCTGCTAAAACTCTTAATAAATAACCTAGATTGGATATCCATCCAGATACTAAATCTTTTCATCAAATGCAAGAATTATGCAGAAAACATGCGCAAGAATGTATAAATAAGGCGTTTGAGTATGAAAAGAAAAGATGGGATAAAGCCCATAAAGAACAAATTTTCAAAGAGGGTGATGAAGTCCTTATTTCAACACTACATTTTAATTTAAATGGTAATATTAAATTGAAAGATCCATTCATTGGGCCATTTGTAGTTAAAAAGATGGTTGGTAACAATGCTGTTGAGGTTATTCTATATGCTCCACATGATAGAAATCATCCAGTATTTCCTATTTCTCTTATATAACCATACCATTCTAATGATACTGCTCTATTTCCAAGAAGATTAGGAAGGCATAAACAGCAACCTGAAGAAATAGTTGAAAAGGCAGAAGTTGAAAAAATACTTAAAAAGAGACCCCTTACTGAAGAAAAGGGAGTTGAGTATCTATTAAGATTTAAAAATAGATCAAATGAATATGACCAGTGGATTCCAGAAAATGAAATCTCTGATCTTAAAAATCTCTTGAAAAAATTTAAATCAAAATAATACTGTTTATTCAGTATATGTATTATAAAAAATTTTAAAAATTATTTTTCTATTTCACTCCTTACTTTTAATTAAAATGTCTTAACATTTTTTTTATTGTTATTTTGGGGTGAGGGAGTGTCAGCCTAGATATCCCTAGGACTGAGTATTTCTTATACTTAAAGTAAGATAAACTTAAGTAAATTAAGCTTATATCTTAAAAATAAGGTTAAAATAATAATATAAATGATTATATTACATATATATATAATTATTACTCTATTATATAAGTTATAATAGTTTAAATAGCTTATACATAGCCTAATAATACTTATTAAGGTGTTAATGGAGTCATAATATACTTATCTTAAGTGATATGAAGTAATTATTGACATACATAAGCTCATATGTGTACATAAATCTCATATTCAGTGAAATATGCAGTATATTATGTATATTTAGGTATATAAGTGGGTTTTAGCCTCTTAATAGCCTATAACCTTTGTTTTTCTGCTTATTTTAGGTCATATGGATGAAATCAGTGGACTCACAATGCCTACAGAAGCATAGACATCTATATCAGGCGCATACACTCAGTTTGGACAACTTAATCTGCTTCCTTGGATGGTTATTCACGGATTTATGGTTTGGGAGGTCATTTCTGGGTTAATGTGGATGCTTGGGGATGTTATTGGGGGCTTGGAAATTTTATTTGTTTCCTTTATATGCTTTGGGTTTCATTAAATCTCTTTTTGATTGCTTATTTTACCTGTTTCTTTATGGTATCCGCTTTTATCTGGATTTTCTATTTGTGGTTTAGATCTGTGTTAACATTAATTGTGATGGAGGGTCCTTACTAGAGGTCTGGGTGTTGAATCTGCTTAAAGTGGACGCCATGGGGATGTGATGGGCCCTCACAGTGCTGTAATTGCTGGGGATAGCAGTGACATCATCTGGATTTAATGTCTGTGCACTCCAGAGGATTTGGGTATAAGTAAGGAGTGATTTTGAAGGTTATTTATCATCAATTACTTACTACAATTCAATAAAACACTTCAATACAATTATTAACATTTAGAAATATATCATAAAGCCTTTTATAAGTTGATATTATCATTATATAAGCTATAATTATATTCTATTTATCTATTTTCCACCACTAAGCACGCATTTCAATCCAAGTATTGTGAGTTTAAATTGATTATATCTATTTTATTAGTCTTCCCCTGAGGTTTAATCACTAAATCACTTATCAATAAGTATTAGGACCATAAATAAACACTATTATATCATACTTATATACTAGACTTTACTGACAAGATATACCAAGAGAATAGCCTTTAAAAAATCCTGGTCTCAGACCAAATCCAATCATAATACCACCCAAAAATTTTTATTCCTTATTGGTAAGTGAACCAAAGCCATTTGATATAGTTTTATTATGTGATCAGATATTTAATTAAAGCTTTCATCTTTTGAAACATTAAAAGAATGATTTTTATAAATAAATTGAGGTTTAAAAGAATTACTGATAACTTCCTTAATTTCATTGTCTCCTGATTTGGTTAAATATTTTAAATCTTCTGGTAACACATTTGGATCGGAATTTTTTTGATCCAATTTAGTTTCATAGTACTTGATATTTGATATATGGCCAAATAAACAATCCAAATCACCATGGAAAATCTGGGGGTGAACTGCTAGCAATCCCCTCTCTTTGAACTCCAGAGTGTCTCTTACTGTTCCAGGGTTATTCTCACTTTGTAACAATATACAAAATTGTATTGGAAGTAAATTTATTGTCAGATTGATTAAAGACAGAATATCAACTGATTCCAAATTATGCACAAGTTGATCCTCCAGAACTTTATTTTGGTGCTCTGTTGAGCACAAATTGAGCACAAATTGATCTAACCTAAGCTTATGATTATATAATAATTCAGGATACTTACTCTATTAAATTTGATAATAAAATAAAATATTGATGAATTTATATAAAAAATAATTCTTATGTTAGATATTAAATTATAAATTTAGGAATCATAGGAGGGCACTTAATAGAACTTAATTATACTATGTGACACCTTAATACTGTATCACACAGTTTGAAACATTTAAAACAAAATGTGTCATGATGGGCAATGAAATCGCTTAAACAGACACTTTCAAAATTAATACTGACCATAATACACAAATATGAAACCTTGGCATCTATCCAATAAAAGATTTTCCTTCTGATAAATGGATTTTTCTCAGTTACTCCCTGTTAAAAAGTGTCCTTGTGAGGTTTGTCTGACCTTCAGGGGGATAATTTGGCCACATCAAACTACTTCTATTTCCATGATTGCCAAAATATCATCCTCATTTCCATCTAAAGAGTTGATCTCATCTGTCTTTGGCTGATAAAAGGGGTCCACCACAAGTTTAGCCAAAATTTTGGTGAACACTTTTTTGATGGATAGTGACTAACCGGTGATTTCCAAAATTTTCCACCTGAAGTTAGGCTAAACTTCAGGAGGATAAATTTATTATGAATACCAAATTAACTGAAGAATACTTTTGCCCTAGCTACTCTGCATCATAAAAGTGTCCAACTGAGGTTTAGCCATAATTTAGGTAGAAACTTTTGGAAAGGCACAGTCTGATGGGTTTAATATCTATATATGGCAATAATTATGAGTTTTTTATCAACATGGAACTAGAACTAATTTAATATGGCCAAAGTGTCCACCTGAAGTTTGGCCAAAGTACATTTCAGCCTAGATATCCCTAGGACTGAGTATTTCTTATACTTAAAATAAGATAAACTTAAGTAAATTAAGCTTATATCTTAAAAATAAGGTTAAAATAATATATATATGATTATATTACATATATATATAATTATTACTCTATTATATAAATTATAGTAGTTTAAATAGCTTATCCATAGCCTAATAATACTTATTAAGGTGTTAATGGAGTCATAATATACTTATCTTAAGTGATATGAAGTAATTATTGACATACATAAGCTCATATGTGTACATAAATCTCATATTCAGTGAAATATGCAGTATATTATGTATATTTAGGTCTATAAGTGGGTTTTAGCCTCTTAATAGCCTATAAACTTTGTTTTTCTGCTTATTTTAGGTTATATGGATGAAATCAGTGGACTCACAACGCCTACAGAATCATAGACATCTATATCAGGCACATACACTCAGTTTGGACAACTTAATCTGCTTCCTTGGATGGTTATTCATGGATTTATGGGTTGAGTGGTCATTTCTGGGTTAATGTGGATGCTTGGGGATGTTATTGGGGGCTTTTACATTTAATTTTTTTCCTTTATATGCCTTGGGTTTCATTAAATCTCTTTTTGATTGCTTATTTTACCTGTTTCTTTATGGTATCCGCTTTTATCTGGATTTTCTATTTGTGGTATAGATCTGTGTTATCATTAATTGTGTTGGAGGGTCCTTACTAGAGGTCTGGGTGTTGAATCTGCTTGAAGTGGACGCCATGGGGAGGTGATGGGCCCTCACAGTGCTGTAATTTCCGGGGATAGCAGTGACATCATCTGGATTGAAGGTCTGTGCACTCCAGGGGATTTGGGTATAAGTAAGCAGGGATTTTGAATGTTATTTATCATCAATTACTTACTACAATTCAATAAACCACTTCAATACAATTATTAACATTTAGAAATATATTATAAAGCCTTTTATAAGTTGATATTATCATTATATAAGCTATAATTATATTCTATTTATCTATTTTCCACCACTAAGCACGCATTTCAATCCAAGTATTGTGAGTTTTATTTGAGAATAACTATTTTATTAGTCTTCCCCTGTGGTTTAAACACTAAATCATTTATTAATAAGTAGTAGGACCATTAATAAATACTATTAAATCATACCAAAATACTAGATGCACCGACAATACAGGTGGAAATTCTTATGAGGATTACTTGATGAAATGAAGAAGACTTGTAATTAATTTCAATCGTAAAATTTTCAAACTTAAGTTTATCGAAAATTGTGGTGACACTTTTTCCACATCCAGTCATATGGGATCAACTCTCTATATGGCAATGAGAATCAATTTTTAGTCAATCATGGCATTAGAAGTAATTTGATATGGACAAACTTTCCATCTGATTTTTGGCCAAAAATAAGTTGGAAATGTTTATGAGGAATACTAGATTAACTAAAGAAGACTTGCACCCTACTACTGTCCATCATAAAAGTGTCCACCAGAAGAATTCTCAAACTTGTGGTTGACACCTTTGGCCTGGTCCATCTATATGGGATCAATTCTGCATATGGAAATGAGGATGTAATTTGGTCAATCATGGTACTAGAAGTAATTTGATATAGACAAAGTTTCCAACTAAATAGTGGAAAAAAATCAGTTGAAAACTTCATTTAGTTTTTCAAAATATCAAATTAAGTACAATTTTATTCCTGATGGTGCCCATTTTATCCAACACCTCTTCTGAGCCTTGAAAATAGGCATTTAGCTTGAATTTTTAATTTCATATAAAATCCATTTTATTCAACCTATCTCTTTTTATTCCTTTTTTTCTTTTAGATATCAATTAATTTTTTTGTAAAACAAATCACTTTCATAATTTTTTACCTGTATTTAATAAAAATATTAAAGGTTTAACATCACCCTGTAAGCATTTGGCACATGTTTTTTTGCTATACTAATAAAAATAATAATATACTGGTGACAAAAAATTGATCAAATAATAAAATATAAATAAAACAGAAAGGATAAAATACCAGTGGATTTGTTTTAAAAAAATACCAGTTGAACTGAAGAAGACCTGCACCCTAGATACTCACCATCAAAAAAGTGTCTAGCACAAGTTTGATTGAATTTGTTCTGGACACTTTTGGTCAGGTGCAGTCATATGAGATCAATTCTCTCTATGGCAATGAAAAAAATCATTTGATAAAAAACTTCAATAGAAGTAGTTTTATATAGCCAAATTTTCCACCTAGAGTTCATCCAAACCACAGGTGCACAATTTTTTCTCTTTAAAAAAAAGTAAATTTAGTACAATTTATCACTGATGGCTCTCATTTGCTTCAACTCCTCTACTGGCCTTTGATAGTAGGAATAATACTTGGATTTCATTTTTCATATTTGATCCCTTTAACTTAATTTTTTATTCCTCATATTGCTTTTGGATATCAATTAAAAAATTTTAAAATAAATTATTTTTATATTTTTATACATTTATTTAATAATATTATAAATGGTGTAACATCACCTGGTATGCATTCGGCACATTAGTTTTTTCTATATTTATAAAATTAATAATATAATGGTGACCAAAAATTAATCAAATGATCTTTATGAGTGAGAAACAAAGATAAAATACCAGTAGACATGTTTGTAAGAAATACTAGATGAACTGAAGAAAAATTCTACCCTAGCTACTCTCCATCATTGAAGTGTCCAGCACAAGTTTGGCCAAACTTGTGCTGGACACTTTTGGTCAGGTGCAGTCAGATGGGAGCAATTCTCTCTATGGAAATGAAGATAAATATTTGATAAATAATTACACTAGAAGTAGTTTAATATGGCAAAATTGTCATCCTGAAGTTTTGGTAAAGCTCAAGTGGATTTTTTTTTTATTTTTACAAAAAAGAAAATTTAGTGCAAGTTTATCCCTGATTGTGCTAATTTGATTCAACATCTCCTTTTTCTGTTTATGGGAAGAATTTAACTTATATTTTAATTTTCATCTATGATTTCTTTTATTTTACATTATTGCCCTCATATTTCTTTTGGATAGAGGTTTATTTTTTGTAAAATAAATCATTTTCATATTTTTTTACCTTTATTTAATAATATTATAAAAGATGTAACATCACCCAGTCTTCATTTGGCACACAAGTTTTTGCTATACTGATAATATTTATAATATAATGGTGACAAAAAAATAATCAATTGATAAATATGAGTGAGGCACAAAGATTGAATAACAGTGGAGATGTTTATAAGAAATTCCAGATAATTTAAAATGACTTCCACCCTGGCTACTCTCCATGATAAAAGTGTCCAGCAAAATTTTGGCCAAACTAGTGCTGGACACTTTTGGTTGCATGCCGTCAGATGCAATCAATTATTTTTATGGAAATGAGACTGAATGATCACTTCATCATTGCACTGAAAGTAGTTTTATATGGACAAATTGTCCCCCTGAAGTTTTTCCAAACCTAAGGTAGACAATTTTTTACTTTGGTAAAAAGAAAATTTAATCCATGTTAATCTATGATGGTGCCCATTTTTTCTGAAGCCTCTACTGGCTTATGATAGAAGAAGTTATACTTAATATCTTTAGTTCATGTTTGATCTCTTTAATTTTAATTTTACCCTTTTATTTATCCTTTAGCTTTTAAATATCAATTTTATTTTGGTAAAACTGATATTTTTCACATTTTTTTATATTTATTATATAATATTATTAAAGTTGTAAAATCACCCAGTGTACATTCAGTAAACATGTTTTTGCTATACTAAAAACATTAATAATATAATGGTGACTAAAAATTAATCAAATAATAAATATGGATGACACAGAAAGATCAAATACCCATAGACATTTTTAAAAGGAATACAAGATTAACTGAAGAAGACTTGCACCCTAGCTACTCTCCATCATAAAAGTGTCCAGCAGAATTTCAGCTTAGCTTTTGCTGGACAATTTCGGTTGCATGCAGTCAGATGGAATAAATTTACTCAATGGAAGTTAAAATGAATTTTTGCTCAATCATTGCACAAGAAGTAGTTTTATACTGCTATACTATCCTCCTGATTTTTTGGAAAACCTCAGGTGGACACTTTATTTAATTTTAAAAAAATGAAAATATATTCCAAATCTAGAACTGGTGGTGCAAATTTGGTCTGAAAACCCAAATTATCTTTGATGGCAGAAATTTTATTTGAATGTTTAATTTCATATTTGATCACTTTTATTTTACTTTTTTATTCCTCTTTTTGCTTTCAAAGATCAATTTATTTATTGTAAAACTAATACTTTTCATATTTTTTTAAATTTTATTTAATAAGATTATTAAAGATGTAGAATCTCCCAGTATGCATTTGGCTTACAAGTTTTTTCAATACTAAAAACATTAATAGTATAATGGTGAAAAACAATGAATCAAATGATAAATATCAATGACACAGAAAGATCATATACAAGTGGATTTGTTTATAAGGATACCTGATGAACTGAAGAAGACCTGTACCCTAGATACTCACCATCATAAAAGTGTCCAGCATAAGTTTGGCCAAACTTTTGCTGGAAACTTTTGGTTGCATGCAGTCAGATGGGATAAATTTACTCTATGGAAATGAAAATGACTTTTTGCTCAATCATTGCAAAATAAGTAGTTTGATATTGCCAAAATTTCCTCCTGATGATTTTTCAAAACTCATCAGGACACTTTCTTTGGTTTAACAAAAAATAAAATATAGTGCAAGTTTAGCCCTGGTGGTGCACATTTGATCTAACACCTCTACTTTTTATTGATAGTGGGAATTTTCCTTAGATTTTTTTTTCTTATTTGATCCCTTTTATTTTTCTTTTTTATTGCTCATATTGCTTTGTATATCAATTTTTAATTTTTAAAATAAATAATTTTCATACTCTTATAACTTTATTTAATAATAATTTTTGATTAAAGGTGGAACACCACCTGGTATGCATTTTTTACACAATTTATTACTATAGTAATAACGTTAATAATTTAATGATGACAAAAAATAAATCAAATGGAAAATATAAATGACACAGAAAGATCAAATACCATTGGAAATTTTTATAAGTAATCCTATTTGAGTTTAAGAAGAATTGCTGTATGCCTACTCTCAATTATAAAAGTGTCCAGCACAAGTCTGGCCAAACTTGTGCTGAACACTTTTGGTTGCATGAAGTCAGATGAGATAAATTCTCTCTATGGCAATGAAAATGATATCTCACTCAATTATTGAATTAAAGAATGTTTCATATTGTAAAATTTTCCCCTGGAAGTCTGTCCAAACTCAGGTCAAAATTTGTTAGATATACATTAAAGTAAATTTAGACCAAGTCTTGACATAGGGGTCCCTGACTGTCCCAACACCACTTCTGGCTCTTGATAGTAAAAATTTTACTTGTATTTTTTATTTTGTATTTGATCTCATTTATTTTCATTTTACTTTTCTATTACTCTTTCAATTTTAAATATCAATTTATTTTTTTAAAAACAAAACATATTCATATTTTTTTAACTTTATATGATAATATTTTTAAGGGTGTAACATCATCAATTTTGCATTTGGGATGCAGGTTTTTGCTATACTAGAAAGATTAATAATATATATGGTGACAAACAATTAATTATAAGATAAATATGGATGACAAAAATAGATAAAAAACAAATTGAAATGTGAAAAACAAAAAACTGATGTACTGAGGAACACTTCCACCCTAGCTACTCTCCATCATTAAAGTGTCCAGCACAAGTTTGGCTGAACTTGTGCTGGACACTTTTGTTCAGGTGCAGTCAGATGAGATCAATTCTCTCTGTGGAAATGAAATTTAAAAAAATGCTAAATAATTACATTAGAAGTAGTTTGGTATGGCTGAATTATCCACCTTAAGGTTTTCCAAACCTCAGCTGAAAAATATTTTATCTTTAAAAAAAATTAAATTTTGTCAAATTTAGCCTTGATGGAACCCATTTGTTTCAACACCTCTACTGGCTCTTGAAGGCAGGAATTTTCCTTGAATTTTTCTTTTTCATATTTGATCTCTTTTACTTTACTTTTTTATCACTCATGTTACATTTGGATATTAATTTATAACTTTGGAAAATAATCATTTTCATATTTTTTCAACATTTTTTAATAATATTATAAAAGGTGTAATATATCATGGCATGCATTTGGTGCACAAGTTTTTTCTATACTAATAAAATTAATAATATTCTAATGACAAAAAATTAATCAAATAATAAAATATGAATAACACAGAAAGATCAAATACCAGTGGAAATGTTTTAAAAAATAACAGTTGCACTGAAGAAGACCTGCACCCTAGCTACTCTCCATCATAAAAGTGTCCAGCACAAGTTTGGCTGAGCTTGTGCTGGACACTTTTGGTCAGGTGCAGTCAGATGGGATCAATTCTCTCTATGGCAATGAAAAAAAATTATTTGATAAGAAACTTCACTAGATGTAGTTTGATATAGCTGAATTGTCCACCTAGAGTTCATCCAAACCACATGTACACAATTTTTTATATTTAAAAAACAGTCAATTTAGTACAGTTTATCCCTGATGGCTCTCATTTGCTTCAAAATCTCTACTGGCCTTTGATATTAGGAATAATACTTGGATTTTTTTTCATATTTTCTGCCTTTAACTTATTTTTTTTCTCATATTGCTTTTGGATATCAATTAATAATTTTTAAAATAAATTATTTTCATATTTTTATAGATTTATTTAATAATATTATAAAAGGTGTAAAATCACTCAGTATGCATTTGGCACATGACTTTTTTGCTATACTTATAAAATTAATAATATAATTAAGACAAAAAATTAATCAAACAATATATATGAGTGAGGAAAAAGATAAAATACCAGTAGACATTTTTTTAAGAAATACCAGATGAATTGAAGAGAAATTCTACCCCAGCTACTCTCCATCATAGAAGTGTCCAGCACAAGTTCGGCCAATTTTTTGCTGGACACTTTTGGTCATGTGCAGTCAGATGGGATCAATTCTCTGTATAGCAACAAATATTTTTTTTTATCAAATTTCACTAGAAGTAGTTTGGATTAGCTGAATCATCCACCTGCTGTTCTGCCCAATCTCAGGTGTATAATTTTTTATCTTTAAAGAAAATGTCATTTATTACAATTTAGCCCTGATGGCTCCCATTTGCTTTAACACCTCTACTGGCTCTTGATAGCAGGAATTTTATTAGTATTTTTTCATATTTGAGCTCTTTGACTTTAACTTTACTCTTTTATTCTTCTTTTTACTTTTTAATTTATTTTTAATTTTTGTAAAACTAATCATTTCCATATTTTTAACATGTATTTTAATAAAAATTATTGAAGGTATAACTTCACCTGGTATGAATTTGGCACACAAGTTTTTGCTATACTAATAACATTAATAATATAATGGTGATAAAATATTAATTGGATGAAAATATTAATGATACAGACTGATCAAATTTAAGTAGACATGTTTATGAGAAATACAAGATGAAGGAACTGAAGAAAAATTCCACCCAAGCTACTCTCCATCATAAAAGTGTCCAGCACAATTTTGGCCAAACTTGTGCTGGACACTTTTGGTCACGTGCAGTCAGATGGGATCGATTCTCTCTATGGAAACAAGAAAACCTTTTTATATCAAACTTCACTACAAGTGGTTTTGTTTAGCTGAATCATCCACCTGTCGTTCTTCCCAACCTCAGGTGTATAATTTTTTATCTTTAAAAAAAAGGTCACTTATTTCAATTTAGCCCTGATGGCTCCCATTTGTTTCAAAACTTCTACTGTCTCTTGAGAGCAAGAATTTTGCTAGTATTTTTTTCACAATTGATCTCTTTGAGATTAATTTTACTTTTTTATTTCTCTTTTTTTAATATCTATTTAAATTATTGTAAAGCTAATCATTTTCATATTTTTTTCCATTTATTTCATATTATTATAGAAGGTGTAACATCACCTGGTATGCATTTGGCACATGAGTTTCTTCTATACTTATAATATTAATAATATAATGGTGACAATAAATTAATAAAATGATATATATGAGTGAGGCACAAAGATCAAATACCAATGGAAATTTTTATAAGAAATACCAGATTAACTGAAGAAAAATTCTACCCTAGCTACTCTCCGTCATAAATGTGTCCAGCACAAGTTTGGCTGAACTTTTTCTGGACACTTTTGGTCACATGCAGTCTGGTGTGATCAATTCTCTCTCAATAATTGCACTAGAAGTGGTTTGATATGGCCAAATGGTTCTGCTGAAGTTTTGTTAAACCTCAGGTTGGCACTTTTTTGTTTTTAAAAAAAGGAATTATAGTCCAAGTTTAGCCTCACTGGTGGGCATTTGCCCCAACATGTCTACTTGCTCTTGATGGCAGTAATTCTATTTTAATTTTTTATTTCATATTTGATCCCTTAAATTTTACCTTTTGATCCCTCATATTACTTTTGTATATCAATTTATTTTTTGTAAAACAAATCATTTTCATATTTTTTTACCTTTATTAATAATCTTATAAAAGGTGTAACATCACCCCGTATGCATTTGGTACACAAGTTTTTGCTATACTTATAATATAAATAACAATGGTGACAAAAAATCATTCAAATGATAAATATGAGTGAGGCACAAAGATCAAATACCTGTGGACATTTTTATAAGAAATACCAGATGAAATGAAGAGAAAATCCACCCTATCTACTCTCCATCATAAAAGTGTCCAGCACAAGTTTGGCAAAACTTGTGCTGGACACTTTTGGTCAAATGCAGTCTGATGTGATCAATTCTCTCTATTGCAATGAAAATGAATTTTTCTTCAATAATTGCACTAGAAGTTGTTTGATATGGCCAAATGGTTCTTCTGAAGTTTTGTTAAACCTCAGGTTGGTATATTTTTTTTCAAAAAAGAAATTAAAGTCCAAGTTTAGTGCCACTGGTGGGCGTTCACCCCATCATGTTTACTTGCTCATGATGGCAGGAATTTTACTTTAATTTTTTATTTCATATTTGATTTCTTTAATTTTACCTTTTTATCCCTCATATTGCTTTTGGATATCAATTTACTTTTTGTAAAACAAATCATTTTCATATTTTTTTACCTTTATTTAATAATATTATAAAAGTTGTAACATCACCCAGTATGCATTGGGCACACAAGTTTTTGCTATACTTATAATATTAATAACATAATGGTGACAAAAAATCAATCAAATGACAAATATGAGTGAGGCGCAAAGGTCAAATACCAATGAAGCAATAGTTCTTTTTAATATTGTAAATTTTTTGATTAAATAAAATAGTAATAATGAATTATATTTTTCATCCACAATTCCACTCTAATGATTCCCACTGCACAAAAAGGGTTCACTCAGTCCTTTCTTTACTGCTTGTGCATATATTTTATTTCCCACAGTACTACAATTTTTTGTAGTGATTATCCCACATCTGATTCAGGAATATTTTTAGACAATATAAGTTTTTTTACAAAAGACCTTATCATATCCCATATCCCACAAAAATTACAACCTGTTTTTGTATTAAAACCCATTAATTATTAAGAAATTGTTTAAGTAATTAGATTAGACCCTGGCACATCTAGATCCATACCAAACGACATAAAGTCTTTTCAATATTGAAGACAATTAAATAAAATATGGTATCATACTAAATTATGGGCACCAACCATAATTCAGCACTTCTCATTTGCTCTGCCACAAAATGAGTGCATAAAGCATTTTTCTAATGTCAGACTGTTTTTCTTCCTTCCCTCACACCTTTAGTCCAGAATGAAAATTTAGTATGAGTTTTGGTCAAGTTGGTTTTCCAGTGTTATTTGTATGCAATATGAATCCATATTGCATATTCTATTGATGCATAAAATATACTCGTTAAGCATCATTTTTTTGCATTTTTCAATCATAATGCATATTTAAGAATATGCATATGCATATTCATTATACAGATGTATATGCATATTAATATATTTTATTCAGATACATATATGCACCTTTTTTTGCATATTCAATATGCATATTTTTAATGCATATTCAATTTTCATATTTTTATGCATATTCAATATGCATATTTTTTATGCATATTTTTATGTGTATTTATTCTTCATAGTCATTATGCATACACTTTGGATAGGCATTTCACATCAATTTTTAACATGCAATAAGTATCCACCATGCAAATTCAAATGCATATGCATCTATATCAAACACACAACATTTATTCAAGTTTAATATTTGAATTTTAAGGTATGCTAAGTGATGTTGTTTAACCTTTTTCCAAACCTGAGATTAACTGATGTTCAATGTGGTTCCTAAGCTCTGCTCATGGAGGGATTGTTCTGGATTCAATCTGTGACAGTTTATTTTTTCAATTTTTTTTCATCTGATTTAAAAACATATTTCTGACAATTTCAGGATGGTTTCCCAACAGTTTCCTGATAAATTCCTGATAGTTTCAAATAGAGGGAACTGCTAGCAGTTCACCCCCAGATTTCCTGTGGTGAATGAATTTTCTTTTTTAAATTTCTTTTATTCTGCTGTGTTCAATCATCATTATTTTTTTTTGATATTTTGGATGATGATTGAAAGGAAGTTGAATTTTAAAAAGATGATCAAGAGGATAAAGAGAATGATGATGGAGAAGTAAGAGCTGATTCTGATTAAATAGACATTTTTTTCTTTGAACCAAAAAAAATTTAAGTCAAAAACCAAAAAATAGGAAAAAAAAATTAAAGTCACAAAAATTAGATTGTTTATTCAACCTTAAGAATTTTATTTATAAGAATTAATCCAAATAACTGTTTTTTGAAAAGAAATCATTTACTAAAACTGTCTTTGAAAAAAAAATTGAAATTAAAAAAAATAAATAAAAATAAAAACAAACATCAGTAAAATTATTTGCCAAAAAAATTAATTTTAAAGTTATTTGGTGTTAGATATACCCCCTAAAGTCCTTGAAATAAAAAAATGATAAAAAAAATTATAATTAAAAATTTAAACCAAATAAAAAAATTTTATCTGAAAATTTTCTCCTAAAAATAAAAATCAAAATTATAAACACACCAAATTTATTTTTGATTCAGCTTGAACTGTAAAAAATTTTTTTATAATATTCTGTAAAAAAATATAAAAAAAATAATTAAAAAAATAAAAAAAAATAAAAAATGATGTTAATAAAAATAATATATAACTTTGTTTACATACTCCCATATTACCCCTCCTTGTCTGCCTCATTTACCTCTTTTTCGTGTTCTCAAACCCCCCTTCCCCATCTTGATCTTCTGAAAATCCCCTTCTCCCCCTTTTTCACCTGGTCCTCCCCCCTTTCTCCCCCTTGAGGCCCCTTTCTCCCCCTTGAGGCACCTCTTTTCCCCCCTTTAGGCTGCCTCACAATAATCCCCCCTCCCCTCTCATCTTGCCTCCTTCCCCCTTTAACTAGCCAAAAAATTGCTATGGGATTCTTTTAGTAATAAAGGATTGCTGCTGCCAGTTGTTCTGCCAGTTGTTTAGTAGCTAAATGAATTCTTTAGAAATTTTTTATTGATAGAAAGTGGGGTTGAGGCAAGGTGAGAGGGGAGGGGTGAGTTGAGAGGTAGCCTAAAGGGGGGAAAAGGACATGCAATGGGAAAAGGGGGGCCTAAAGGGATGAAAAAGAGCACCTAAAGGGGGGGAAAGGTGAGGAAGAGAATAGGGGGGGAAAGGGGGATTGAGGCAGTCAAGAAGGGGGAAAAGGAGGGAAAAAGAGCAGAACAAGAGAGGAAAGAGGGAGAGAAAAAACCAAAAAAAATAGTTTAACCTTGAAAAAAAATAAATGAAGCACTTACAAAAAAAATAAAAAAATAAAAAATAGAAAAAAAAATCATGATTATCAAATAAAAAATCAATAAATATGAAAAAATGACTTACCTAGTGAGATGAGTTAAAAAAAATGCAACAAAAATATTTGAGGGATGTTTGAGGAGAGGAAGAAAAGGATATGAGTGAAGATTGAAAAAATATGCGATTTGAGAAAATATGCCATTTTATCAGGGTGAGATCAAGTACAAAGACGTGAACTAGCTTGAATGGTCATTTTTCTAGAAGATTTTAGTGGTCCTATATGAATACTGTAGTACAAATTAAATAAGTATTATAATATAACTCAATATAAGGGTCTTTGTAATTTTAATCTCACTAATTATAAATAGGTTACAATCTTTTAATTGGTAGAAAAAAAGATGTAACAATTCAGATACTATTCAAAGACTTTATAAGTTCCATTGATATTTATTGTAATTGTATTGTTTATATATTTGATTGTAATGATAAAGAATGTAGAAAACAAAACAAAAAAACCCCTCCTTTTATACACATTGACTTACCCAATGAACCCCTTGATTTAACAGCTCTATACATGATTAATGATGCCTCATTCAAGCTAATAGACATTTCTAACAACATAAAGAGTGACCAATAACGTAGCTAGAATGATATCACTCGCCAAAATCCTGCAGTAATAGGGATACTCAATCAAAAATAAAGAATAAGCAAAAAAGAGAGTATAAGCCTGTAATACATTAAAATAAAAGACTAAAATTGAAAATTAAGACTAATTATTACTCCATATTAAGGGAGATTAACAGTATAAATTATGGGGCTATTCATGAAATTATACTACGTGAAATCCCCATTGAAAAATAACCAAAATTGACTGAGAAACCACTTAAAAACCTAAAAAAGGGCATGAGATGTGAAGTAACTACATGCAGTCCTTGACAGGAGCTTTCACGGGTACATCCTGGACTAATTTAGGCAAATTCAAGCATGGTAGTGAATTAAAGCACCAATCTTGAGGCTATTAATGAAATTAGTGCATATAATAAACGTCAATGCATTTGTAATTAAACTAGGACACTAAATAAGCGCCTGTTGCCTATTTTAGTGTGTTTCTCCAGAGTGGGCGTAGAATATGAGGTAATTATAGTTTGAAAAAGCTAACTTTGCTAAAAATGAAGCTATTTACACAGGAAAAATGCAGGTAGTATGTGGCCAGTACACAGAAGCCATTTCTGACATAAAAAACACCACATTTGAAAAGTGTTATTTTTATGAATTTTAGTAGCCGAATCAATAGCCCTAATTAAGATAAATTTATCTTTCAAAGCACATTTTAAATATTATTAAATTTATAGCACATATAGTCAACTTTTAAGTGATTTAAAGTGCATTTCTTGTTTTTCACATAAAATAATGAAAACAACAGCTTTAAGTCTACTTAAAATTTATGCAACCTTATACTTAAGGTTCTTAAGATTACCCTAACATATTTTAACTTAATATTAAGTACATAAGACTTTTAAAAGGTGAATATATGCGTGTATATAAGGTGTTATAATGGCATATTTTGCATTTTATCATAAATTTACTTATATGTACTATTTGTGTACTCAAATTTATTGCTCCCATGTATAGTCCATATTTTAAACATAAATTATAAGTACTTTTTACTCAGTCCTTTGGATATACAGGCAAACAAATTTCATGTTGAGCTGGTGAAAAAAAACCAATAAGCCATCCAAAAAAGAGATATTTGCCATAAATTCAAAAAAAAATGAATATGCAACAAACAAAAATACCAACCCAAGTGAATAAAGTATACAAAGTGGATATTTGGATAGTATGAAAAAAATAATTAAAAGGGTTGTGTGTCCAAATGGTGGAGGGTGATTGGAATAATGAAAGAGTGTATGCCAGTTGAATGAATGTTTTGTGATTCAAGGGAGGGGAGAGCCGGTGCTTTTTTAGGATACTCTTCTTCATAGAGATCATTCAATTCATCCCTTAAAAATGCTAGGATATTGTGGAGTATAACACAAGTCATGATCCAATGATTTTCAGTTTTGATCTCCAATTTTTTTTGAAATTAGATTCTAAGTTCCTAGAGACTTGAAAATCTTCCTTTAAAATATCAATAGCATGTTCAATCCATACTCTTGATTAGGAAAGTTGATAATTAAAGGTGGTTTTTTGGTCATTTTCTAAAGTTGCACCACATAAGGCAGGTATAATGTACTTTCCACCTGCATATTCTGAGTCTGAAAGGAGGTACTGAGATTTGTCAAAGTATGAGTCAGGAATTCAAGAAATCATCATTCTTTGGAAGACAGAAGATTCATGACATGGGCCAGGGAAGCCACTATGAAAAGCAAAAAACTTTTTATTGACATCACAGACAAGTTGAACGGCAATAGAGTATCTAAAAAGAAGATAAAAAGTTAGTTTATGAAAGATGTGAAATTGGGGAACATTTTGAAGAAACCTTTTTTTGCAATCAAAATAATGGTTTCCATCATGAGCAGGCTTTTGACTTGAAGGTATAGTTGTGCCATCAACAAAGAATTCACATCCAGGGAGCCCTTTGGTTTTCATTACTTGATTTGGTCAAAACATATTGGTAACCCTGAAACAACATGGCCAAGTACTTTTAAAGAATGAAAACCAAATTTACATTTCTTCAAAGCAAGTGTCATATTTATTTCATCCATTTTGTGAAACACTTTACACAGGTGGTTAAGATGGTCCTCAAATGTTTTTGAGAATATAATGATATCATCAATATAAACCATCAGCCATCCTTCAATTATCTCTTGATGGAATGTGTTATCCATAGCTTTTTGAAAAACTGAAGGGGCATTTTTATGGCCAAATGGCATCCTAACATACTTATAAATACCCATATGAGTAGCAATCATTAGAAAATTCTGTGAATTCTTCTCAACAGGTACCTGGTGATATCCCTTGTTACCATCCAGACAGCTGATATATTTAGCACCTTTTAAGGTAGCATGTATAGAGCTAATTCTAGGTAAAGGATAGATATCATAAACAGTATAAGTATTCAATGCTCTATAATCACCACATAACCTGGCTTTATCTTTCTCATAAGAAATTAGGACAGGTGAGATAGCACAATATTTTGGTGTTTCAACTACCTTTTCAATAATATTCATTTTTAAAAGGGTGGAGTTATTGTCTTCAATATCTTTTCTCTTTGTAGGAGAAGCAGGATAAGGCTTCTTCTTCAAACTAGGTGGTATGTCAGTTAATGGAGAAGATAATGAAATTTTCATTTCTTCTTTAACCAATCCTAGCTCATGTGACCCATGAGCAAAGGCCATAGGAAAATATTTTATCAATTTAATGATGGAATATTTATCCTCACCACAAAGTTGTTCTCCAAAAGAAGCACTGTCAATTTCAGACATAAGGGCATGCATTTATTTTGTAGATCTTCCTTTATATTGAACCACGGAATTACATGTGTTTAATTCTGGTTTTAATAATTTTTTGGGGGAGGAAATCTTTAATTTTCTCTTCCCATTCATCCCCATTGTGAGAAATTGGTTTGAAGGATCCAATTTTATGCCATAATTGGTTAAAATATCATTTCCTATAATAAACCAAATGCTTAAGTTATCATTTTTCATGACAACAAAATCACAAATAGCTCTTACACAACCATGGTTATATTTAAAAAACACTGTGGCTTTGTATTTACCAATGGGGGACAAAACAGAGCCATAACCTCTCCAATTTTCAGAAATGATAGGCATAAGTTTTGATTTATAGTCTTGATCCACTTAAGCAAGTGCTTTTTCAGATACTACACTTCCTCCAGCTCCAGGATCCAGAACAACTTCAATGCTGGTTCCATTGATCAAGACTGGTGCTTTGAGAGGGGCAATAACAATTTAGCTATCCTCAATGTTCTTTATGATCTCAGCATCCTCAATTGTAGATAAATCATTATTATCAATATCAATAGTATTTAAATAATGAATATCTTCTTCCAGCATCAAGATTTCTTGTTGAAATTCATATGAAATATTGCTGGCACAATCACTTGAAGTATCATCCAGTGCTATTGTGTCATCAACATGCTTCTCAGTTTGTTCAACAAGATTTATCTTCTTGTCACAAACATGGCCTTTCTACCAAGGCTTGTTGCACTTGAAGCAAGTGTTTGTTGCATACTTTTCAGGTGCAACAGGGGCAGAAGGTGTACCAACCTTTTCCAGAGATTTCTGTTGGTAAGTGGAGGGTTTCTCCAAAGAGGTTCTAGGAATGAATTTTCTGGCATCATAATTGTTGTTTAGAAGGGTCTCATTACAAGTATTAATGAAGGAAGAAGGTTCTCTGGAGAACTCAGTCCTAGCCACTATCAAGTCTTAAAGACCTTAGTAATTTATAAAGGATCCTGTCCTTCCATAACTCAAACTCCATATTTGGGTCCATTTCCCTTAAGATTTTAGCAAGTTTCATTAAGAACTCAATAGGTTCATTGGTAGAAGAGCTATATCTAGTTTCCTCATACTGCCTTTATTAAGCCATCCTAAACTTGGAGCCACCAAATTGTGCTTTAATCAATTTCTTCCAATCTTCCCATGAGTAGTCATTCCTATACAAGAGAACAGATTCATACCACATTAGGGCTACATTGGTAAACAAAGAAGTTAACTTAGACACAATTTCCTCATCTGGGAGTTTGTATAAAAATTTTAGATTATTAATTCTGAAAATGAATTGCTGCCAATCAGAAGAAGAATCACCATCAAATGTTGAATACTGGTCAAGTTTTGGCCAATTCTTTTGATTTGAAGTAGTCTCCTTATTACAAGCTTGTTTCTGAATGAGAAGGAGCTTTAACTTCTCCAATTGGGCAGTAATTTCATTGTTTAATCCTTCTGTGGATGATCCAGGTACATCATCAATGTTTGATGGAAACTCAGTGATATCAACAGGTATTTCTGGAACCAATTTTTCTTTGGATGAACTAGGATCAGGTAAAATTGGGGTATCCTGCTCAACAGGTTCTTTCAAAGAAATTTTAGAAAAATTTTGATTATATAACAATGAATTCAATTTCTCCTCAATAGTTGTTAACCTAGTTTTTACCCTTGGAGTACTAGTTGAATTCTCATTGATGGTTGCAACAGATAATTGATTCTTATTTTGTAAAGATGAATAATGGTTACTCAATCTTTCTAAGCTCATCTTGTGTCCCTCTAGCTCCTGGAAACAGATGGACACAGTATCTTTTAATTTAAACAAATCGTTCTTGATATTTTGCCATAAAGCAACTTTCTTTTCATGAGTTACTTTATAATGAAACAAATCATCAGAAACTCTCTGTAACTCTCTCCTCGATGCTTGATAACCCTTTTCAGTTAAGAAACTATTATATTTCTGAGTCAATTGCATGTTGTTCATGATATGATTTTGTCTAGAAATAGTATCTCTCAAATATTCATCATTAATTTTTGCTACATCTGGAGTGTTTATCAATAAAGAAACAGAGTAACTTTCCAGATTCTCATAAAACTCATGCTCAAGTGTTTCATCAATAATAGCCATATCAGGATTTATAATTAAAGTAGCAATTAAAACTAAAGGATTAGATACATTAGAATATTGAGTTATTTTTCTACTCTTATCAGCCTCTACTGGTCTCACAGTTTCATCACCTTTTCCAGAGTTACCTGAAGGAACTGAATCAGCAACAATAAATGACACTTGAGATTCAATAGAGGGGCTTACCAAGGCTTGGGCAAGATCTGAATATTGTTTTTTCTTTTCTGCCTCTTTGATAAGGGTGAGGATGTGTGGGGTTGAATTGACTGGGTCTTGACGGACCTTCCTGAGGCATTTGGGGCTGCTGATGTTGAGACATATAATCTCACTGGGTGTTTAACCAATCCTACTGCCACTTTGATACTTCCACCTTTTCTGGTTGCTGGGGAGCCAATTGTGGAAGATCCCTGGGGGGAGGAGGTCTCCTCTTCTCTTGAAGAAAGGCATCTATTTTTCTTACCTTTTCTTCTAGTGAGTCTGTTCTTTCTCTCAGTCTTAAGTTCTCTATCCTCAGTCCCTTTATGTGGGTGGAGAGATTCTTTACTTGATGAGGTAAAGGCATCTTTTTTATTTTGAAGCCTTTTAGAAGTCCTTCTGGGGGGTTGATGGAAGGCTTTTGTTCCTGAGCATTTGTCTCCACTAGTATTTTCACTTCCTCCATTTCCACATCCTGATTGGTCCAATAATTAATTAATTTGAGCCAATTTTTTAGTCAAGGGAGAACTTACAGAAGTAGATTCAACATAATCAAGTAAATCCAATTCCTCATCATGGCCAGCAGAAGCACCTTGATTAGTCATATTGTAATTTTAACCTGAACTGAAGGAAGGAAATATTAAGATATATTAGTTTTATTTTTGCTTTATTAAAAGAAAAATAAAAAAAAATTAGAATATAAAAATTTTCAGGACAAAAATCAACTGAAATAATAATCACAATTTTTATTCATTCAACATAATTTTATAACCAGGATTAAAAGAAATCAACTGAAGTAATAAAATTAATTTTTAATTAATTAATAATATAAATTTTGATAATTATCAGGATTAAAATCAACTGAATGAATTTAATTACCAGGACTAAATGTCAACTGAAAATAATTTAATTACCAGGACTTATTGTCAACTGAAATAATTTTAATTACCAGGACTTTTTTTCAACTGAAATAATTTTATATAATTAATTTATAATATCATTAATTTACTACCAGGACAATTTATCAACTGAAACAATAATATAAAATTCTAATTATCAGAACAAAAGTCAACTGAAATAATTAAAAAAAAGTAGTATAATTAATTTAATTACTTCTAGGACTAAGAACAAAATAGTTCTATCTTTGTCAACTATGAAAATCACAATTCTAATTTACCAGACACCTCCCCCTGTAAAATGAGCAAATTAATGCCACTTACAGAGTGTTGAGTAAAAAGAAATATGTAAACTATGAGAAGTGCAAAGTGACCCACAAATAGTAATCAATATAATTACCACAAATATATATGACCATTGTCAATATATAAGCTTAATTTTTGGAGCGCAGTTTGATTCCCAGTCGCAGCAAAAAGTAAGTCATGTGGCTAATGACGTTCCTCCTCTTTGTCGTATACTCGTCCTTATTGGCACCTCTTTGTTGATGGTCCCTTGGTCGCCGGCTTCAAGATATCGATGCGTTGTTGACTATTTGGAAAGGGCCTCAGTTGTCAAGGGGTCTTTTAAGTCTAGAAGGTTTTTATGGCGGTCCAACGGCGGTAACAAGGGTATTTTTGGATCTCAAAGTTTAGGGTATGTACTTCTATCTTTTTATTAGTTTTAATCAAATATAAGAGGCAGAAAATTTATAAATATTATTATAATTAATGGGTTGGTATTACGTATTTGTAAATACTAAAACAATAAGAAATAGTAATAAATATTTTAAGTGTAGTAAATGTTTTAATAAGTAAGTAATGGAATGACTTGAAAAGTACAAAAATGGAGGGCCTTTTATAGGCAAAATGTGAGAGATAAAAACACAGAGTTAACACAACCTAAAAAAAGGGTGTGAGAGGAAAAAACTAAATATAAAGAGATTATGTGAAATATAAATAGATAAACTAAATGGTGCATCAATAAAAGGTATCATTTTTATTTGAAATAAAACTTGAGTTCCCTTAGATTGTCACACTTAGTATAAAACATTTGATTTAAAATGTTGTTTTTACAGAAATTTAAATTTCTTAATAAAGGAATTTGTATTTTTTTTAGATTTTATTATATTTTTAATACTATTTATATTCCCTTCTCAACTGTATTATTGAGCACGGTGTTAGGGAGTAAAAATGTATGGGACATTTATTTTTATTAATTATTAAAATTACTTAATGTACTTAGCTAGTTAATTGTAAGTAATACATAAGTAAGAAATAATTAATTAATTATTAATAAGGATTTAAAAGGTGTGGCTTCATCTCAGTAAGATAATTAATTATTTTACTGGATAAGTCTAGTAGCCTGGCTGACAATAATGAAGAACTAAAAGTGAAGCAATAGCATTCATAGTTGAGTGAAATAACAACCTAGTAGAGAGGTGTTTCATAGTTGTCAATGGAAGGCTTATGTGATGAGGGAAGTGGGAATTCACTGCCAAATGTGCAGTTGGGGTGTGTAGATAGAAAAAAATTCAAGTTATTACTGCCACAATTAAGTAGCATAGAGTGAGGAAAGAATTAAGGATGGAATCAGCGATTATAAGTCATGTGACTTTCTTTAAAATCCATCAGGGATGTGATGAGTTTGGGATCAGGAATTAAGAATGGAAATCAGGGTGTAAGAGGCAGGATAATGTATTATTGTGTATTTTTTATCCATTAGACCAAGGGCTTGTGGATAAGAATCTTCCACAATCAATAATGGCTGATCCCAGGAACGAAATTCTTGATCCCTAACTGCAGATCCCTCAACTTTGATACCCCCTATTATTATATTCTTGTGATTAGTTGAATAAAAGGATTTATAAAATATATTTCAAAAATATTTTTATTTATATAAATATTATATGGCTTATGGGTATCAAGAATTTATATAAAAAAATAACTAAAAAAAAAAAAAGTCTTTTTATTTATCATAAAAATAATTTTTTTTTAGATATGACATATATTCAAAACATGAAAAACTCCAGAAAATTAGCACCCAATCAATAATTTTCTTATTGTAAAAAATGTTCTAATACTTACCAATTTCCATTTTATATAGTAAGATTTTTTTTTCTATTGAGCATAAAGAAACCTCATTAGCTGGTATTCCAAAAACATTTAGTTTGAGATATCTATATGCACAGACACCAAAAATTTGGTCAGGATCAATCACTATTTTATTTTTATTTTTTCTGTAGTCAATTTCTCCAATAAATATTTGTAGAAATGAAATTATCTCTCTAAAAATTGAGCTAGAAACATTGAGAACAGGTGAGAAGTAATTTTTGATGGGGTGAACAATTGCCAGAACTCTTGGTCCATCAGTTGGGTGTGTGATAGAATAAATACAATAGACACTTGCATATTTGATCTAGTTAAGCTCTAGGTAAAATATGACATTATGAGATATTGGGTTCAGGTTAAAGATCCACTTTTTTTTCTATATTGAATGATTTTAACTCTTCTCCAATCTTGCCTAAAACATTGAAAGCTGAACCACGGGGGAGAACATCAAAAAAACGTATATTGGTGTTCTTTTTTTTAAAAAAAAGTATAATTTAGAAGGATCTGATGATTTTCATCATCAAGCTCTATTAGAGATCTTAAAGACTGTAAGAAAATTTTCAGGCTGAGTTCAATTACAGAGACATGAGTAGCTTGAATAGTCAGTTGTCTAGAAGATTTTAATGGTCCTATACAAATACGGTGGTACAAATCCAATAAGAATTAAAACATAACTCAATATAAGGGTCTCAGTAATTTAATCTCATTACTGATAAATGGTTTACAATTTATAGTTGGTAGAAAAATAGTGATAATAATTCAAAAACTGTTCAAAGACTTTAAATATTACCAATGAAATTTATTTTAATTGCAATGGTTATATGTTTTAATTTTAATGATAAAGAATGTAGAATATAAGCCCAAAAACCTCCTCCTTTTATACCCATGAAATCCCCAATTTTCCACCTTTATTTACCAATCATCTACATGGCCAATGCCATCTCAATTTAGCAGTTAAACATACCCAACAGCCTAAGGATCAACCATTAACAAAAGAGGAATCATATCACACACCAAAATACATAAATTACACGTGTCAATCCATCAAAAATAGAGTGATGATGAAAATGAGAGTATATGTGTGTAATTCTTAAAATAAAAGACTAAATAAGGAAGAAAAAGTACTAAATATAACACATAATTAAGAGGAATAAACAGTAGAAATGAAAGGGCTAATTATTCCAAATTAAGACATGAAATCCCTATCCAAATATGACCAATATTGACTGAGAAACCAAAAATAAGATGTGAAATGTGGGGTAGCTGGATTCAGTCTCTTGGAGGGCACTTGCATGAGTAAATCCTTGACTAAATAGATGATTTTAAGTGTGGTAGAGAACTATAGGCACCAATCTTGAGGTTATTAATGAAATTAGTGCATATAATGAGGTGAAAGCACTAATAATGAAAGTAGGACACTAAATAAGCACCAGTTTCTTATTTGAGTGTGTTTTGCCATAGTGGGCCTACAATGTGGGGGAATTATAGTGTGAAATGGCTAAGTTTGCTAAAAATGAAGCTATTCACATGGGACAAATGCCCAAAGTTTGTGGCCAGTACACAGAAGCCATTTCAGGCATAAAAACATCAAATTTGAAAAGTGCTATTTTTATGCATTTGAATAGCCAAATAAATAGTTCTAATTGAGACAAATTGATCTGTCAAGTCGCATTTTAAATATTATTCAATTTATAGTGCATATATTCAGCTTTTTAGTGATTTAAAGTGCAATTCTTATTTTTTCCATAAAAAAAATGAAAGCAAAAGCTTTAATTCTACTTAAAAATAATACTTCATGTCCATCTCTCTCAATGAAGTTGATAATCAAAAAAAATTTCTCAATAAAAATAAGAGGCATTGCATATAGAAACAAAGTCTTCCATTGAGAAGTCTTAAGCTTTCCATGCTTATGCTCACCCAATTTTTTTGGGAACTTATCTAAACCAGAAGGAAAAACAATCATTGCTAGAATCCTTTTAAATTGAGTCATTTCATTTTTTATTTTTTTTTTTGAGTGTTCCATTTCTAAGAATTCTTTCATTAGAATCAGAATCTGTTCTGCTATTTTGCCTCTCCAGTTCAACCAGCTTTTTCTTCTGCTTAAAATAATTTCCATCATTTTTGACTCCTCTTTTTTCTTTTTCAGGTTTCTTTTAAGTTGTCTAAAGCTTGAAACAAGTCTTCATCTGACTCTAAAGAATTTCTAGTAGCAACTTTTTTTCCAAAAAAAAAAAAAAAAAAAAAAAAAAAAAGCTTTCTTTTCTTCTGAATAGAACTTTGGGCCTTCACATCTTCAAAATCATAGCCCAAAAAAAAAAGCAAAAGTGAGTTCTGAAGACACCTTCATACCAGTTGTGCATTAGGTCCAGTGGTACATGTGCTACTGGATTCCAATAAGATTGTCAAATTAATTCAAACTGACAAACACCAGTTTCACTCACACTTTTTTTTTTTGTGCATTAGTTTTAGCTTCTTCCCCCTTCTTTGCTATCAAAAATAGTTTTTGTTTTCATGTGTCTAGTACCAAGTCTGAGCTCATTTAAATTTTGGTATTGATAATCACACCAAGGACAAAAGTTAGTAGCCAAATGAGAGGCAAATCCAGCAAACTTGTAAGTACCAACAACATCACCCAATCGTGACCTGTGTTTAGGGTTCCCAGTGCTAAAGCTTCTACAATTTTCCATCTCTGACCAGTTCAGGAACCATGAAAGCCAAGAACAAAGTGATTGCATGACCAATAGAGAAGATGGAGAGACCACTTTCACTTGGGGATGAGCTCAAATCAAGTTGCATGGATGGGCCATTTTATTCTGAAGACTTTTTCGGCCGCCGCTCCCCAACCCAAAAATCTAATTCCATGTCTCTTCCACCACTTCCGCCTTCCGATCAACTCTCCCTCTCTTCCCTCCCTCAGCTCAAAACTTACAATCTCCTTCCTCCCCCTTGGAGAGCTGCTCTTCCCCTCCAGATCAATCTTCCCCATCTTGGCTATCCCGGTCTCCATCCTCCCCTCGTCGGTAAACAGGAAGATGCTATCACTAAATCCCTCGTCCAGTCTGGCTTCTCCGCTAAATCTTTGGTCGGCGTAGGTCTTCAATCTCTTCACTTTCTCTCATTCTCTCTCTCTCATCATCATCTCTCCTATCTCTCTCTCTCAGACCGAATCTTTTTCTGCTCATCAAATGATCTTCAACAAACTCCACTCTCATTTCAATCTTCCCTCTTCCCACTTCTTGGCCCTCATCAATGCTAATCGTCGCTTGAAAGAGCGAAAAAAACAGTCCGTCTCTTTCTCTCTTTCTTCCTCCTCATCCTCATCCTCATCCTCATCCTCATCCTATCTCCCCCCCCCCCCTTCACCACTAGTGATCCTACCGAAAAAATTAAAATACCTGGAAGGGTTCAACTCACTGAACAAAAGCGTGAAAATTGGCTAAAAGACTTACAAAACCCTCATATTCCTCTCTCCAAGTTGGCCAAGAGCATCCCTCATGGGTATCGTGGCGAGAAGTTGATTGAAATGCTCATCGATCGCCGAATCACTGCTGACCGCGCTGTGTGGTATGTCAGGCTCGTTGGAATTAACGAAATCGTTGGTGTTCCTGTCATCTGTCTTTCTCTCAATGATGGTTGATCTATAGCTGCTTATGTGTATTGACTTAGACCCATCATGTTGATTTTTCCCCATCTCACATGTTCCCTATCGGTTGTCTTGATCATCAGAATTATTTACGGCACAAGACCGAAATCAGTCATGTCAGCTACACTATCGCTTTTACAAATGATGTCTGTCAAGTCATCAACAAACAGATTCAAGAAGTCACAGTCCCCCAATCAAATTCGATTTCGAGATTTGTTGGCATGAATGTTAAATCAAAACTTCGATCAAGTACTCTTTCTGATCCTGAAAACAGAACAGTTTGGGTTTCCAAATTTACTCATACGTAAATACCTACATTTATGCACTCAAACACAGACACGTGTGTGTGTGCATGTGTGTTTGCGTGTGTGTGTGTGTGTGCAAGTGCATGTGAATGGGGGCGAGTTGTAGCGCGACTGATTTATGTTGGGTGATCTTTTATTTGGCTGTCTTTTAGGTACAATTTAATTCGGCAATTACATCATGAAAACCTACTCGATGTTCCAACTATGTTGCGTTGGCTGATCGATCTCTTGCAGTCTTGCAATCTAGCTCAACTTACTTTTGCCATCACTTTATGTCGCCGGTTTTTGGAGGATTTCAATCGATCTTCTAATCTTATTCGTGCCGCCATTGACCACTGCTGTCATCATTTGCGTGTGGTGAGTGATTTATTTATTTTGGTGATATATATATATTTCTTCTTTTTTACTCTCTCATTTTAAATACTACAGATTTCCAAGCAAGCAGCTTCGCCCTATCTAACCTACCTCAATCGTCAGCTGCGTCTATTTATCCAAGTTGGTCTTTTTTTTATTTTTTATTTTTTATTTTATTTTTTTATTTTTTATTTTATTTTTTTATTTTTTTATTATTTTATTTTATTTTTTTTTGGGGGGGGGGGGGAGGGAGGGATTAGAAGCTCATTTTGCTCACATGGACGTTTTTTCATTTTTTTTGAACTATAGATGGCTTTTGTTTCGTGTCCGAGTAACTTCATATGGTCTGATTTATGGTGTTTAAATCATCCATTGTTGAGAGAGGTGTTAACTGAAGAACCAGAAACTTTTACACATGTCGAGCAGCGGATCAAAGTGGTAATTGGAAGAATGGGAACTTCAACCCAAGACGCTAACAAAGTTCATGGGCACTTTACCATCCTCACTGATCTTGTTCGAGTTGCGTATAGTTGTTACATTGATCTTTTTCATCATCATTTACGACTAAAGTAAATTATGTTCTTCAGGTTTTAGATAGTTTCACACATTATGATCGGCCTCAGAAGTTGTATCATTTCTACATTGTCAAGGCTAATCCTTTGGCTTCCCTTGAGGACAAAATTCAAATCTTGCTCTCATGGTCAATAACTTCCACTCGTTCTGATGATGCGAAAATCCTTTTGGCTTCTAGAACACTCAAGCTTGTTAAAACTTGTCGGCCTGTTGATCGGACTCGCTTGCACCGTAGTATTATTAGTTGGTTAGAGAAAAGTGAGACTAACGGTCGTGTAGATGTTGAAGATGCTCTTGTTAGAATGTTTTCCGAGCTATCTAAACAAAGGGTGTTTTCCTACAGTGAATACATTCAAAGTCTGGTGGCAACAGGTGAAAGTGATCTTTTAGCTGGCAAGGTTAGTTGTTAACTTGGTCTCACTTTTTTTTTTTTTTTTTTTTTTTTCATCTATCTATCTATCTATATAATATATATACTACTAAACCGCTTTCTTACCAAATTATCACTTTCAATTATATTCCATTTTTAAGCCCAGTGGTCTCCAGCGTTTATTAAATGAGTGGATGCCTTATATTGCCAGAGCTTCCAACTTTGGAAAATCTTCAATAGTTAGGAAACCTCTTACCAAAGATGTCATTCGCAATGGATTGCATTCCAATCTTTCCGAAATTTCTTCAGCGATTGGTAAGTTTTTTTTCACATTTCGAAGATATTTTTACATTTCATGTACACATCCTTGGATGTGGAAAGAAAGAGGTAAACAAAATTGACGCTCTATGTTTTTATTTATTTTGAACCATACATGCGTACATGTCATTTCTTTGTTTAGCTTCAGATGATGCGATGCGTCTTTATTCAGCACTCCGAAGACGACTAGAATGCACCAAACTTTGCTCAACGAATCGTCATATTATTGAAGAGATATTGCCGCCGTGGGTTTTGCGGTTGGTATCCTCCAATCAAACTTCAGCACGATCACAATACTCGATCGTCTTATCTTGGGCTTTTAACCTTTTGATAGTGTCCAAAGCTTACAACGCACTACATCATTTACTCGAGGACTTATGTCAACATGATTTAGATATTCATTGTTATGAAACAATAGCCTGTGCAGTCACAACCTGCTATCGTGTCTTTTCAGTCAACAATCAGCTTGAAGATTTGTTTTCAAGATTGTATGGTATATATGTTAGGTTTGAACGAATCGAAGGGAAAGAGGGTACTAAACTTTTGAGGATTTTGAGAAACCTAGCGCGAGAAGCTGATATCACTGGTCCTATCCGTCAAGAATTGGAAAAAGAAGAAGTCAATGATTTAAATCAAAAAGTTGTTTATTTTTTATTTTTATTTTTATTTTTTTTTTGATATATATATATATATACCATATACGTTGAATTATATATGGTTTGCTCAAATTGATGCCGATATATTCTTACTTCAATCTTTAAATTTGATTGGCAGTGCTACGAATGCGAAACATCTATTCAACTTCCTTTAGTACTCCCAGAAATAACTGAATTCATTCAGATATCTCGGCCTTCCAAAGAAAAGGCTACTCAACTAATATCCACATTATCCTACACCTACAAAGCTCATGAAACTTGGACCCTTTCGGTATGGCGTTCAATCCTAATTGGTTTATCCAATGGGAGTTCCACTATCCCTCCTTATGCCTCCAAACTTTTGTGTGAACAATTAGATGCAAGTCATGAGATTGAAAAATGTATTCAGGCGGTTGGCTCAAAAAATATAACGATCAACAATTCAATTATCTTTCTTTTGATGGAAATGGTGGTAGATCGATTAGTTGGTCTTGATACTATTTTGAAAGTGTTTGTTATAGATGAAGATCAAGATTGGACCCCTCAAGTCATCAAGTTGGTCAAGAACATCATTGTCACTCCTAGTTTCAGTGAATCATTTGCCTGCTTGTCATCTCCTGAAACTACTCAATCATCCGTATCAACTACTCGTCAATATGAGCCATCCAACCGACTTCATGAATGGAGGATCTATTCAGAGTTGAAAGTCTATCGATCTCAATGGCTTGAGACAGATACAGGCGCTATCCAAGTAGGCAAGATACTATCCCAACTTTTAAAGCAGTCTTGTTCCAATGAAGAGGACCATATATGGACTCTCACCAAACACGTAGCTTGTGACGATGCCATCAAAAAATCTTCAGCTCTATTTCCTCAGCATGTTATTGATCCAATCCTTCACTGGGCCTCCACTAGACCCTGGGATGAGATTCAGACGCACTCAAAGCTTGCTAAACTCATTGACGAGCTTGTTTCATTCAAGAGTCCATTTAGTAACGGTAAGATTTTTTATTCTTTCTTTCTTTTGTAAAACAAAAAAAAATCATTCTTTCTTAAACGCACAATCTTGCCCGATTGCTGACGGGGGGAAAAAAATGTTTCTAGATTCAAATGGAAAACAACTATGGCAAACTGGTCACATTATCAAAGCTACAGATCCATTCACTTTTGAAATGAGAACGAGACAACTTTTATGCCATCTCAATATATGGGAAGCTCAAAGTCAAGACAGTCAAATCGGCAGAGTGGTTGACTTGATGGCTAGCCAGTTGAATCAAGTTGATTCTGACTATAACTTGGCTATATTTTTGTTTAATTTATCTGATAAAACATCTCATTCTGTTAGTCAATCTTTTGACCTTTACATATTATCTTTAACAATCAAATCAAATTTGTTTATTTTTATTTCACTTTCATTCACTTTTTTTTTTTTTTTTTTTTTTTTTTTTTTTTTTTTGCTTGCTTGTGGCAAAACAAATTATTAGTTGGTTTCTAGGTTAATTTCACATTTGGTTGATGCTGTCGATCAAACTTTTGTACAAGATTCCTCAATAACAGAAATAAGGTTTACCCATGAAATTGCTAGAATCAATCGTCTTTGTCACTGTATTGACATTTTGACTAGCTATTCGATTTCCAAACACACTCTAAGAATATTCAAGTCTGTAAACTTGGACGATCCTTTACCCCCTGTTACCCCTCTGAAACCTCTACCTGTTCAAAATTCTACCTTATTGGTTTCATTATGTCGGATTTGGGCAAGAGCCTTGAAGAGTCGACGAGTGCTTGACAAAGAAGGGCTTAGAGCTTTACTTCGAGCTTTTGCAGTTGTTAATTGGTCTTTGGGAACTGAAAATATGTCTTTGGGATTTCTTGGTACGACAAGGTTGGATACTGCTGAGATATTAATTGACTTGGCCTTGGTATGGATTTTTTTTATTTTTATTTTTTGGTATACTTTTTAAGGTTATAATTCATTATGAATGTTTTTTTTTTTTTTGGGGGGGGGGCGGGCTGTTTATTAGAGTGCCCAGTTTGATGAAGAATCCAATATGGTACTTTTGGATGTTGCTGGGATTATATTATTTGGGAAATGTAAGCGGTTCAAATACTATCAATTTAATCAGTGGATTCTCACAAAAAAAAACTTTTGAAACTTTTTTTTTCTTCTCTTTTTTCACAGTACCTGATGAGGCCATGCTAACCACTATAGTTGGACATTTTCGTAAAAAGTATCGTTGGCTATTTCAACCAATTTCGGTGGGTGATTACTATGACACGCCTCAAACTCGACTAAAGAGGTTGTTAGGAACAAGTCTTCGTGGTTCAACTACTACGTTGATGACTAGACCAATGGATGGACAAGTCAAATTGTTGGAAAATAAACCTTGGGAAGCTGTTGAGCGGCTTGAGACCATTGGTGGAGGCGGATACGTTAGTTTTGAATCATTGCAATGTGAAATGTTGGGTATGACTGAAGCTATCGGCAGTCGATATGAAGCTGATTCGGAAGTAGAAAGTGATGAAAGTGATGAAGAAATTCGAAAAGGAGATCGGGATAATTTTGAACATGAATTAAATACTGATTCTTTATCGGTACTTCCTTTACATTTTTTAAGATCATTGGATAAACCTTTAGGATCTGCTACTCAAGTGACACGCAGTCTTCTTTTGGTTTCACCATCTGCTGTTGGTAGTGGTGGTGGTGAGGATTGTTTAATGGGAGGTAATAAAAGTCAAAGTGCTTCTTCGAAACGAAAAGTTGATACGTTAGAAACTAGTGATTCGGAAATTGAACTTCAACAATCAGGAAGTTATCGCTCAATGCGTCCTAATCAAAGTCAGCAGAAGCAGAAGCAGCAACAGCAGCGTACAGCGGGAGGAAGTCGCAGTGGTGAAAGTATTGATAGAGAAAAAAGTGGTGTTGAGATTGGGTTAGGAAATTTGAGCCATGATAAATCACTTGGTTCGATATCTTCTAGTAGTGGAAGTCTTGGTTCCAACTTGGGAACGGGTAATGGGATGGGAGATGGTATGGTTAATCGTCTTTCTTCTACTACTCTTACGACGGGAACTGGTGTAGGGACTGGAACTGGAACTGGATTGACTAGGCATAGTACTAGACGGAGGAATGGAATTGGTAGTAGTTTATCGGCTTCTAGTTCAATATCTACCTCTAATTCTAGTTCTAGCCATGTTAAGAGGTATCGGAAGAAATAGGGTCGTTGAGCTTTTTGTTATTATTGTTATTTTTATCGTAATTACATATTACTATTACGTATTGTTATTATCTTTATCTCGTTAGGGGGTTGAGGAGGAGGAGGAGGAGGAGGAGGAGGAGGAAGAGTAGGAGTAGGGAGGGTTTAAGTGTAAATGTGAAGTGTATCAATTTAATTTATTTCTCTGTTGTTTTTTTGATTTTTTTTAAAAAAAAAAAAAAAAAGATTAGAAAAAAGGTTGATTGGTTGGTTGATGGATATTTATTTGGATGGATGGATAAGGGAAGGAATGAATGCTGAACAATTATTGTGGCCTCATTTTGCTTGCCTGTTAAGACCTAAGAAGATGGACTACTACTAGCACTGATGCTAGCCTTGGATGGGACTGAGTTTGCTACTAAGCAGTGAGACTAAGAAGTAACTAAATTACTATATGAGTTGTCTGATGATAAGTGCTCCATGGCGCTTGCCCCATATAACCCCCTTATGCAATATCCCCCTCTTCTGCCTCTCACAATGCATAGTGCCCACAGTGCTCCTCCTCACACCATGTGCAAACAGCCAATGAAATCACCCCCACGTTGCTCCGATGTTGGGCTGATGTGGGGGAAGGGTGTTACGTTGGCTAAAATTTGGGTGGCCGCCAAGTCAGCTGAAGCCAGGTTCATATGGAACTATGTGAGATAACTTCATGTCATCATACCTTGCATTCAATTTATTGCCTGTATAAATAAAAAAGCAAGGTCTTAAAGGCATCACCTTTTTGAGCTGCAACAGAGACCACTGATTTATTTTTAGTAGTTCATCCACACTAGTTAGCAGTATCTCTTGCTTGCAGCTGCCCTACACTGATGATAGTGTTGGATTACCCTAGCACTTTCCTGCTGTAAAGGTTCTCTATCACCATTGCACTCCATAGAAGTTAGTGTTAGGTTATTATGACTTTTTGTTATGTCTGAAGTTAGCAGCATTATTATTCTGGTAGCTGGTTAGGGTGAAAATGGCCTAATGAGGCTAAAAGCAGGGTGGTCTTATTTGCAGCTCAAAAAGGTTGTCCCTTTGCAGGTAAGAAATTGATTGCAAAGTATGATGACCTGAAGTCATCCCACATAGTTTGATATATACCTGGCTTCAGCTGACTTGGCGGCCACCCAAATTTTAGCCAATGTAGCACCCTTCCCCCATGTCGGCCCAACGTTGGAGCAACGTGGGGGTTATTTTGTTAGCTGTTTGCACATAGTGTCACCACCTCTCAACCAAATCCTAACATTGCCCTTCCTGCCTCATGTGCTCCTTCTCAAACTCCTTCAACTTTTCCTTAGCATTTGCCAAATTTTCCACTGGTTCCCAGGACCTACCCCCAACCCCATATTCTTTCCAATGCACTAAATACTGAACCCTTCCCCTGTACACCCCTCTTAAAAATAACCTTTTCCACCTCAAACTCTTCTTCATTTTCCACCTGGATTGGTGCTGGTGGCCCCTCTGGATGCCCTGGGATTGTATCTTCTTTATGCTTTGTGAGCAATGAAATGTTAAAAACTGGATGTACTTGCCTCATTGAGATTGGTAGTTCTGGTTCATAAGCTGAGTCAGATGACCTGTGTTTGACTTTGAATGGCCCCACTTTCTTGTGATCTAATTTAGCACTGGGGTGCAATCTGGAAAGGAGACATGAGCTTAACCAAACCTTGTCACCACCTACCTGTAGCAAACAATGCTGGGTCCTCCCTTGATTGTGATGACACTTCATTGATTCTTGAGATAACTTGAGAGCCCCTTCTAGTTCTTGACATATACTCAATATTCTTTGGATTTACTCTTCCACTTCTGGGACTTGTAATGTGGATGGGGTATCAATTGAGAATGTTGGGTGATATCTATAGTTGGCAAAAAAGGGTGACTTGCCTGTTGCAGTATGTGCCTGGTGTGGTCTTCCAACATAGGCAGAGGCCTTTGTTGGGATATTTGGTGCTGTTTGTGTATGTCTTAATTGACATTGGTCAAAGAATTAGGTGTTGTTTTGGTTTTATTCAGTGAATATTGGGACTATGGGTATGTGGGTACTACCATTGGATAGTCCTTGTTTTTCTCTATATTTGATGTCCTGTTGATATTTTTCATATTCCAAGCTTTAAGGGGTCATTTCCTAATTTTTCATATCTAAAATATAGCTGTTTAATGTTATTTTTCATGTTTTATGGGCTAACCTTAAGTCTTAGGGTTAAGTTCTAAGTACCATTAAGTAGAGCTAATTTGGCTCTATATTTTATGTCTCAATGTTGTCATAGTCTAATTTTCTGTTTTAAGGGTTTTAGTAGTCATGGTAGATTTTTCTAAGTATTTTGGGCTTTATTAGATGTTTTTGGTGGTTTTTTGGCTTCAGGGAGGTCCGCCCAACATTGGCCAGACTGCCTGCCTATGTTATAGAAGGCTGGGGAGCGTTTCTAGAGGGTTTTTATTCAATTTGGTTGTCAAAAGTGCCAAATTAGTTGCTGTGCATGGATTTTTAGATAGGTGGTCTGTGTGTACATACTGAATAAGACAGTTTGGGGCAACTTTAATTATCATACAACCATCTGGTAGTTATATCATTGTTTCTCAGGATGGTGGACCAAGACACTTTATCATTTCAGGATAATGTTGAGACAATATGCAGATTTGGCTTTGCATTAATATTCTTCCAACCCTCTTCCAGGTACTCACAATACTCTAACAGAAATTGATCTAGATCTTTAAAAGCTCATTAATCTGTACATTTTTTTAATGTCAAAAAATTGGTGATTGAGCATAATGTTACAAGTGACTTGAGAAGATAATATTCTCTTGGTTTTTCAGCTGAGAGAGCTGAAGACTCAGATTCTTTATATTTTTCAAACCAAAGGGGTATAAGTGACAAAGGGAAGTAGAGAGTCTACAGCATGTGCCATTATGTTACCTTTTTAGATCCTACTGATTTTGGAACTTGTTGCAGAAAGACTCTTACAGTCGCCTTGCTGTAAGCAGAATCCAAAGGAGTTGGATAATCAGAGAAAACCCTGTTCCTCTAATTGAATTTGTGAGTTTTTTAGATCAAAAAGCTTAAAAGTCTACTTGATAATAATAAAGAATGAAACCCTGTTTAGTTAATTCTTGTTAGGATGATTGAGAAATTCATCTGTGCAAATCAACTGAAATGCAACAATAAAGTTACACCAGATACAATATTTTTGAAAGAAAGAAGTTTTAATGTTTTTAGATTTTAATAATTTTTTGAAAACAGATACTACAAATGAGTCCCTGGAGTTGAGGCCTTTCTAATGGTACCCTATATTTTTATGTTTAAGAGTTGTTGTGTAAAATATTTAAAGTGTTATGTAAATTTGTTATTTTATAAGGGTATTTCAAATAATTGATTATTTTGTTGACAAAAGAAAAATATGAATAATGGTTGTTATAATCATGTATCTGTCTATTCTCTATAGCTGAATGTCTCTGAATATTTTCAAGTCTACAGCGTTATATGCATATTAATCAATCACGTGCCCTTTTTCCCTCTGGAGCCCGGCCAGAGCTCATCCGGAGCTTGTACAGACCTCCAGACTCAATCTAGAACCTTTAATCTATAATACAAAAATCTAGAAAAACTACAGATGATAGAGCTACTTCTCCTTAACATCCCTAACTATTTTTTGTAGTCTGCGCAGCTCTATTCACCCCTTGGAAAATCATCAAAGTTAAGTAATTTTTTGAAAAACGTAAATAATTTTATAAATCTTAAAAAATCAATTAAAAATATAAGAAAAATAGTAAAAATTTAGGGAAAATTCCCAAATATTCTTGAGCTTCTTGAATTTCATTAAATTTAATTTTTCAGCTGTAAAAAAAATCATATGACCTGTGAAATTATTAAATCTGACCAAACATTCATACCTTGACTTTTTCAACTTCATTTTTTGTTAATAATGAAATATATAAAACTAATCTGGCTTCTCCAATCACCCTCCTATTCCCAATAAATATTCTTAATAGACTTTTAAAGCGGTACTAAGATTTGGAATGCCACATTCACCCTCCAATGAAGAATGTCCTCATTCTTTAAATTTTGCATGTTTGATCAATATATAATCCTACTTTTATCTTCTCCATATTCATCTCTTCATCATTTCTTCAAAATCCCACTCCAACTAAATAAACTTATTTCTAATTTATAAGTACCATCATCATTATGAAAGATGTTGCTGTACCATGCGGCCTCTGCAAGAAATATGAAGTCCCTTGCTTGATATCCTTTCCAAATCCTCCTGGAAGAACCGCATGTGATCTCTTTTGCTCCAAAAAGGTTAAATGCGTCCATCCAACTTCTAAACCATCTTTCAATCCTATTGCTGGCCCATCTACTGCTCCAGCTTCTATTTTATCTAAGAAAAGATTATCAAAAATACCTGTATTCTGGAAAAGGATCAAGGCTAAAACTAAACCACCATCTCCAACTTCATCTCTAATCCCTCCTTCTCAAGATCCTTCACATATACTTCCAGTTTCTCCTTTTTCTTTTTCTCAGACTTTATTTCCTGGGTCCCAAATTAATCCTTTTAATAATTATTTATCTATTCCATGCTAATCCCAACAATGCCTTTTCCATCTTTTAGCTTTTAAAATCACCAACTCTGATAATGTAGGTCAAGTCCAAATGGACTATATAAATCATTATCCTAAATTTCATAGATATCTTCTTCTTGACTTTACTGACAATATAAAGAGAAATATTTTATCCTACTTCCAAGACACTCCCCCCCAATAATCATGAAGATTTAATGAAGAGAAGATTTTTGATGCAGAATTTTGATGATGATGTAGAAAATTTTCAGCAAAATTATTTGTTTTAATCTTATAGTTTAGTGCTTTAGTAAACATGAGTCCTGATCTTTTCTTCATATTAAATTGTTTTAAATCGATTTCCTCATAAATTTTCATTTTGAAATAAAATCTATTTGCCTTGTGATGCTTCCAACTACTGAGAGCAAGGTTTGAATCCTTTCAGACTCCCCTATACCAGTCTCTACTCATATACATTATGAGAGTAGGCTCTACACCTACTGAGCTGAATACTTGATTCCATTCTCATCAAATGAGCCAAATACTCCTGATTCCATTCTCTTTGATTGAGCTGAATACTTGATCCAATTCTTTCCATAAGGTCCTCCAAGCTTCATACCATTTAGCCAATTCAAGGCACACTACTTTTCCAACTACCATATCCTCCTTCAAAAATTTCATTATCACAACCTTCAGATAGACTACCTTTTTAATAATTCATCTTTTAAATAATAATAATCACCATAATTATCATTCTTCATCCATAATTTCATCATCCATCACCTCCACATAATTAACCACTACATTTTACAAATCAAACATACACCCCTTTTCAAAATTTGAGTACCAGTGATAAATTAAATAATTTGTTAATTGTTAGTTTAAAAGCCTTCATAGAAAATTTTGAATTACCAGTTTATCTGTCTTGGTGGACATTGATAAATTAAAATGAGTGCATAGATTTGCATAGAATATTCCAGTTTAAGGTCATGGGGGACCCATCTTGTAAATCTCCTTTAAATTGTCCAAATAACAATTGAATTGCCAGTTTAATGTCATAGAGGACAAAGAATGAGTGATTTTCCAGTCTAGGGTCATAGTGGACCAAACGTTTGATTGATTCCAACATCCTTTTCTATCCAGAGTCCATATCTTTCCACCAGTTCCTTTTCTCCCAATTTTCAGGCCATTATCCAGTGTTTCCATCCAATTTTTAATCCTATCAAAATGACTCCATCCAGCTATGTTGCTTCTCCTGATCAAGCTTGAAATTACTGCTGATTCACCCATCAAGAATGTGTTTATACCTTTAAACCTAAGAAACACATCTATAACAGAGCTTGTTCTACCTGCTTCATTAAGAAAAGAAAATTCTCCAGCTTGAAATATGGTTCCCTGCCAATTCCTGCTACCTCTTTTGCCTCCTTCTGTAATCCCATTCCAAAACCATCAACTCCTTCTCCTATTCCTTCTACTTCCAAAAATCCAACACCATTTACCCCCTCTGCCTATCTAAACTTCTCTCCTGACCAAACACACTGGGTCCAGCTGCTCCTTCTCTTCAGTCTAGGCTTGCTTCTAATCCTCCTAGGACTCCAATTGCTCCAAGAGCCATGAGAAAAACTCCTTCAATTAAACCATTCTTGGATCTTTAATCTTCATCTTCTACCCATTCTCCTAGCCCCGTAAAAGTTAACAAGCCCAAAAGATCTAGAATTAACAGCTTTCCTTCTTCTCCTATCTCCAAAAAATCCTCTAAAAGACCCAGATCTAATACCAATCCTTCTTCAAAAACTATTAAACCCTTCACATCTCTAAAAACACCAATTTCTATTCCCAGTAAGCCTTTTAGACTTGATATCAATAGTTTTGATAGTGGTTAGTATCCCTTTTATCTTGATTAGTTCATTATTATAAAGTTGACTCTTGCTCCATAATTCCAGTGTCCAATGCTTCACCCATTCATTCATCAGCGTATGAGCTTCCTTTACCTGGTGCTAGTTATCCCCAGGTCCCTATTCATCTAGTTGGACATCACCTTTCACCTAATTTCAATAATATTTTAACTTATTTTCACCATTATCCTCCTTCTGATCAAACTGAGGTATGGTTCAGAGAGCAAATTTTGAGGGATCAACTAAAAATAGCCAACTGGCTTCAAATTTCCCAATACCAACAAATCGAATCAGCTACCCGGATAATTGATGATTCAGCCCCAAATTCTTCAGATAGAGCTCATTCCAAAAATAATTCTTCTTAAATTCAATTTATCCCGGTTAACTAGCCGTCCTGAATGAAATATAAAATGAAACATAAAAAAAGAAATATACACTTAAAAAAAACTACTCTAATTTTATTTATTATTATTATTTTTTATTTTATTTTATTTTATTTTTATGTTTTTCAAAAAATGATGAAAATAATAAAAGGTTATAAAAGATTGTTATGAATAAAATTTAAAATTTAATTTTAATTTAATTTTTATTTTTAAAGAAAGAAATGATAAACAAATTTGAAATATAAAATTTATGAAATGTAAAATAAAATTTTAAAAGATGCCCCTTGGTCAATTGATGAGCCGTACCCTCGAAATCATACCCACATCCAATTGCAACTTAATGTGGTTACACAATTTTGAGAAATTGAAAATACAAAATTAATAAATGAAAGTTTAGAAAAACAAAATTTAATGATAATGATCACTGGGTGGGCTCCCTCCAATTTGTAAAAATGATTAAAGACCACCAGTGATCCTTGTCTTTGGTAATAATTATATATTAAATAAAATTTGAAAAGCAGAAAATAAAGAAATAATAAAAGGAAACAACAAATGAAAGATAAGAAAAATAAAATAAATTCGTTCTTTGTTTCTATTGATTGGCTTTGTTAGGGTTTGTAGTGCTCCAGTTTAAAGTCTTAGTGGACTTCCAGTTATAAAAAAGCAAGGCCAGGATTCAACTAGAGACAAAGTAAGAATTATAATGAACATTGTGGGGTAATTGTGTATAGAGCAGCTAGCCCATCAATTACCCCCAAACTTGCCAATATTTAATTCAGAAGGTTCCCCTGTGAACACTTCTACCAATAAAAAAATTTATCATTCAAACATATATCTTCCCCATAATTTTTGTTGCTTTTTAAGAGTTTTAAGAATTTTCAAATGAATGTCTTCATAAATGTCGTAAAATTTTGTTAATGGTTTTGTCTCCCATACCATAGTAAAATGACAGTAATATTTTTAATAAGAAAGTAGTTTATCCTTATTCCAGAATTTTGTTTAAAACTATTTTAGCAATAGTTTACCCTCATTTTGGAGTTTCCTTTTTAAACAATTATAGAAATAGTTTACCCTCATTTCAGAGTTAAACTTCAGCACTCCTGGTGCCCCTAGGATAGAACCGTTTGACTTGATTGGCCGCTACCCTCTTCTTTAAAACTACTCCATCCAACTCTTCCAAAAATATGAACTTCCAGACACCTGTTCTCTGACTTTATAAGGTCCATTCCACCTATCCACAAACATCTTCCCCCACTGACTTTCCAAACTCCTATTATACACCAAAACCATATCTCCAGTCTTCAAAGGTTTCTTGAGCCTGTGTGCTAATCTTTCATCCCAATACCTTACTGACTGATTTCTGATTTTAATCATTCTAGAATATGAATTTTCTAAGTATTCTTCTTTCTTCTCCAGCTGCATCATTCTTGCACATGAAAATTCTTCAGTAGCGTTAACAGCATCCCAATATACTAAAAGATATGATTCAGCCTCTAAGTCAACTGGTAAAACTGCTTTTTGTCCAAAAACTAGTTCATAGGGTGAATATCCAGTTGTCCTTTTGGCAGTGATTCTGTCAGAAAATAATACTAAGGGTAAATAGTGCCTCCATTTTTCAGCACTTGTTCCACACATTTTAACTAATGCATCCTTTATAACTTGATGCCCTCTTTCAACCATTCCTTCAGCTTCAGGATAATAAGGGGTTGCTACCCTAACCTTTGATCCAACCTTTGATATAGCTTCCCTAAATTCTGCCCCAAATTCAGGTCCTCCATCAACCATTACCAATTTCATAACCCCATATCTATACACCCAATCCTTCAAAAAGAAATCTGCCACATTTTTAGCATTTAAATTAATAAGAGGCGCTGCCTCTACCCAACCAGATAAATTATCTCTGGCTATAATTAAATATTTATATCTCCCCTCTTTTATATGAACAGCATCCAAACTACCCCTACCAAAAAGAGTGTTCTCACTGATTGAATGTCCAGGTCCTTTTGGCCTTAGATAACTCCTTCTTTGAAATTCTTCACATGACTGAACCCATTTCTTAACAGCCATCTTCATACCAGGCCACCAAAATCTATAAGTAATTGTTCTATATTTCTCGCCCATTCCCCTATGACTGAGATCTTCATGCAGTGCTTTCATAACAAACTCTTGCCCTTCCTTTTGAGAAACTACTACTTGAGGATTTGGATACCTCCTTTTCATCAATCTTTGTCCAGATATATAAAATTCTGGGGTCTTTCTTTTGATAGCCATCCAGTCATCATCATCACATTCCTCTGGCCTTTCCAGCATCAACAAAAATTTTACCAAAACATAATAAAACCCAGTCTGTCCCCAGACCTCATCTTTAGAATCCAATAAAATAAAGTCCAAGGGCACTTCCCTATCACCTATATCACCTGCACTTTCATGAGCCATAAGCTTCTTTGATTGAGTTTGATTGATAAACGAATAAAATTTTTCATCTTTAAATTTTGAAACTTCAAATCTCTTTTGAACCAAATTTTTATCAACCTCTTTACCACCCTTTTTAGTATCTCCTTCTTCATCATCATTGTCCAACCTCTGCTTTTCCAAATTTTATAAACTTCCAAAATATACACCATTAACCAATCTACTACCATCCCATACTACCATATCATTCTCATCCACATATACACTTTCCACACTTTCATTATCCTCATATCCTACATATTCATCCCACTTTATACAACCAGCCAGTTTAACCTCATGGGGGAGGTCTGGAAAGTATTTAGCTCCTTTAGTTCTGGCTTTAATAACAGGTATATCTTCATCAAATTCTTCTGAGTCTGAATCCTCTTCAGTTGGTGGCCTTCTTGACAATCCATCTGGCATAGTAAAAGTTTTGCCAGGCTTATGAAACAAATCAAATGAGAAATGCTGAATTAAAGCTACCCATCTAGTCATGGGAGCATTTGGTAAACTTGGTGAATTGATCATCTGAATTAAGGACTTTGCGTCCACTTGAAGTTCAAAGTGTTGTCCCCATAAAACATTTTGCAATTTCTTCAAAATTTTTGCTACACCACAGAGTTCCAATTTCGGTTGAGAATATCTTGATTCCACCTCAGTAAAAACTACAGATTCATACCTGATTGGTCTAATATAACCAGCTTTATCCATCTGAGACAAGACAGCCCCAGCAGCAATTTGACTTGAGTCAACTGCTAAATAAATCCTACCAGCATCTTTTCCATAATCCAACTTATGCAGGACAATATCTTCACCAACCACCTTCTTCAACTTAACAAAAGCTTCTTCACAAGCGTCATCCCAATCCCAACCAGCCTCCTTCCTAGTTAAACTTCTCAATGGAGCAGCCAATAAAGAGAAATCCCTAATAAACATCCTAACATAAACAACTACTGCCAAAAATCCTCTAACTTCAGTAGTGTTTCTAGGTCTTGGCCAAGATTGAATTTTGTTGAATTTCTTCTTTTACATAATTTGGCCTTCCCTACACACCACATGACCAAGAATCTCCAAAGCTGGAACACAACAAGAAAATTTAGAACCAGAAATAGTTAAACCAGCTTCTTCAACCCTAAACAACATCCTTTCCAAAGTTACTGCATACTCCCAAATAAACCTCCTAATACCTGGATTCTCCTCCAACACTTCATTATCATAATCAATTGAAGGACCTTTAATTCCACCATCATCAATAAATATACCAGCATACTGAGGAATTTAATCTTGAAGAATCCAAGCCATTTGTGCTTGATAAACAGCAACAGAATTAGTAGCGCCTTGAGGTAATCTAGTCAGCTGTAACCGTCCAAGAGGAGTATCAAAAGTTGTCAGAGGTCTTGAATCCGGATGTAATTCTCTTTCATCATAGCCCCCCCATAATATCACCCAAACCATAACACACTCTCCTAGCAAACACTTACACAAACTCCTCAGCACTAGGTGGTATACCAGAATCCTTTATTGTAACCCTATTTAATTCCCTAAGATAATGAGCTACTCTAAGTTTGCCATTCGGTTTCTTGATACAGAATACTGGACTTGAATATCTTGATAATGATTGCTCATACAGTTCAGTGTGAATCTGTTCTCTGACAACTTCAATATAAGCTTCTTTTAATGCAGCCGGAATTGGGATTGGTTTTTACTGCCACAGAAATCTTGTAAGGCTCCCCATAGGAATGCTTCAACACACCCCTGTCCTCTTCTACAAAAACAATAGCTTTCTCTCGCTTGACCATCACATCCAACAACAACTTCTTCTCTTCTCCAGACAACTAACCATCAGGTCCAAATTAACAACACCTAATCTATCAAAAGTAATTCTTGACGTTTCAGTAAATTCAGGCAGATTCTTCACCCAGGGACATTCATAAGGATCTCTTGATAGCCTTGGTCTTCTCAAAGGTGGATTTAATTCAGCGGGTAGCAGTTCATTAATAGGTCGGATTTTATTTGATACCTTCTTATATTTTTCTGCTTCCACATCTAAATAAGCTTGAGGTAAAATATTAATTTTTGTATTGCCATTAAAAATTTCATCAAAGGAATTCCCTTCTTTGTCAGAATCAGAATCAGAGTAATCAGAAAAATATTTTATTTAATTTTTAAATTTAACCTTCTTCACTTTTCCCTCGTATAATCTTTCAACAAATTTTCCAACACCTTTAATTCCCTTATCCATCATAAAATCACCTGTAAAAAAAGTTGGCAGTTTATCATCTTGCTGGAGGACTGGAATTGAATTATCACAAAAATTACTTTTTTGTGTTTTAATTATACTAAGATTTTTTTATAGAATTTTGATGAAATAATTTCAGTTTACCCTCTTGCTGGAGGTCAGAAAATAAACCATTCCAACTTTTATTCAACATAATATTTCCCATCTTCCCTCTTGATCCATTTTTGAATGTGATTGAAAATCTTGACAGAGAAGTGGACAAACTGAAAATTTGAAAACATAATAACAATTTAATGTATTATTAGCAGAAAATAATTGAGAATACACTTGAATTATCTCCAAGTTGTCACGCGCCACATGACACTCAAGGCAAAAGCAGCTCATTAAATCAATAAAACAGAGGTCTAAATCTGTCAGTATAGTCTAGTATATAAGTATGATATAATAGTGTTTATTTATGGTCCTACTACTTATTGATAAATTATTTAGTGATTAAACCTCAGGGGAAGACTAATAAAATAGTTATACTCAAATAAAACTCACAATACTTGGATTTAAATGTGTGCTAGTGGTGGAAAATAGATGAATAAAATATAGTTATAGCTTATATAAAGATAATATCAATTTATAATGGCTTTATAATATATTTCTAAATGTTAATAATTGTATAGTAGTGTTTATTGGAGTTGTAGTAATTGAATGATGATAAATAACCATCAAAATCCCTCCTTACTTATACCCAAATCCACTGGAGTGCACAGACCTTCAATCCAGATGATGTCACTGCTATCCCCAGCAATTACAGCACTGTGACGGCCCATCACCTCCCCATGGCGTCCACTTCAAGCAGTTTCAACACCCAGACCTCCAGTAAGGACCCTCAATCACTATTAATAATAACACAGATCCATACCATAAATAGAAAATCCAGATAAAAGCGGATACCATAAAGAAACAGGTAAAATAAACAATCAAAAAGAGATTTAATGAAACCAAAAGCATATAAAGGAAACAAATAAAATGTCCGAGCCCCCAATAACATCCCCAAGCATCCTTATTAACCCAGAAATGTCCTTCCAACCCATAAATCCGTGAATAACCATCGAAGGAAGTAATTTTAGTTGTCCAAACTGGGTGTATGCGCCTGATATAGGTGTCTATGCTTCTGTAGGTGTTGTGAGTCCACTGATTTCATCCATAGGACCTAAAATAAGCAGCAAAACAAAGTTTATAGGCTATTAAGGGGCTAAAACCCACTTATATACCTAAATATACATAATATACTGCATATTTCACTGAATATGAGATTTATGTATACATATAAGCTTATGTATGTCAATAATTACTTCATATCACTTAAGATAAGTATATTATGACTCAATTAAAACCTTAATAAGTATTATTAGGCTATGGATAAGCTATTTAAACTACTATAAGTTATATAATAGAATAATAATTATATATATATATAATATAATAATATATTTTATTATTTTAACCTTATTTTTAAGATATAAGCTTAATTTACTTAAGTTTATCTTATTTTAAGCATAAGAAATACTCAGTACTAAGGATATTTAGGCTGACAAAATCCATACTAAAAGTTCAGAAAGTGATTCTACATAGCAATGGCGACTTCCCTTTGTGTACTCACTATTCAACTGCGCTAATCTAAACTTTAAATCTAAATTAGTCAATTTCTCAAAAGTGTGTTTAGTCTTTTCTTTGATAAGCAAAGAACAGCGTAATAGTCAATGCAATATTCTGCTAAAAGGTTTATTAAGTATCTGAGGGTTATTAAAAGGGGTAGTGGAGGATTAAGGGGTTAATGGATGTTAGTGAGGAGGGTCCAGGTGTAACAGGTGTAGTTTTGGAGGTCTGTGGTGTGCAGAATGATGGATGGGTATGAGGTCAATGCAAGAAGGAGTAATAGATATAAAAGGGGGTTGGATTTTGGTTTGATGTTTCTTTAGAATTAAATTATAAAACGTATTTATAGTTGAATAGTGGTAAAGCTTTAAGTTAAATCATTATTATTGTACATTTCCTTATTTTCTCAATAATCATTTTTAAATTTAAATATTTGATTGTTGAGTTTACAACCCTTTGTGAGATCTTAAGAATATTAGTAATACCTTAAATTATATTAAGATTCTTATCAAACATATCTCAAAGCAGTAGCTCTTCCTTCAAGTCATCTTTGATTCACTTCCTCAAACATTCCCTCTTTGCTTTGAAGAAGTTTCTAAACTCCTCCTTTCATCTCACTTTCATGAACACCGTCGACCTTGTGCTTAGGTTTTCCAGTGACAGTATAATTTAATTCTCTGTAGTTCTCATTCTTTGCACTACTATGTCCTTTTTCAGGTGTTTTCTAAATTCTTAAAATGGCACCTGTTCAGTGCACTCCTCCTACGGGTGCTACTACTAGGGCTCATGCTAGAGGCAGGCCAACAGCCACACGGCCTGTTTCCTGCACTCACTCCCTGGAACCTCTTGACCTTAGGGAACAGAAACACTCAGTCCAATCTGTAGAAGACATCCCACAAGATTTTGATGATTCTAGTGATGATGAAGAAGGAGAGGATACGATGCACGAGGCACCATCTGCCCCTGCTACACACCCTTCTGGTCAACCTTTGGAGCCTGGACCATCTAATTCTCTGGAAGACTTCATGAGACTTTTCATGAAGACCCTTTCAAATCCAACATCTTTGGAGGGATCAAAATTCAAAACTCCTTCCATGAAATCTCCTGATAAATTTGATGGAGAACATCCAGACAGATTGCGACCTTTCTTGCAAACATGCAAGCTCCTGTTCCATGACAATCCTCGAACCTTCAATAACAACCAATCAAAGGTTGTTTACACTTTTTCATTCCTAGCCGGAAAGGCAGCAAGGTGGTTCAAACCTAATATTATCATGCTCTCTTTGACAGAAACCCACTTACTCATTAATAACTGGGAAAAGTTTGAAGACCAACTTTTTACGTTGTTGGGTGACCCTAATGAAACTGACAACGCAGAAATTGAACTTGACTTCCTCCACATGAATGATAATGGTAAAGCATCTGAATACATCTCGAACTTCAGAGCACTTCAAACTTGAGTAGTTTGGAATGATGATTCCCTCAAGTATAATTTCAAAAAGGGACTTCCTTTGAGGATTCTGGATCAATTAAATATTCATGGTCAGAAAATGACTACTTTAATAAATTTAATGGATCAAACCCTCAAACTTGATGGCGTTTACCAAGGACAACTACAACATCGTCGATACCCCAACAAATCCCAAGGCCTAAATTTTAAATCAGGACCTTCTTCACACCCACGGACAACTCAATCCTCCTCAACTCAATCTAAACCCAATAAGGGAAAGGAGAAACCTCAACCGAAAATCTCAACCCCAGGCAATATCAGTAAGGTACTGGATCCAAAAGGGGAACTTAAAGAAGATGAGAGGAAGAGACAAGCAGATAATGGGTTATGTATGTATTGTGGGGGTCAGCACAAGCTAGAAGATTGTGTAAAGCTGAAGGAAAGAGAAGGTACTAGTTCAAGGTCAAAAAACTAGTAGATAGCTTACTTGTGTGCAAAGCAAACTATCTTATCTCTCCCAGTGCACAGAACCTCCATGTCTTAAGGACTGGAGTCACCTTAAAGCGCTTGAGATTAATTCTTTTTAAGGAGGATACCCCCTTCAATTGTCTTATAGACTCTGGAGCTTCAATTTCTTTTGTAAGTTTATCTTTTGCCAAGAAGTTAAAGCTTACATTTACAGATATCAATCGAGCTCCAATTTATTTGGTCCAATCAGAGGTACCCAAATATTGTGTAAGTAAAAAAGTCTTATGGGATTTCAACTTTATTGTTTCTAGATTACATATTTTCCAAACATGGCCTACCTAATGATATTATTTCAGATAGAGGCTCATTGTTTGTATCCAAATTCTGGACTCAATTGTGTCAACAAATCAATATCACGAGGAATCTCTCCACAGCCTATCATCCTGAAACCAATTGGCAAACAGAAAGGGTCAACCAAATCCTCAAACAATACCTTCCAATGTATCTCAGTTACCAACAAGACAATTGGACCACATGGTTACCATTGGCCAAATTAGCTTATAATAACTTGCCTCATTCTTCGACACGACAATCTCCTTTCAAAACTGTTTATGGAAGACATCCTTGATTCAACCCAATCCATGTAGGAACCAGTCATCCTGTGGAACATTATCTTTGAACCATATCATGACTCCAAGAAGAACTTAAATCAAACTTGGAATTAGCAATTCAAAGGTACAAGGAACAGGCCAACAAACATCGACAATCTGCTCCTCCCTTTAAACCAGGCGACAAAGTATGGCTCGATGCACAAAACATTCAAACAACTTGACCATCAAAGAAACTAGCTGAAAGGCACTTGGGACCATTTGAAATCGACTCCAAAGTCTCTAAAACTGCATTTCAACTCAAGCTACCTCTTGAATGGTAGGCTATTCATCCTGTTTTTCACATATCTCTCCTGGAACTGGCTTGAGAAATATACCCATGCAGGAACCAACCTCCTCTGGAACCTGTCAAAGTAGAAGACCATCTAGAGTGGGAAGTAAGCCTTATCCTTGATTCATGAATGCACAAGGGGAAAATTCAATACCTCGTGGAATGGGAAGGCTTCCTTGATGACTCAGACAAAACATCATGGGAACCAGCCATCAGTGTTTCTAACACCCCTGAACTCCTAAAATCTTTTCATCTTAAATATCCTTTAAAACCAAAACCTTAAAACTCTCTTTTATTTTTTCTCTTCTCTTTTTTCTTTTCTTTCTCTTTTCTTTCTTTTCTTAAAAATCTAAAAACTTCTTTACTTCTAAAAAATCCTTATTTTTGCTTTCTTCTTTCTTCTTTCTTCTTTCTTCTTTTCAAAAGTTTTTCAACCTTCTTTAAAATAAATAAATAAAATAAATTAAAATTTAAAATTCAAAAAAACCTTAAAAAAATCAATAATTCCTTTAAATTTTTTCTTTCTTATCTTTTCAATTTTTTATATACATTTTTTTCCTTAAATTCTTTTTCTTTGAACTCAACACGACAATCTTTCTCAAACTTCACTTCAACGTTTAAATCTCTCTTTTAAAACTCCTCAAACAAATTACTTCTTTCTTTTAAATTCTTTTTTCAAAATTCTTTTTTCTCTTTCTTTTCAAATAACCAAAATTACTCAAAAATTTCAATAAATAAACTTTCACAAATAACAAATTTTACTTTCATTAAAATTTTATTTCAAACAAAATTTTTTCAATCAACTATTCTTTTTTCTTACTTAAATTTTTTTTTCTTTCTTTTCAAAACTTAAAAATAAAAATTTTTCTCAGTTAAATATTTTTTTCTTTTCTTCTTTCAAAATTTTAAAAAACAAAACCTTCATTCAAATATTCTTTTTTTTTCTTTTCAAAATCTTATAAAATATATATTAAAATTTCAATTAAAACAACAAAATAAATAAATAAATAAATACAAAATTTGCTTTCTACTTTTTCTTCCCTCTTTCTTTCTTTTTTTTCTTTTTCCATTTTAAATTTTCTCCTGTATTTTCTCCCAAACCAATTTCTTCATTTTTTCCAAAACCACCCTTATTTCCTTCCTGCATTTCTCAAATACCTCCTCCTCTCCTACCAGTACCACTTCTTCAATCTCCAGTAATTCTTCAGCCACGTCAAAGGAGGCAGCATCAATAATCTTGTCGACCTCACCACCTAAATCTTCAATGAATCAAGCTTGTTGACCCTGCCAAGGTTTCTTTGACCATACCTGGTCAAGAGTTTCCTTGTTGTCCTCCCTCGAATCAATTGTTGGTTGATTTTCTTCAACTGGCATCAATGGCGCCGCTTCCACGATGAAATCTGAATTCTAAAACACATGCGGTCATCAGTAACAAAATTTTAAAATAAAGGAAAGCAGACTTACGTCAAAAACTGGGTCAGCCTCTAAAAATAGTTTCGGGATGGCCCCCACTGCAACTTCCTTCTCCTCTTCATCATCTTTGATGACCATCCGCCGCTTCTTTGGTGTCCGCCTTGAGATGGGGACTTCATCCTCATCTTCTTCAACCAATTCATCCACCTCCTCTTCCACCCCTTGCTTTTTACCTGTGGCCTGGGTTACCCAGGTCGCCATGGTATCCTTGACTTCCTCCTCAACTCCTTCCGACTGATTGTCCCTGACCGACACGTCCCAGATATCGATGACCACCTCTTTGGTCTTCGGGATTACCCAGTATTTGGTCTTGGTAAACCGTCGTTTGATGTCAGCGTTTTTTGATAGAGCATTGCACGTTACCCATCTCCATCTGCAAAACTTGCATTTCTGGAGAGGACCTCGTGTAGCCGTGCTTTCGTCGCAAAAATATTCCATCAACTTGCAGGCCATACAGGCTTGGGAGTATTGCCGGGTGACAAGTCCACCATCCGCTTGGGGTGTGGAGGCATGGGAGTTGGGGTAAGACAAGTTGACATAATCAATAAAAAATTAAAAGGAAGAGTTAAAAGAAAGTAGTGTGGGAAGGATATGTCTCACGCACAACAGAGCTTGCCTTTTATACCCGGGTATCTTTCACGCACCACGTGACACTCAAGGCAAAAGCAGCTCATTAAATCAATAAAACAGAGGTCTAAATCCATACTCGAAGTGCAGAAAGTGATTCTACATAGCAACTGCGACTTCCCTTTGTGTACTCACTATTCAACTGCGCTAATCTAAACTTTAAATCTAAATTAGTCAATTTCTCAAAAGTGTGTTAAGTCTTTTCTTTGATAAGCAACGCACAGCGCAATATTCAATGCAATATTCTGCTAAAATGCTTATTAAGTATCTGAGGGTTATTAAAAGGGGTAGTGAGCATGGAAGGGATGGTTAGTGGAGGATTAAGGGGTTAACAGATGTTAGTGAGGAGGGTCCAGGTGTAATGGGTGTAATTTTGGAGGTCTGTGGTGTGCGGAATGATGGATGGGTATGAGGTCAATGCGAGGAGGAGTAATAGATATAAAAGGGGGTTGGATTTTGGTTCGATGTTTCTTTAGAATTAAATTATAAAACATATTTATAGTTAAATAGTGGTAAAGCTTTAAGCTAAATCATTATTATTGTACATTTCCTTATTTTCTCAATAATCATTTTTAAATTTAAATCTTTGATTTTTGAGTTTACAACCCTTTGTGAGATCTTAAGAATATTAGTAATACCTTAAATTATATTAAGATTCTTTTCGAACATATCTCAAAGCAGTAGCTCTTCCTTCAAGTTATCTCTGATTCACTTCCTCAAACATTCCCTCTGTGCTTCAAAGAAGTTTCTAAACTCCTCCTTTCATCTCACTTTCAGGAACACCCTCGACCTTGTGTGCAGGTCGTCTGGTGACACAAGTGAGCTGACCTATTGCAATCTGGGATCTCATCCTGGGGAGAGATTGCAACATTAGAGTCATCAGCCTCTGCTACCTCAAAAAATGAGGGTCTCCATAATTCCTCTCTAAGCAAAATTCAACAGAGGCCATCCGTTTTATATGCCGCTTCTTGGTGCACATACAACATTGACACATAGTGGTTACCCCAGGCCTAGTTTCCCAACCTTCATCTCCTGGGGGTGCTAGAGGCATATGAAGCCTTCTCATATTGTCCCCTGTAATCTCCAAAGTAATGCCCTTACCAGCTTGATAGCCAATCTTGGCTTCAAAATCCACAAAAAAAGGACCACCAAGAACCATTTTAACAGCTCCTCTGGCCACATAGAAATGAGCCTTTCCAACCAATCCACCAACACCTAACTTTACATGCTCTGCTGTACCCATCAGCTCAGTAGCATGCCCTCCAATAACTTTGAGATTACCACCAGTTCCAGATTTAATTGGAAAGCCTATAATTGTTGCTTGCTCTAAAGAAATCAATTTAATTTGAGACCCAGAATCTACCTGGGCCTTAACTTCTCTACTATTGAGAGTAACCGTCAAATAACCTAATGGTGCAGAAAAATGAGTTTCCACCTCCTCACAAAACTTCTCCACATTTTCATATATATACTCCACATCTCCAGTGGAAACTCTTCTCCTTGTCAGATGCTTCTTCTGCTTTTCTGCAAGGGCTGGACTAATATCAAATAATTTGCATAAGGATAAAGGAATCTGAAGTTGATTCAATCTTCCTAAAACCGTTTCCTTTGGATTCTCTTGTCCAGAAACAATGGGCCTCTCATATTGAGCCCTAGATTTTGTTTCCTTGACCCTGGGCACCTGTTGGAGACCCACATTGCCATCTTCACTACTAATAACCCTAGCTCCATCACCAGCTACTTTCACTAATCCAGATCCATCACTGGTCCTGCTTACCCCTTCCATAGGAGTAGGACCACTAAAACTTGGTCTGGGGAGAGATGCCAAGGGTACATCCTCCTCAGAATCCAAATCTTCATCCACAGGCATAGGCTAACCATTTAAATACAACTTTCCAAAACTAGGAGGCCCCATATCAGCCATCCGCTTCTGCATATTATAAATTTTGTCCTTAGAGTAAATTTATAAACCTTTCCATCAAATTTTACTCTACCAGAATCCAAGTCCCTATCCAAAAAATAACATTGTCAAGACTTGTGTCCCCTCCTATTACAATAAGAGCACACCCTGGGATTGCCATATCCACCTCTAAAACCATTCCCACCATTACCATTGCCATTAAATCCATAATTACTCCTCTCATAACCTCTAGATTGGTAAGAAGAAGAAGTTGAGGTCAAAGCCACAGGTGCTCTATTGGCTTTTTGAGTCTCTTGAACAAATATCTTTAATTTTTTAGTTAAATCGGCCAAGTGATCAACCATCTTGTTGTCTACATTTCCCTCAACTTTAGAAACAGGCTGTCCCATCTAAGCCTTCTTGGCTTCTTGAGCTTGAATCATAATACCGTTTATTTCAGCCAATACTTCAATAACCTTGCTAACATATTGAGTACAAGATTCTTGATATTTGTTCAGTGCCACAAGTTTTAAGTAGCCTTGAATATTCTCCTTGATGATCTCCAAAGCTGGAAGTTTCTGATCACCATTAGGCAGATCCTTCATCAAATATTTCCTAGACAGTTCTTTTAAAACATCCATCCTAATATCCCTACTAAAAGAAGACCAGAATAGATCCTTGGCCTGATTTTCATGGACCAATTCCTCCACCAAAATCAGATATTCCACCACTTCATCAAACTTTCCACATAACTTTTTGAAGTCCACAATATTAAAAACACCACCTTTAGCTTGCCAATCACTGAGAATCTTATTGAGTTTCCACCATAGTATACCTGACACCCCATCTATCAACCATCTCTTTTAACAGCCTTATCCAATCAAACCTTTTATATCCCTCCATAGCAATGACCTCCTTTTCCACCTCTCTGTCAACAATAAAAAACCTGATATGCTTTACCATATCCAGGTTAGTAGCTCCATCCACCAAAGCAGCAGCCTCATATCTGCTCAAAACTCATTTAACCTCTTCCCCATTAAACTTGGGCCCATCCCAAGAAACAATCCTAACTGATGGTGTCATAGGAAGAGACACACCAGATCTAGAAGCAGAAGACATCCTAATAGATTAAATTAATAATAAAGTGTTCCAATAAGTGAGCCTCTTGCAGGCTAAGATAAATAAATCAATAAGAGTTTCAGAAAGCAAGCCTCTTGCAGGCTAAAAGTCTAAGTATCAAGTAAGTTTTTTTAAAAGCTAGATAAATCGTACCCCACGTTGGGGGCCACTAATTTAGAAAGACTCTTACAGTCGCCTTGCTGTAAGCAGAATCTGAAGGAGTTGGATAATCAGAGAAAATCCTGTTCCTCTAAATGAATTTGTGAGATTTTTAGATCAATAAGCTTAAAAGTCTACTTGATAATAATAAAGAATGAAACCCTGTTTAGTTAAAGCTTGTTAGGATGATTGAGCGGTTCTTCTGTGCAAATCAACTGAAATGCAACAATAAAGTTACACCAGATACAATATTTTAAAAGAAAGAAGTTTTATTGTTTTTAGATTTTAGTAATTTTTGAAAACAGATACTATAAATGAGTCCCTGGAGTTAAGACCTTTCTAATGATACCCTATATATTAATGTTTAAGAGTTTTTGAGTAAAATATTTAAAGTGTTATGTAAATTTGTTATTTTATAAGGGTATTTCAAATAATTAATTATTTTGTTGACAAAAGAAAAATATGAATAATGGTTGTTATAATCATGTATCTGTCTATTCTCTATAGCTAACTGTCTCTGAATAATTTTGAGTCTACAGCCTTATATGCATATTAATCAATCACGTGCCCTTTTTCCCTCTAAAGCGCAGCCAAAGCTCATCTGGAGCTTGTCTGGACATATGGACTCAATCTAGAACCTTAAATCTATAATAAAAAAATCTAGAAAAATTACACATGATAGAGCTACTTCTCCTTAACATTCCTAACTATTTTTTGTAGTCTGCGCAGCTCTATTCACTCTGTGAATAATCATCAAAGTTAAGTAATTTTTGAAAAATGTAAATAATTTTATAAATCTTAAAAAATAAATTAAAAATATAAGAAAGATAGTAAAAATTCATGGAAAGTACCCAAAGGTTCTTGAGTTTCTTTACTTTCATTAAATTTAATTTTGAGGCTGTAAAAAAATCACATGACCCGTGAAATTATTAAATCTGACCAAAGATTCATATCTTGACTTTTTCAACTTCATTTTTTGTTAAAAATAAAATATTTAAAACTAATCCGGCTTCTTCAATAACCGTCCTATTCCCAATAAATATTCTAAATAGACTTTTAGAGCCATACTAAGATTTGGAATGCCACATTGTGTTAGCCAGGAAGGTCTTCTTACTTGATCAATTATCTTCCATACAACCTGTAGCTCTGCTGCTGTGATTTGTGGATTACTACTACTTTAATTTTCTTTCTCCTTACCTTTCTTTTTATTTTCATAATCTCTAGCTGTCTCATTTGATGAGTGAGATCCTTCACTCTGATATATGCTAATGCTCGGTTGCCTTAAGTTATACAATGAACTCCTACTGCCACTGCTGTGAGACTGTAATGAGGCCAAATCACTATATGGAGGAATAATTTTGGAGCTGGATGACATACTCTGGCTTCTTGATTGATTTTTTCCCAATCCTTCACTATCTAGTCCATGATGACTTGATGACTGTCTTAAACTCGTTATGTCGTTGCCGCTTGTGATGTCTTGTGTGTCCTGTATCATAATTGTCATTATTTGTGGTGCTTAAGCTACTTCTACATTTTTTAGAATGTTTATGCAGTGAAGTATCAGAAAAGAAATCATTATCTTCTTCTCTTACATGCCAATTTTTATCCTTTTCCAGATTTCATTCTAGATCTTTTGCTGCATTTTGGATTTGAAAATAGCTTAGACTGTGATCTTTTAGGTTGCCAAGCATATGTGAATGCATAAAATCAATTGAGCAATATTCAGTTGGACACTAATATTCAAGGTAATTCAGCTCACTCCATTTTACCCCATGATTATGAACAATTGATATACGCTCCCAATGTGACTTAGAATTTTTCCACTTTGTTGCCCAGCACATATGATCCTCATGATTCCGTAATGAAAAATTTCCCACATTCTTTTCACTAATTTCATCTTTAGAGATATTAAAGAAAGAGCAGAAAATTCTCACAGAGTGACTTTAAAAGCCAGCCAATTTTTTTATTGCAGGAATTTCACCTGTAAAAGAGAACAATGCAACTCTTAATTTCTGGCCTCGTGGATAAAGGTGCGTCTTTTCAATCAATATACCATCCCATAGAGCTTGTAGATCATTAACCAGCAGTCTTAGAAGGTGATTAAGCTGTTCACTTGTGGGTTCTGTTGGTCCATTTATAATAGCATACAAAAAAGATTTTTCACTTTGTATCTATCTTCTTAAGGTAGGCTCATACACACCATCATAATATTTCCTACAGACTTCTGATTACCTCCAACCCTACTACCACCAGGCCTAAACCAGTTGACATATAAATTAAAAATTAAGTTGCCTGAAGTTATCGTATATTCATTATAATTGCCACCCAGAGCTGGAGTGGTAATTGGAAAGCTTTTCCAAATTGGACCATCACAAACATCCTTCATCAAATCACACTCTACATTGTCTGCCACAGGGGTTTTCTTCTCAATCAGAAGCTCAAATTTGAACAGTTTTATCTTTTTCTTAAGCGATTCAATAAAAAAATGGTGATGAAATGTTTTAAGAGAATAGTATTTTAAATGTTCTTGATGTTCCTCCATCAAATACAGCCTTTCATCACATTTAACTAGAATTTTTCTTGCTCCAAAAATTCTTAAATAGTGCTTTGATAATGAAAAAAATGGTGTAGACAATCCTATAGTGCTAGCTATAGGCCTTGACCAAGGGAGTTGGAGAAAAAACAGAAAGAATAACCCCTTTCCCTTTAGAAAAACAAGTGAGATTTACCTGTTTCAGAAAATTGGAGATCTGTTTGCTAGACCCTCTAATTAAACACTCTTGACCTCTTTAAAAGTGAAGATAATAGTCCTAAACAGACTACCAGAAAGAGTAGAAATGAACAGTAAAATATTCCAAAAAAACACAAGCCAATGAGAAAGTGAGGAACAGAGAGCTAATGAGTAAATAGATAAGATTATTCCCTTGAAATCTTCCCACACACACATCATACAGCCAGTGCACAGACCACCCTGACCAATTCTTTGCCCAAAATCCAGCTTTCCCAGCCTTTTTCATGCATAAAAGTGCATTTTAGCGCTTCCCCAGCACCCAGGCGGCCCCCCTCTTCAAGGCCGGTGGCCTTCTTGGGGACAGGTGGGCCGCTTCTAGGCCCTAAAACACCCATACAACCCATAAAAACCCTAAAAACCCTTAAAACCCATAACTTCACTAATAAACCAGATAAACACACATAAGACATACCAAAATTAATAGAAAATAAAGGAAAATAAGCTGAGACATAATAAGTGACCCTACCTTAAGCCTAAATAAGCACCACTAAGTAATAAACTTCCAATAAATACCAATAACAACACCATAACTACCCTATAAAACAAGGTAACCACCCATAAGGGATACCAAAATGAAGAGAAATAAAAGGATATTAAGCTATGACATAATAAGTTAACCTAGCTTAAGCCTCCATAAACACAAATAACTATCAGCTAAAAATGAAAAAATCCACCAATAACAGCATAACCCCAATAACACCCTACATACCAAATACCCCCAAATATGCACTCCAAAGACCTACCCAGGTTTGGATCACGACATCCTCCCTCCAATAAAGAATTTCCCCATTCTTCCTTCAACAACAACTATGTTAAAACACCTCTCCAAAATCTTTACAAACAGCCCATTTCTCTCTTCCACCAGATCCTATTCCATCCTTAGTGAACTTCTGAACCAGCAATCCAAGCTTCTTCTTTAAAACTTCTCTTGCACCATGCCTTTAAATTCAATTTATCCCTGTAAAAAAAGTCTCTTTTTTCTGTTCCTGAATTCCAACTCTAGCTGTACCAGCCTCCAACAATGAAAAGTGATATCCAGTTGACAAGTCTTCCTGACTATAACCTTCTACCAGCATAAATATTTCCTCATTTTATAGTCTTGGGGGAATCACAACCCTCAGTTTATAGTCTTGGGGGACTAACAGCCCTCAGTTTAAAGTCTTGGGGGACTAACAGCTCTCAGTTTATAGTCTTGGGGGACTCCAAAAATCCTCAGTTTATAGTCTTGGGGACTGAAAAAACCTGAATCACAGAACCCAGAACCAGAGATCAACCAGAAAAAGATTTAGAGAAGTAACTAACTTTCTGGGGTAACTGTATATAGAACTGCCAGCCCATCAGTCACCCCCAAACTTTCCTTTAAAAAATTCGGAAGTTCTTCCTTGGATCCTTTTGCCTTTAAACTTCCAGCTCACACTGCCTCCCATTTCTCAGTTTATAGTCTTGGGGGACTTTCCATCAAAAAATCTTGATCTCATAATTAAAATATCAGTTTAAAGTCTTGAAGTACTTTTCAGAAAAAAATCCTGAAGATATATCCCATAATTAAAAGAGAAGTTGAAAGTCTTGAAGGACCTTCCAAAAAAAAAAATTTAACAAATAAAACAAAATAAAATGGTGTCCCCCAGCCAATTGATGAGCTGATCCCCTGATACCTTACCCACATCCAAGTGCACCTTGATGTGGTCACACCTAAAAAAAAATTTATTTTTTTATTTTGACTCCTCTTCTTCTACCAAAATCATTTCCAGAGCCCTGTCTTGAGCCTTTGAACAAACATAGCCTCAATAAAAAAATTAAAAGAAAAAAATTGAAAAAAGAAAATAATCTTGAATCCACCACTTTAACAGCCAACACCCTAAAACCACATAGCAAAGCCAGATCCAGGTCTACAGAAATGATCACTGGGTGGGCTCCCTCCAATAAGTAAAAATGATGGGAGACCACCAGTGATCCACCACCAATCCAAAATCACCAAAAGAGACCCAAGGTAATCCAGTTTAAAGTCATAGAGGACTAAAAACCTGAATCACAAAAAAACAACACTAGAATTAAACTAGAAAAAAACCAAAGGCTTGAAACAGACATTCTGGGGTAGCTGTTCTACAGAGCAGCCAGCTTATCAGTTACCCCCACACTTGCCAAAATAAAATCTAGAAGCCCCCCCTGGGTACCTTCTGACAAAAACACAACATCCAACAAAATTAAACAAAACCAAAAATCATGAGGGGTCCAGCACTTGAAGACCAATAGAATTTCCAGTTTAAAGTCATGGTGGACTAAAACCTGTTAAAGAAAAAACCAATACTAGAATTCAGCAAAATTAAGAGAAGGGGTTGGAAAAAAGCAATCTGGGGTAACTGTTGTTAGTGCAGCCTGCCCATCAGTTACCCCCACACTTTCCAAAATAAAATCTAGAAGCCCCACACCTGGGTACCTTCTAACAAAAGGATTTTCCAACACAAATCTTCTCCCATAAAAAACAAAACCATTAAAAAACCATTAAAATTCTTGAAAGCCAGAAATCCACTTTAGAAATAAAATTTTTTGCAGTTTAACCTCATTCTGGAGGTTAGATAAAACCAATGATCATCATTTTTATCTTTGTTTTCTTTTTTTCTTCTAAGTAAAACACCCATCATCACTTGAATTTTTCTTTTCTTCCATCTTCATTATACTAATATTTTTTTTTCTTTTTTGTATAGAGACTTGAACCAGAGAGACTGATAAGAATTGGACAAAACAAAAAAAATCCTGACCAAATACATAGAGGCCAAATTAAGAAAAACCAAAACAAATTAAGTAGTTTATCCTAATTTTGGAGGAATCAGATTCTTGAAAACCAAAGGTTGAAACCAATATGTTTGCCCCTAGGGCCTTGAACCCCTAAGCTCCTCTTCCAATTCTGATATCCCAACATCAGACCTCCAAAAAAATCTTTCATCCTCCTCCATACACTGAGTCTACCATAGTTCACATCACCAGAATCAATAAATTCTCCACCCTGCGAAACATCTGGAACCTCCACCACATCTTTAAAATCAACCTCTATACCGGTGACATCCAAAACATCACAATTTTCCTCTTCCCTATAGGAATCTTGCTTAGAATCTTCAAAATCCTCCAGAATAACATCCATAACATCAAAATAAAAATCTTCCTCCAAGAAGAGACCTTCTGATCTTGAGGCAAACACCTGATAATAATCTTCCTCTATGAGAAAAAGATCCAAGACAGAATCTTTCTGTCCATCCAAAAATTCAACTGATACATCCTCCTCCAATAAGCCATTATCTGAACCTGAGAAAGAAAAATAATCATTCCTCAACAACCTTTCATCCACCCCAGATTCCTTCTCAATATCCCAATATCTTTCTTCATGACCAGAAAAGTCCTCATTCCCACATAATTCACCCAACCTTAAAGAAATACACTGATCTTCCAGTGTGTACATTTCCAAAACATCCAGTGAAGCACATTCCAGAGATCCCATGGTATCTTCTGGAAAAGAAAAATAAGCTTCACAAACATCATCAGAATCACTATCTTCTAAAATTAATGGCTCCAACTCCTCCCCAGAAGCTGAAATCTCCACCACAGTCTTCTGAACCTCTCTGTCACACAGAATTTCCTCTCTAGATTCCACATCCCTATCTTTCATACCATCCAAGTATCCCAAAATAACATCCCTTAAAACAGCCATAGCAGAAATCCTATTTTCCCCATTTGGAAGAGTCTTCATCAAGTCAGACTTGATAAAAATCTCCATAACCTCAACCTTTACAACCCTACCCATGGCACTCCAAAATACATACTTGGCCCCATCTTCATGTGGTAATATATCATTATATACCAGATAATACAGAGCCTCCCCAAACTCTTCCATAAATTCCCCATACTGAGAAATAGAAGTTACACCACCTTTCAATTCCCACTTCCTAGCAATCCCATGAAGATCCACCATTGAGAAAGTAGTAGGCCAACTTTTAACCATTTCAATCTTCAACTTCCCCCAGTCCTGACTCCTATATCCTGCCATACCAGAAACTTCCTTCTCCACCTCCCTATCATCAATGAAAAAGATTACTTGCCTAACCATGTCCAACAGTGAGGCCCCATCAATCTCAGCAGAGACCTCAAACCTAGCCAAAAACCCCATTGCATCCTCCCCCAAAAACATTGAACCATCCCAAGACTGAATTCTAACCATCCTAGCAGCTCCCAGTTAAAGCCTCCAATCTCCAAGAAAGATAGCCAAAGTCCCCCCCAGTAGCCTTAGAGACCTAGGAAGGACCAAATCCAACAGAAATGAAGACCCCTATACCAACCACAAAGAGATATAGAACCAAATCCAAAATCCACCAAAGGAGATCCACCAAAGTAAGAAGCTTAGATCAACAGAGATTCCAAAATGCCAACAGATTCAACCCCATGTTGGGCGCCAGAAATGTAGACAATCCTATAGTGCTAGCTATAGGCCTTGACCAAGGGAGTTAAAGAAAAAACAAAAAGAATAACCCCTGCCCTTTAGAAAAACAAGTAAGATTTACCTGTTTCAGAAAATTAAAGATCTGTTTGCTAGACCCTCTAATTAAACACTCTTGACCTCTTTAATAGTGAAGATAATATTCCCAGAGAGACTACCAGAAAGAGTAGAAATGAACAGTAATATATGCCAAAAAAACACAAGCCAATGAGACAGTGAGGAACAGAGAGCTAATGAGTAAATAGATAAGATTATTCCCTTAAAATTTTTCCACAAACACATCATACAGCCAATGCAGAGACCACCCTGACCAATTCCCCACCCAAAATCCAGCTTTCCCAGCCTTTTTCATGCATAAAAGTGCATTTTAGTGCTTCCCCAGCACCCAGGTGGGCCCCTCACTTTGAGGCAGGGGGCCTCTTGTGGGTGGGTGGGCCGCTTCTAGGCCCTAAAACACCCATACAACCCATAAAAACCCTAAAAACCCTAAAAACACATAACTTCACTAATAAACAAGATAAACACACATAAGACATACCACAATGAAGAGAAAATAAAGGAAAATAAGCTGAGACATTATAAGTGACCCTAGCCTAAGCCTAAATAAGCACCACTAAGCAATAAACTTCCAATAAATAACAATGACAACACCATAACTACCCTATAAAACAAGGTAACCACCCATAAGGGATACCAAGATGAAGAGAAAAGAAATGACATTAAGCTGAGAAATAATAAGTGACCCTAGCTTAAGCCTCCATAAACACTACTAACTATCACCTAAAAATGAAAAAAATCCACTAATAACACCATAACCCCAATAACACCCTACATACCAAATACCCCCAAATATGCACTCCAAAGGCCTACCCAGGTTTGGATCACTACAAGTGTTGATTGCAACATAGTATAGATGAATGATATTCAGAGTTATACTCATAAAGAGCAAACCATTTAGGACAGCATGTTTTAGTGAAAAATGATTGATTGAGCTTTAATCGACTAAAAGCCGTATCTATCAAGCGTGGGATCAGGAGGACAATTCTCTCAGAATCCAGTCTTCCACTATCACCGAGAAGTTTGAGCTTTTTAATTTCTTAATCCAAAAATTGAGTACCACCTTCTTTGCTCAAATGATGAATCAGAGAAACTTTGCTGCCTGCCACATAATTATTTGGCTATACTGTTCCCCAAGATTTGAGTTTCTAGAGACTGTTGAAGATACTTCTGCCCCCAATAGTGACTGCCTCTATGTAAAAAATCATCAAAACATCATAAAGACTTTTATTCTCACTTTGAACTATAGATATACAGCTTACTGTTTCTGTGGAGCTGGAACTTCTAATGTTAAGTGGATTGTTGGAAGAAATAACCATCTGGGCCTTCTTATTCCTATCCTCTTGAAGTTTTGCATAGGAATTAGAGCTTTTGAAAGCCATACCAACTTCAAAGGACCCATAAGAAGTTTGATACTTTCTATTGACACATCCAAGCTCTTGAAATTGACATACATGAAAAAATGGAGGCATTGTAATTGTGATAAATGTAGGAATAAGTTAGCTGTTGGAAGTTACCAATTGAAGGTATTCCTTTTTTTGAAAGGCACTAGCTAATATAAGCTACATTTTTTATCAAAAGTATATGATGGAATATGTGTTGAAATTATTTAAGTTAAAATCACCACAGGAAATCTGGGGGTGAACTGCTAGCAGTTCCCTCTATTTTAAACTATCAGGAATTAATCAGGAAACTGTTGGGAAACCATCCTGAAACTGTCAGAAATTTTTTTTTAAATCAGATGAAAAAACATTGAAAAAATAAACTGTCAAAGATTGAATCCAGAACAATCCCTCCTTGAGCAGAGCTTAGGAACCTCATTGAACATCAGTTAATCTCAGGTTTGGCAAAAGGTTGAACAACATCACTTAGCATACCTTAATATTCAAATATTAAACTTGAATATATGTTGTTTGTTTGATATAGATGCATATGCATTTGAATTTGCATGGTGGATACTTATTGCATGTTAAAAATTGATGTGAAATGCCTATCCAAAGTGTATGCATAATGACTATGAAGAATAAATATGCATTAAAAATATGCATTAAAAATATGCATAGTGATTATGCATAAAAAATATGCATATTGAATATGCAAAAAAAGGTGCATATATGTATATGAATAAAATATATTAATATGCATATACATCTGTATAATGAATATGCATATGCATATGCATAAATATGCATTATTATTGAAAAATGCAAAAAAATGATGCTTAACAAGTATATTTTATGCATAAATAGAAATATGCAATATGAATTCATATTGCATACAAATAACACTGGCAAACCAACTTGACCAAAACTCATACTAAATTTTCATTCTGGACTAAAGGTGTGAGGGAAGGAAGAAAAACAGTCTGACATTAGAAAAATGCTACATGCACTCATTTTGTGGCAGAATTATGGTTGGTGCCCATAATTTAGTATGATATCATAATTTCATTTAATTGTTTTCAATATTGAAAAGACTTCAGGTTGTTTGGTTGGATCTAGCTGTGCCAGGGTCTAATCTTATTATTTTAACAATTTCTTAATAATTAACAGGTTTTAATACAAAAACAGGTTGTATTTTTTGTGGGATATTGGATCTGATAAGGTCTTTTGTAAAAAAAACTTATATTGTTTAAAAATATTCCTGAATCAGATGTGGGATAATCACTACGAAAAATTGTGGTACTGTGGGCAATAAAATATATGCACAAGCAGTAAAGAAAAGACTGAGTGAACCCTTTTTGTGCAGTGGGAATCATTAGAGTGGAATTGTGGATGAAAAATATAATTCATTATTACTATTTTATTTAATCAAAAAATTTATAATATTAAAAAGAACTACTGATTCATTGGTATTTGACTTTTGTGCCTCACTCATATTTATCATTTCATTGATTTTTTGTCACCATTATGTTATTAATATTATAAGTATAGCAAAAACTCGTGTGCCAAATGCATTCCGGATGATGCTACACCTTTTATAATATTATTAAATAAAGGTAAAAAAATATGAAAATGATTTGTTTTACAAAAAATAAATTGATATACAAAAGCAATATGAGGGATAAAAAGGTAAAATTAAAGGGATCAAATATGAAATAAAAAATTAAAGTAAAATTCCTGCCATCAAGAGCAAGTAGACATGATGGGGTGAATGCCCACCAGTGGCACTAAACTTGGACTATAATTTCTTTTTTGAAAAACAAAATAGGTGCCAACCTGAGTTTTAACAAAACTTCAGAAGAACCATTTGGCCATATCAAACAACTTCTAGTGCAATTATTGAAGAAAAATTCATTTTCATTGCAATAAAGAGAATTAATCACATCAGACTGCATGTGACCAAAAGTGTCCAGCACAAGTTTGGCCAAACTTGTGCTTGACACTTTTATTATGGAGAGTAGCTAGGGTTGAATTTTTCTTCAGTTCATCTGGTATTTCTTATAAACATGTCCACTGGTATTTGATATTTGTGCCTCACTCATATTTATCATTTAATTGATTTTTTGTCAACATTATGTTATTAATATTATAAGTATAGCAAAAACTTGTGTAACAAATGCATACCAGGTAATGTTACACCTTTTATAAGATTATTAAATAAAGGTAAAAAAATATGAAAATGATTTGTTTTACGGAAAATAAATTGATATACAAAAGCAATATGAGGGACAATAAGGTAAAATTAAAGGGATCAAATATGAAATAAAATAGTAAAATAAAATTACTGCCATCAAGAGCAAGTAGACATGTTGGGGCAAATGCCCACCAGTGAGGATAAACTTGGACTATAATTGCTTTTTTGAAAAACAAAAAAGTGCCAACCTGAGGTTTAATAAAACTTCAGCAGAACCATTTGGCCATATCAAACAACTTCTAGTGCAATTATTGAGAGAGAATTGATCACACCAGACTGCATGTGACCAAAAGTGTGTAGCACAAGTTCGGCTGAACTTGTGCTGGACACATTTATGACGGAGAGTAGCTAGGGTATAATTTTTCTTCAGTTAATCTGGTATTTCTAACAAACATGTCCATTGGTATTTGATCTTTGAGCCTCACTCATATAGATCATTTGATTAACTTATTGTCACCATTATATAATTAATATTATAAGTATAGAAAAAACTCATGTGCCAAATGCATACCAGGTGATGTTACACCTTATATAATATTATGAAATAAAAGTAAAAAAATATGAAAATGATTAGCTTTACAATAATTTAAATAAATATTAAAAAAAAAGAGGAAATTAAAAATAAACTTAATCTCAAAGAGATCAATTATTAAAAACAAAATACTAGTAAAATTCTTGCTCTCAAGAGCCAGTAGAAGTGTTGAAATGAATGAGAGCCTTCAGGTCTAAATTGTAATAAGTGACCTTTTTTTCAAAGATAAAAAATTATACACCTGAGGTTGGGAAGAACAACAGGTGGATGATTCAGCTAAACAAAACTACTTGTAGTGAAGTTTGATAAAAAAAATTTTTTTTTTGCCATAGAGAGAATTGATCCCATCTGACTGCACATGACCAAAAGTGTCCAGCAAAAGTTCAGCCAAACTTGTGCTTGACACTTTTATGATGGAGAGTAGCTCGGGTGGAATTTTTCTTCAGTTCCTTCTTCTTTTATTTCTCATAAACATGTCTACTGGTATTTGATCAGTCTGTATCATTCATATTAACCATCCAATTAATATTTTATCACCATTATATTATTAAGGTTATTAGTATAGCAAAAACTTGTGTGCCAAATGCATACCAGGTGAAGTTATACCTTCAATATTTTTTTAAAATAGATGTAAATAAATATGGAAATGATTAGTTTTACAAAAATTAAATAGAAATTTAAAAGTAAAAAGAGGAATAAAAGAGTAAAATAAAATTCAAAGAGTTCAAATATGAAAAAAATACTAGTAAAATTCCTGCTATCAATAGTCAGTAGAGGTGTTAAAGAAAATGGGAGCCATCAGGGCTAAATTGTAATAGGTGACCTTTTCTTTAAAGATAAAAAATTATACACCTGAGATTGGGCACAACAGCAGGTGGATGATTCAGCTAAACCAAACTACTTCTAGTGAAATTTGATAAAAAAAATTTTTTTGTTGCCATACAGAGAATTGATCCCATATGACTGCACATGACCAAAAGTGTCCAGCACAAGTTCGGCAGAATTTTTGCTGGACACTTCTTTGTTGGAGAGTAGCTGGGGAAGAATTTTTCTTCAGTTCATCTGGTATTTCTTACAAACATGTCTACTGGTATTTTATCTTTGTGCCTCACTCATATATATTGTTTGATTAATATTTTGTCTTAATTATATTATTAATTTTATAAGTATAGCAAAAAAATTGTGTGCCAAATGCATACTGAGTGATGTTACACCTTTTATAATATTATTAAATAAATGTATAAAAATATTAAAATAATTTATTTTGAAAATTATTGATTGATATCCAAAAGCAATATGAGGAATAAAAAATTAAGTTAAAGGGATCAAATATGAAAAAATAAATCCAAGTATTATTCCTAATATCAAAGGCCAGTAGAGATGTTGAAGCAAATGAGAGCCATCAGGGGTAAATTGTACTAAATTGACTGTTTTTTAAAGATAAAAAATTGTGTACCTGTGGTTTGTATGAGCTCTAGGTGGACAATTCTGCTATATCAAACTACATCTAGTGAAGTTTCTTATCAAATAATTTTTTTCATTGCCATAGAGAGAATTGATCCCATCTGACTGCACCTGACCAAAAGTGTCCAGCACAAGTTTGGCCAAACTTGTGCTGGACACTTTTATGATGGAGAGTAGCTAGGGTGGAAGTGTTCCTCAGTACATCAGTTTTTTGTTTTTCACATTTCTATTGGTTTTTTATCTTTTTTTGTCATTCATATTTATCTTATAATTAATTTTTTGTCACCATATATATTATTAATGTTTCTAGTATAGCAAAAACCTGAATGCCAAATGCAAAATTAGTGATGTTACACCTTTATAAATATTATTATATAAAGTTAAAAAAATATGAATATGTTTAGTTTTTAAAAAATAAATTGATATTTAAAATTAAAAAGAGTAATAGAAAAGTAAAATGAAAATAAATTGGATCAATTACAAAATAAAAAATACAAGTAAAATTTTTACTATCAAGAGCCAGAAGTGGTGTCGGGACAGTTGGGGACCCCTAGGTCAATACTTGGTCTAAATTTACTTTTATGTATAGCTAACAAATTTTTACCTGAAGTTTGGACAGACTTCCGGGGGACAATATTACAATATTAAACATTTTTTAATTTAATAATTCAGGGAAATATAATTTTCATTTACATAGAGAGAATTTGCCTCATATGACTTCATGCAACCAAAAGTGTCTAGCAAAAGTTTGGCTGAACTTGTGCTGAACACTTTTATAATTGAGAGTAGACATACAGAAAATCTTCTTAAACTCAAAAGTGATTTCTTATAAACATTTCCACTGGTATTTGATCTTTCTGTTTCATTTAAATTTACCATTTTATTAATTTTTTGTCATCATTATATTATTAATGTTATTACTATAGTAATAACTTGTGTGAAAAATGATACCAGGTGGTGTTCCACCTTTAATCATATAGTATTAAATAAAGGTATAAGAGTATGACAATTATTTATTTTAAAAATAAAAAATTTATACCCAAAGCAATATGAGCAATAAAGTAAAATAAAAGGGATCAAATAAGAAAAAAAATCTAAGGATAATTTGCACTATCAATAACAAGTAGAGGTGTTAGATCAAATGTGCACCACTAGGGCTAAGCTTGGACTATATTTTCTTTTTTGTTAAACCAAAGAAAGTGTCCTGATGAGGTTTGAAAAAATCATCAGGAGGAAATTTTGGCAATATCAAACTACTTATTGTGCAATGATTGAGCAAAATGTCATTTTCATTTCCATAGAGTAAATTTATCCCATCTGACTGCATGCAACCAAAAGTGTCCAGCACAAGTTTGGCCGAACTTTTGCTGGACACTTTTATGATGGTGAGTATCTAGGGTGCAGGTCTTCTTCATTTCATCAGGTATTCCTTATAAACAAATCCACTTGTATATGATCTTTCTGTGTCATTCATATTTATCATTTGATTCATTGTTTTTCACCATTATACTATTAATGTTATTAGTATTGAAAAAACTTGTAAGCCAAATGCATATTGGGAGATGCTACATCTTTAATAATCTTATTAAATATAAGTAAAAAAAATATGAAAATTATTAGTTTTACAATAAATAAATTGATATTTGAAAGCAAAAAGAGGAATAAAAAATTAAAATAAAAGTGATTAAATATGAAAATAAACATTCAAATAAAATTTCTGCCATCAAAGATAATTTGAGTTTTCAGACCAAATTTGCACCACCAGTTCTAGATTTGGAATATATTTTTATTCTTTTAAAATTAATAAAAGTGTCCACCTGAGTTTTTCCAAAAAATCAGGAGGATAGTATAGCAGTATAAAACTACTTCTTGTGCAATGATTGAGCAAGAATTCATTTTAACTTCCATTGAGTAAATTTATCCCATCTGAATGCATGTAACTAAAAGTGTCCAGAACAAGCTCAGCTGAACTTGTGCTGGACACTTTTATGATGGAGAGTAGCTAGGGTGCAAGTATTCTTCAGTTAATCTTGTATTCCTTTTAAAAATGTCTATGGGTATTTGATCTTTCTGTGTCATCCATATTTATTATTTGATTAATTTTTAGTCACCATTATATTATTAATGCTTTTAGTATAGCAAAAACATTTGTACTGAATTTACATTGGGTGATTTTACAACTTTAATAATATTATATAGTAAATGTAAAAAAATGTGAAAATTATCAGTTTTACCAAAATAAAATTGATATTGAAAAGCTAAAGGATAAATAAAAGGGTAAAATTAAAATTAAAGAGATCAAACATGAAATAAAGATATTAAGTATAATTTCTGCTATCATGAGCCAGTACAGGCTTTAGAAAAAATGGGCACCATCATAGATTAACATGGATTAAATTTACTTTTTACAAAAGTAAAAAATTGTCTACCTTAGGTTTGGACAAACTTCAGGGGGACAATTTGTCCATATAAAACTACTTTTAGTGCAATGATGGAGTGACCATTCAGTCTCATTTTGATAATAGAATTGATTGAATCTGACGGCATGCAATCAAAAGTGTCCATCACAAGTTTGTTCAAACTTGTGCTGGACACTTTTATCATGGAGAGTAGCCAGGGTGCAAGTCATTTTAAATCATCTGGAATTTCTTATAAACATGTCCACTGTTATTCAATCTTTGCGCATTACTCATATTTATCAATTGATTAATTTTTTTTCACCATTATATTATTAATATTATCAGTATAGCAAAAATTTGTGTGCCAAATGAATACTGGGTGATTTTACACCTTTTATAATATTGTTAAAGAAAGGTAAAAAAATATGAAAATTATTTATTTTACAAAAAATAAACTTCTATCCAAAAGCAATATGAGGGGAATAATGTAAAATAAAAGAAATCAAAGATGAAAATAAAAATCCAAGTTAAATTCATGCCATAAACAGAAAAAGGAGATGTTTAATAAAATTAGCACAATCAGGGCTAAACTTGCTATAAATTTTCTTTTTTGTAAAAATAAAAAAAAAGTCCACTTGAGCTTTACCAAAAATTTAGGATGACAATTTTGCCATATCAAACTACTTCTAGTGTAATTATTTATCAAAAATTTATCTTCATTTCCATAGAGAGAATTGCTCCCATCTGACTGCACCTGACCAAAAGTGTCTAGTACAAGTTTGGCCAAACTTGAGCTGGACACTTTTAAGATGGAGAGTAGCTAGGGTAAAATATTTCTTCAGTTCATCCAGTATTTCTTACATACATGTCTACTGGTACTTTATCTTTGTGGCTCACTCATAAATATCATTTGATTAATTTTTGGTCACCATTATATTATTAATTTTATAATTATAGAAAAAACTCATGTGCCAAATGCATACCTGGTGATGTTACACCTTTTATAATATTATTAAATAAATTTATAGAAATATGAAAATAATTTATTTTAAAAATTATTAAATAATATCCAAAAGCAATATGAGGAATAAAAAATTAAATTAAAGGGATCAAATATGAAAAATGAAATCCAAGTAATATTCCTACTATCAAAGGCCAGTAGAGGTGTTGAAGCAAATGAGAGCCATCAGGGATAAATTGTACTAAATTTACTTTTTTTAATGATAAAAAATTGTGCACCTGTGGTTTGAATGAGCTCTAGGTGGAAAATTTGGCTATATAAAACAACCTCTAGTGAAGTTTTTTATCAAATAATTTTTTTCATTGCCATAGAGAAAATTGATCTCATATGACTAACCTGACCAAAAGTGTCCAGCACAAGTTTGGTCAAACTTGTGCTGGAAAATATTTTGATGGTGAGTATCTAGGGTGCAGGTCTTCTGCAGTGCAACTGGTATTTTTTAAAACATATCCACTGGTATTTGATCTTTCTGTTTTATTAATATTTTATCATTTGATCAATTTTTTGTCACCAGTATATTATTATTTTTATTAGTATAGAAAAAAAACATGTGACGAATGCTTACAGGGTGATGATAAACCTTTATTAATTTTATTAAATACAGGTAAAAAATTATGAAAATGATTTGTTTTACATAAAATTAATTAATATCTAAAAGAAAAAGAAGGGATTAAAGAAATAGGTTGAATAAAAGGGATTTTATATGAAATTGAAAATTCAAGCTAAATACCTACTTTCAAGGCACAGAAGAGATGTTCAATAAAATGGGCACCATCAGAAATAAAATTGTACTTAATTTGATTTTTTGAAAAACTAAATGAAGTTTTCAACTGATTTTTTTCCAATATTTAGTTGGACACTTTGTCTATATCAAATTACTTCTAGTACCATGATTTACAAAATTACATCCTCATTTCCATATGCAGAATTGATCCCATATGGCCGGACCAGGCCAAAGGTGTCAACCACAAGTTTGAGATTTCTTCTGGTGGACACTTTTATGATGGACAGTAGTAGGGTGCAAGTCTTCTTTATTTAATCTAGTATTCCTCATAAAAATTTCCAACTTATTTTTGGCCAAAGATCAGGTGGAAAGTTTGTCCATATCAAATTACTTTTAATGCCATGATTGACTAAAAATTGATTCTCATTGTCATATAGAGAGTTGATCCCATATGAATGGATCTGGAAAAAGTGTCACCACAATTTTTGATAAACTTAAGTTTGAAAATTTTTTGATAAAAAGTAATTGCAAGTCTTCTTTATTTCATCAAGTAATCCTCATAAAAATTTCCACCTGTATTTTGGCCAAACTTCAGGTGGACGCTTTGGCCATATTAAATTAATTCTAGTTCCATGTTGAAAAAAAACACATACTTATTGCCATATAGAGATAATAAACCCATCAGACTGTGCCTTTCAAAAAGTGTCTACCTGAATTATGACTTAACCTCAGTTTGACACTTTTATGATGTAGAGTAGCTAGGGAAAAAGTATTATTCATTTAATTTGGTATTCATAATAAATTTATCCTCCTGAATTTTAGCCTAACTTCAGATGGAAAGTTTTGGAAAGCACTGATTTGTCAATATCCATCAAAAAAGTGTTTACCGAAATTTTGGCTAAACTTGTGGTGGACCCCTTTGATCAGCCACAGTCTGATGAGATCAACTCTTTAGATGGAAATGAGGATGATATTTTGGTCAATCATGGAAATAGAAGTAGTTTGATGTGGCTAAATTATCCCCCTGAAGGTCAGACAAACCTCACAAGGACACTTTTTAACAGGGAGTAACTGAGAACAATCCATTTATCAGAAGGAAATTTTTTTATTGGATAGATTCCAAGGTTTCATATTTGTGTATTATGATCAGTTTTAATTTTGAAAGTGTCTGTCCAAGCAATTTCATTGCCCATCATGACACATTTTGTTTTAAATGTTTCAAACTGTGTGATACAGTATTAAGGTGTCACATAGTATAATTAAGTTCTATTAAGTGCCCTCCTATGATGCCTAAATTTATAATTTAATATCTTACATAATAATTATTTTTTATATAAATTCAACAATATTTTATTTTATTATCAAATTTAATAGAGCAAGTATCCTGAATTAATATATATATGCATAAGCTTATGTTAGATCAATTTGTGCTCAACAGAGGACCAAAATAAGGTTCTGGAGGATCAACTTGTGCATAATTTGGAATCAGTTGATATTCTTTCTATAATCAATCTGAGAATTAATGTACTTCCAATACAATTTTGTATATTGTTATAAAGTGAGAATAACCCTGGAATGCTAAGAGACACTCTGGAGTTCAAATAGAGGGGATCGCTAGCAGTTCACCCCCAGATTTTCTGTGGTGAATGTTTACTTTTTAATCAGATAAAATATATAATAATTAAAATCTATGCAGCCTACTTTATTTGTATTCTGTATACTCTCTGCATTTGTACAACAATTCATGCATGTTTATCAGAATATTTTCTATCATAGAAAAAATTTTATTGTACACAAAAGCATCTTAATTATATTTCTATCAAATGCCTTCTGAGTTATATCTAACTACCCTATAATTATTTGATTCTAGTAAAAATTCTTAGTTATGGACTATAAGAAAAGTAATCCATATTTTTAACATAATTATTTGAAAAATTACCCCAAAAATCAAAGTTAAAGCTAAAATTTAGGTTAATATTTTGTAAAAAATAATCACAAACATATTTCCTTCACTTTGAGAATTGGTCTGTACTAGGTAGAATTTTCCATAAAGAAATAATCAAAAATACTCAAATAATAGATGCTACAAAAGTGTAAACCTTAAAGCATTACAAAAAAGCTGAAACCTTGTATAAATTTTCATACATAAATGTGATGAAGTGACACTCTAGTCTATTTATTCAGGTTTATTAAAAATTACTCAATGGAATATGTATTACTATCATATTGGACCAAAAAATTTTTTTTGGTAATCAAAAAATGAACATAGCCTCACATTTATCAAATTATTTTTGTGGAAACATTTTTTGAAAAGAAAAAAAATCCTTTTCTCAAATGAGTCCTCTTTTATCACATAATCATTCTCTTCCTATTGTGCCATTCCTTTTGAGTTCAAATTGAATATAAAATATAATTTATGCATATTATAATGCCATAAAGTTGAAATATTTCTTATTCTTAATTTTTGTGATATTTCTCCTTAAATCAACTTTGATCATAAAGTTTTGGAGCTCCACAATTTATCCTTCCTCCTTGTTTAATTTTATTGAACACTTTCTTAATCTAATTGTTTATGAGCCCTAGTAGCTTTTACTTTCCTCATGGAAACCTGCCCAAAAACACACAAACACTTAATAGAATTTTTAATGAGACTTTGCCTCCATTCAATTCTCACTTTTGTAGATCTATACACAATTTTTGTTGTTCACTTTTGGATATGTCATCAGAATCAAATGGATGGAAACAAAACCCTACTGAAGAGAAATTAGACAGATTTTCATCATTGGACATGAATTCTTGCAACATTGCCTTTGAACTACCTAATCCAGAATCAAATTCATCTGTTTCTGAAAAGTTTCCACCAATTTTCCATGAATCTTTTATTGACCACCTTTGCATGTGCAGTTTACTAGGTTCAACTTTTGCTTGGAACCTAGACTGGTTTGAAAAATGGAACCAGGTCTTGGCAAATATTCTCATTAAACAATGGGAAAATGCCTTAAAAACCAAAAATTTGATTGCATATCCAATTGACTCAAATCAAATGGGAGTTCCTCACTGTTGTTTTTCGGGTCATGCTGATAAATATAGAATAAAAAAAAAAGTATGAAAATCCCCTTTTTTTCAACCATTTTTATTCATGACCATTATTTCAAATAACAAAGATTCTTAGAATTCAGTTAACCAAGCTAAACTTCTTAAACAACTCTAATGTTGTGAAACTTATCACAACCTTTTCACAAACATCAAGTGTTGTTTAGACACCAAAATTGATAATGATGGATCTTTAAGACATATCTCAATGCAATGGAGGTCTGAAGATCTTTCTAAAGTTGCACAATATCTTGATCAACAACACTTTGATATTTGAGATACTCAAACGTACTCTGGAAGTGTGCTAAAGGACTTGGCCTTGTAAAAAAAAATCAGTTTGGTTTCAACATTATCACCTAACCTTAATCCTTCTCATGTCCCCCGGGGTTTGCCGAATGACTGTTATTCTCCCTTATATCTTGCATCTCTAAATCCTCAGCAACTCAGACTTTTAAATCCTCAAAATGCCATAAATTTACCTGCTATCCTTGAAATTCTTGCTTCCTCTAATGTGAGTGATTGACAAACTCCCTTAATAATATGTTTGCACACTCATACTCATCATTTCCACTTTTTGGGACACTTAGCCTTGAAAACAAAAACATAATTTTAACAATTACTATTATCATTAAAATTTATAGAATTTAAATTTGGCTTACATTGTTAGCTCCATTTTTCTCCTTTGAATCTTATACATGCTGAATTCTATACTTCCATGTACAAAATAATTCAAAACATTTACTTCATTTTGCTGCCCCATTCTATACAGCTGATCAACAGCCTGCTGCTCAACTGCTGGATTCCGATTCAGCTCCTATTTCAACATAGAACATATAAAAAATTTAATATTTTTGTTCTTAATATGAAATAAATGACATTAAGCTCACCATTATATATACTTTTTGAGCACACCTGAGATCTATACCCACTCCTGCAGCCTGAATTGTTCCAACCAAAACTTGGAAATTTTTATTAAAATGGAATTCATGCATGTTTTTGTCTTGCTTTGTCCTGCTGAGTTCACCCATAAGCTGGGTATACCTAATATTGCGGTCATCTAGAGCCATTTTTATTCTATTTTGAAATATTAGAAAAAGTTTTAAATAAGCCAACACAATTTTGTAAAACAATTCATTATAGAATCACTTACATCTGCAAAAAGTCTGCAAAATTGGAGAATATAACAGCTTTTGGAAAATTTACACCCCTTTCACCAGACAAAAAGTTTTTCAAGTGGCCTATAGGATGAAAAATCTTTTCAGAATGCTGCCAGGTTAAATCAAAAGTTGGAGTTTCATCCAGATATATGTAGATTGGATGGTTGCAGAATTTTCTTAAAATCATCAGCTCTCTATGAAACTTGGACGAGTCCCAAGTAGGTCAGTGCTTTTGGAGGGCCCATATTGCTCAGTGAATCCTTCTTGAAGCACATTAAGTTTAGACCTCCATGGATCTGCCAATTGAGCCAATATCCCTGTTTGAATCTTTTTTTGAAGAGACAAAATTGCATCCTTTGTTCTATGTAGGCTTATGACTTTCATTAAGTGATTGATTGATTTAATAGAATTAGCCTTTCCTCTTTGCAAACCTGGAAAAAGGAAATTCTTCCATAACCAGTCTTCTTGCCACTTTTCAATTCTAAGAAAAAATATGAAACTTTGAAGGTCAGTGGGCCTGTTCTGAAGTGGAGTTCTAGTCAAGCATAGTTGGTGTTGTGATTCCAAGTCAAATATTGTTTGACCCCTCTGCAAGTAAGGATTTTTAATGTAACTAAAAGAATATTTATAAAAATTGATTATAAAAATTAAGTTTTAAGTTTTAGATATAGAAATGGGCACTAACTGAGCTTCATCTAAAACAACTCTATACCAAAAGAGCTTTTGAGTCACTGGTATCTTTTTTTGGCTTTGATTTTTTGAAATCGTTGGGCTAGCTGTTTCATAGGTCCTTAAAACAATAGAAGTGTCCTGTAGCTCATTGACATTAGTATTTTGACAACCCTTCCCATAATGAACCTTGAAAGAAGTGCATTATCTTCAAAGTGCACACTTATTTCATTGATCCAATTAGATAGTGTTTCCAGTGGGCATATAATCAGTGTGGCTGAACTCCAATTAATACATTCTTGATTTTCCAAGACCTGGAATTTTCTTGCTTCACTTTGAGTTACACTAATAAGAGAAAGAGTTGACAGTGTCTTTCCCAAACCCATATCATCAGCAAGTATTGACCTGTTTCCTTCAGGGGTTAAATGATTGTTAGGAAACTGTACTTTATAGTCATCAAATCCAGCTCTAAGCCAATGGTTGTCCTGGTGCCTCCAAATGATATCCAAGTTTTCTTTTAAAATTTGTTCATTGTCAATCATAAAATTTATTGCTTGAAGTTGATGTGTTTTGAGAACTGTTTTGATTCCTCGGATAAGTTGATCAGCTTTCCAATCTTGAGTACTCTGAGATATTTGGAAAGAGACTTCAAAAATTACAAGCAGGATATTAAAAAAGATAGTGGAGTTGTAGTTTGGGATTGGACATAAATCAATTTGAGCAGAAGAAAATGCTTTTTTAGCAAGACTGATTAGTTTACTTGAAAAAAAGAGGCATCCCCAAAGTTGATACTGATTACCAAAAACTGGAACCAAGTAAGCATGAAAATAGAATGGCTTCATAGGAATCAAGGCACTTCTTTGGTTTAAATGGTGAGATCCAGACCCAATGTCACCCAACAGTGGTCCAATGTGCTGACTCTGCACTTGAGAAAGATTACCAACAACGGTTGGTTTTCTTTCTTCAAATAGTCCAAAAATATAAACATTCAAATGGCCTCGCTGTAAAATCATGGGGGTCGGTGAGTTTTGAGATCTTGAAATAAAATTAATATAAATTTGATTGATTGTTATTGAGAACTTTCCAACACATCTGAGACTTGACATATTAAGTAAGAATAGTATCTGAAGATATTGGTTGTTGAAAGATGAATTGATGATAAAAATGAATTATCAGTTTTGAATAAAATGACAAAATAACTTTTTGGCATCTGCTACTTAAGCTCATAATTCTTTCACATGTATTATTATTATCTTTTTAAAAAATATTGGAATTAAATCAATGAATACTGAAATGAATAATATGGCTTAAAAATAAATCTTGAGCCTATAGAGTAAATTTGGGTTTGGGGAAGAAGAAAAATTTTCTTAACAAAAATGTGCTTTATTGTTACATTATAATGACAAAGTAGAATAATTTCACTCTTATTACACTTATTTATGTTTCTGTCTAATATTAAAATGCTTTAGATAACAGTTCAAAATCCAAATTGAAACTACTACCTAGAACAATTTCTTGATACTAACATACTTTTTGTAAGTCTTTGAACAGACACTTATGGTGATCTCAATGATATTAAAATTGATTTGAATTGTATGTTTTATCAAATATCAATATAGTCTAATGTAATAATTGAGATACTACAGTTTAAACTTCTATTACCAACTTGGCAAGAAAATAGATGTAGATATTATTAGACCAAATATCAAATTTTGCTTTCCACAAGATGGGAAAGTGAATATTATGATATTTTAAGTGATATGTTCAAGCTTTGCTCAATCTGTGCTCAGCTGAAGATCAAAGTAATCACCAAGCTCCGAGAGACCTGTGATTGAGTTGGGTTGAACCTAGGTCTAACTGATTACAAAATCTTTTTCCAATTGATTTAAATCTGGTTTCACAATGAATTCCCAACAGCTTTCCAACAGCTCTCCAACCACTTCCCAGCATTTTTAAATGAGGGGTATTGCTAGAAATACCCCCCCCAAATTTTTTGTGGTGATATGAGACCACCACAAGAAAGCTAATTCTTAGTAGAAACATCTTTGTGAGTGGCAATGAATTTACACATTTTTGGAAAACTCTCCACAATAGCCCAGAAAGAGTTACAACTGTCTTTCCCAGAAATGGGTAATCCTGTTTCAAAATCCATGTTTATGATTCTCCATGGTGAATCATTAGATTAAATATGTTGCATTAATCCAGCTATTCTCTAAGTTAATCTCTTTTATTTCTGTCAAGAATCACAGGATTCAACATATAGTTTGGTGTCTTCAGAAATATTAACCCACCATGCAGTGTTCTTAATTCTGATCATTGTTTTTTCAAGATCAAAATTTCCAGCCAATATGTCATCATGACAAATCTTCAACATGATTTCTTTCATAGAAGGAGGAATAACAATCAAATTACACAACATTCTTCTATAATAGAGGTAGACTTCACCAATTGAAAATTTTCCTTTTTCCAAAGCAGTTTGATATATTGGTGGGAGGGTTTTAATCATTGCTTGTATTGAAGTAATCTTTGGATCATTTAATATAGTACATAAATTCTTTAAGTTAGTGTCCTTACCATATCAATCCAGAATAAGCTGTAATATCTCTTCCTCCATATCAACTACATATATCCCATGAATGTGAATTATTTCATCCTCAGGATCATAAGCTGGATTAGAGTCATCATTTGGCAAAGGTAACTGTCAGCCTAAATATCCCTAGGACTGAGTATTTATTATGCTTAAAATAAGATAACCTTAAGTACATTAAGCTTATATCTTAAAAATAAGGTTAAAACAATTATATATGTGATTATAATACATAAATATATAATTATTACACTATTATATAACTTATAGTAGTTTAAATAGCTTATCCATAGCCTAATAATACTTATTAAAGTGTTAATGGAGTCATAATATACTTATCATAAGTGATATTAAGTAATTATTGACATACATAGGCTTAAATGTATACATAAAGCTCATATTAAGTGAAATATGCAGTATATTATGTATATTTGGGTCTATAAATGGGTTTTAGCATCTTAATAGCCTCTAACCTTTGTTTTTCTGTTTATTTTTGGTCATATGGACGTAATAAGTGGATTCAAAATGCCTACAGAAGCATAGACACCTATTTCATGTGCATACACTCAGTTTGGACAACTTAATCCGCTTCCTTGGATGGATATTCACTAATTTATGGGTTGGGAGGTCATTTCTGGGTTAATGTGGATGCTTGGGCATGTTATTGGGGGCTTGGACATTTCATTATTTTCCTTTATATGCTTTGGGTTTCATTTTATCTCTTTTTGATTACTTATTTTACCTGTTTCTTTATGGTATCCACTTTTATCTGGATTTTCTAATTATGTTTTGGGTCTGTGTTAGCATTAATTGTGATGGAGGGTCCTTACTGGAGGTCTGAGTGTTGAGTCTTCTTGAAGTGGACGCCATGGGGAGATGATTGGCCCTCACAGTGCTGTAATTGCCAGGGATTGCAGTGACATCATCTGGATTGAAGGTTTGTGCACTCCAGGGGATTTGGGTATAAGTAAGGAGGGATTTGATGGGTTATTAATCATCAATTACTTACTAAAATTCCATAAAACACTTCAATAAAATTATTAGCATTTAGAAATATATTATAAAGCCTTTATAAGTTGATATTATCTTTATATAAGCTATAACTATATTCTATTTATCTATTTTCCACCACTAAGCACACATTTAAATCCAAGTATTGTGAGTTTTATTTGAGTATAACTGTTTTATTACTCTTCCCCTGAGGTTTAATCACTAAATCATTTATCAGTAAGTAGTAGGACCATTAATAAATTCTATTAAATCATACTTATATACTAGACATACTGACAGTAACCTTGATAATATATCCACATTTGAGTAAAAAATACCAGCACTATGAATTATTGTCATCCTCCCTCTGTATTCTTGAACAGCTTACTTCCATCTGAACATATTTCTGTGAGGTTTTTTCCAGTTTAAGAGGGATTTAACTGCACTGCAGTCAGTGATATAATACATATATATATATAATTATTACACTATTATATACTTTATAGTAGTTTAAATAGCTTATCCATAGCCTAATAATATTTATTAAGGTGTTAATGGAATCATAATATACTTATCTTAGGTTATAGTAAGTAATTATAGACATAAAGAAGCTTATATGTACACATAAACTTCATATTCAGTGAAATATGTAGTTATATTATGTATATTTAGGTCTATAAGTGGGTTTTAACCTCTTAATAGCCTATAAACTTTATTTTTCTGCTTATTTCAGGTCATATGGACATAGTCAGTGGACTCACAACGCCTACCCAAGCATATGCACCTATTTCAGGCGCATATATCCAGTTTGGGCAACTTAATCTGCTTCCTTGGATAGATTTTCACGTATTTATGGGTTGGTATATGATTACTGGGTTAATATGGATTCTTGGGGATGTTATTGGGGGCTTGGACAGTTAATTTGGTTCCTTTATATGCTTTGGGTTTCATTATATTCTATTTGTATGAGTTATTTTACTTGTTTCTTTATGGTATCTGCTTTTATCTGTTTATTCTATTTATGGTATGGGTCTGTGGTATCATTAATTGTGATGGAGGGTCCTTAATGGAGGTCTGAGTGTTGAATATGCTTGAATTGTACGCCATGGGGAGGTGATGGGCCCTCAAAGTGCTATAATTTCCGGGGATAGAAGTGACATCATCTGGATTGAAGGTCTGTGCACTCCAGTGGATTTTGGTATAAGTAAGGGAGGATTCGATGGGTTATTGGACATCACTTACTTACTACACATCAAATAAACATTATTAAACAATTATTATTATATAGAAAGATATTATAAAGCATTTATAAATTTATATTATCTTTATATAAACTATAACTATATTTTATTTATCTATTTTCAACCACTAGCACGCATAAAAATCCAAGTATTGTGAGTTTATATTGAGAATAACTATTTTATTAGTCTTCCCCTTAGGATTAACCACTAAATAAATTATTAATAAGTAGTTGTACCATTAATATTTACTATTAAATCATACTTAGATACTAGCATATACTGACAGGGGCAATGATTCTTTGGCTGTCTTCCAGATTTCTTATTATTTCAGCATCTTCAACTGTAGATAAATCATTTTTCTCAATGTCAATATTATTTAAATATTGAATATCTTCTTCCATAATCAAGATTTTCTGGTGAGATTCATAAAAAATGTTGCTGGAACAATCACTTGAAGTATCATCTAGTGCAACTGTGTCATCAGCAGGTTCTTCTGTTTGTCCAAAAAGGTTTATTTTCTTGTCACAAACATTGCTTTTCTGCCAAGGATTGCATCATTTAAAGCAAGTTTTTGTTACATAATTTTGAGGTGCAACAGGGGCAGAAGGTTTACTAATTTTTTCAGGAAGTTTTTTTTGGTAATTGGATGTCTTCTCCAATGAAGGTCTAGGAGTGAACCTTCTATAATCATACTTGTTATTTAAAAGGACATCATTAAAAGTATTAATAAAAGAAGAATGCTCCCTTGAGAATTTATTCCTAGCAACCATTAAGTCTCTCAAAGAAATTGGAAATTTATAAAGGATCCTGTCCTTTCTTAATTCAAAGTCCATGTTTGGATCCATTTCTCTCTGGATCTTCACTTTTTTCATCAGGAACTCAATAGGTTTTTTGTAGAGGATGATCTATATCTAGCTTCCTCATACTTCCTTTGTTGTGCTAACCAAAACTTTACACCACCAAACTGTGCTTTAATTAATTTCTTCCAATCCTCCCAAGAGTAGTCATTATTTTCTAAAAGGACAGATTCATACCACATCACAGAAACATTGGAAAACAAATAAATAAATTTAGACACAATTTCTTCATCTGGAATTTTATAAGAACTCTTCAGGTTATCAATTCTTCAAATAAATTTCTTCCAATCAGAGGAAGAATCACCATCAAATGTTGGGTATTGGTCAGGTTTGGGCCAATTATTTTGATTTGAGGTAACTTCCTTGTTACTAACTTGTTTCTGTGTAAGAAGAAGTTACAATTTTTTTAAATGAGAAGTAATATCCTTGTTTAACCCATCTGTTGATGAACATGGTGCATCATCAATTTTTGATGGAAACTCAGGAATATCTACAGGCATTTATTGCACTAATTTTACTTTTGAGGAGCTTGGCTCAGGTAAAATTGGAGTAGCTTGTGCAACAGGTTCTTTCAAAGAAGTGGAATAGTATTTTTGGTCAAATAACTATGAGTTCAACTTTTCTTCAATGTTTGTTAGCCTAGTTTTCACCCTTTGAATACTGGTTAATGTCTGATTGATAGTTGCAAAAGATAATTGATTCTTATTTTGCAGAGATGAATAATGGTGATTCAGTTTTTTCAAGTTCAAATTATGTCATTCTAGTTCCTGGAAACAGATAGAAACAGTCTCTTGTAATTTGGACGAATAATTCTTTATATTTTGCAAAAAAAATTTCTTATCATAATTTATTTTGTACCTAAAAAACTCATCAGAAATCCTATGTAATTCATTTTTCACTGCTTGGTAACCTTGTTCAGTTAACAAAATATAAAACTTTTGAGTCAATTGTAAGTTTTTCATTATTTGATTTTGTTTGTTAATAATATCCCTCAAATATTGGTCATTAATAGTAGCTAAATCAGGAGCATTTCTCAAAAGAGAGACAGAGTAATTTTCCAGAGTCTCATACAATTCAGGATCAATTTTTTCATCTATAATAGTAATATCAGGTTTTATTATTGAAGTAGCAATCAACACTAAAGGAGTATTTACATTAGAGTATTTTTTAATATGTCTACCAGAATCAGCTTCTACTGGTCTCAAAGTATCATCTCCCCTTCCATAGTTACCTGAATGAACTGAATCAGTAACCAGAAAAGGAACATGAGATTCAATGGAAGACTTTACCATATTTTTGGAAAGACTTGGATTTGGTTGTTTTTCCTTCTTCTTCCTCCTTGATAAGGGTGAGGAAGAGTTGGATTGAACTGTTGGTGCCTGGAGGGACCTGCCTGAGGAGCCTGCTGCATTTGCAGGGCTTCGAGGAAGTCCCACCAAGTGTTGAGCCAGTCCCACTTCCATTTGGACACTTCCACCTTTTCTTGTTGCTTAGTAGCCAACTGTGGAGGGGGTTTTTCTACCTGTGGATTTTTTTTTCCACTGTTTAAGAGAAGTCTCCATGTTTTTAATTTTTCTTCTAATGCTTCTACCTTTACCTTTAGTCTGAGATTTTCTAATTTCAACTCCTTGATTTTTTTTAAAAGGTTTTTCACCTGCTGCTGTAATGGAATCTTTTAGATTTTGAAGCCTTTTGGAAGTTTTTTGGGTGGGAGAAGCTGGGGCTTTGAGTCCAGGGGAGTTTTCTATTTTTTGATCTCAACCTCCTGAATTTCTACATCCTGTTTGGTTCATTAATTGATTAATTTGAGAAAGTTTAGTAGTCAAAGGAGAACTTACAGAAGTCTCATCATAATCAATCAGGTCCAACTCCTCTTCAGGGGAAGTAGAAAAACTTAAATAAGCCTTTGTTTGTATAACTTGAGCTGAGAAAAAAAATATTAATATTTAATCAGTTATTATTTATTTTGTTAAAAAAATAAGAGATAAAATAAAAATATTTCTAGTATGTGATCAATTACCAGGATTACCAATCAACTGAAATAATGAAAATATAACAATTATCAGGACTGAAAAATCAGCTGAAATAATTATTACAATTTTAAATTAATTAATTAAAAAAGATATTGATATATTTATTTCCAGGATTTTATAAAAAAAATTAATTGAAATAATGAAATAATATGTTAATTATCAGGACCAAAAGTCAACTGAAATAATTAATACAAATTCTTAATCAAATAATAATATATATATTTATATTTAATTACCAAGACTATGTGTCAACTGAAATAATTTAATATAATTTTCAATCAAATAATTAATTTATATATTATTATTATTATTATACCAGGACTAATTGTCAAGTGAAATATTAAAATAATATTTTAATTATCAGGACAAGTTTTCAACTGAAATAATTAAAAAAATATAATATAATTAATTAATGTAAATTATATTACTTTTAGGACTAAGAACAATGATGCTCTATCTTTTTCAACTAAGAAAAAAAATATTAAATACCTGACACCTCCCCCTGTAATGTGAGAAATTTAATTCCAACTACAGAGTTCTTAGTAAAAAAGATATATGTGTAATATGAAATTTGAAGAGTGAGACCTGCAGATAATAACCGCTATAGTCACTACAAATATATAGGACAATTACCCTTATATAAACATTAAATTTGGAACTAGGTTTGATTCCGAGTTGTGAAAAAAAAGGTTATTCACATGCCTTTTGATGTTCTTCATTTGTCATTTGTCCAAAAAATCATTATAGGTGTTGGAGTTGATGGTCCCACAGTCACTGGCTTCAAGATATTGATGGGTGGAAAACAATTTGGAAAGGCTCCCAGCTTTCAGAGGGGCTCTTTTGGTCTAGAAGATTTTCAATGGTCCAACAGCAGTGATAAGTGAAAGGTAACTCACAATTTCAAGATTTGTATGTAGTTATATCTTTTTGTATTATTACTCAATGTAAAGAGGTAAAATGGGTTATTTAATAATTACTTTATAAATTTATAATTATGCAGATGTAAGTACTATGCTAGTAACAGTAGTAATAAATACTTTAATGTAAATAATTTGTAATAGTAAGTAAGAATGGAATGATAAAAAGTGAGATTGAGAGGCCTTATCTAGGCAAAAAGGAGAGAAATATGAAAACACAAGTCTACATAAAATAGTGCCTTCAGAGAGAACAAAACCACATAAAAAGAAGTTTCAAATAATAAAGTAAGTTCTATAGAGATTTTTCTTATATACAGTATTTATTTGTATATGTCAAATTTTATTAAATTTATTTGATATACTTAGTTTTTCGGTATATGTCAAAGTAAAATATAGATATTTGATTTAATCTTTTAGTATTTTAATAGTTATAATCTACTTTCAACTGTCATGAGGACTCTTTCAAGGAATAAAATATGAGGGACAATTTAGTTATATCATTACTTAGCTTTAATTATTTAATTAATACAATATTATAAGTAGTTTTTCAAGTAAGCTATAATTAATACAATGAGAGGTAAAAGTTGTGGATCTACTCTAGTTTATAAGTATTATTTACTGGGTAAGTCAAGTAGCCTGGCTGACAAGTAGGTTGTAATTTTTCAGCTTATAAGTATCATTTCAAAAAGGGACTCCCTTCAAGAATTCTGGACCAATTAGATATTCATGGTAAAAAATTTATGACTTTAACAGACCTAATGGATTGGACCCTAAAGCTTGATGGAATTCATCAGCGCTGTCTTCAAAAATGGTTTCATTCTTATAAATCTCCCAGTTTAAATTTTAAATTTTGACCTTCTTCAAATCATCCATGAAAAACTCAATCATCATCTCAAGCCAAACCCAGTCAAAAGGGTAAGATCAAAGCTTTGCCCAAAAGCTTGACCACAGGCAATATCAGCAAGGTATTGGATCCAAAAGGAGAATTGAAGAAGGCTGAGAGGAAAAGAAGGGCTGATAATGGTTTTTGTATGTATTGTGGTAGTAAACACAAGCTGGATGAATGTGCTAAATTAAATGATAGATAAGGTAATGGTTCCAAGACAAAAAAAATAGTGAATAGTTTACTTGTGTGCAAAGAAAACTATTTTATCTCTCCCAGTGCATATAAATTCATGTCCTAAGGACTGGAGTTTCCCTAAACCATTTGAGAATAGTTCTTTTTAAGGAGGATGTTCCCTTCAGTTTTCTTATTTACTCTGGAGCTTCCATTTCATATATCAGTTTATCTTTTTCCAAGAAACTTAAGCTGACATTTTTAGATATCAACCAAATTCCAATCTATCTTGTTGAATCAGAGAGTCCCAAATATTGTGTTAGTTAGAAAATTTTATGGTTTTGTAACTTTTGGAAATTTACCTTCTTTGAGTGGGAATTAACAGTCTTGGATGCCCCAAGAATGGACAATACTATTCTTGGACATGACTTTTTACAGAATTGGAATCCCAAAATTAATTGGTCACTGGGATTGATCAACCCTCATTCTAAGTATATTTTTGATTGTTAAATGCAAGTCAATAGAGAGCTAAACAACTCATCTGACCAAGCTCTGCCAGATGTATTTAAAGCATCTTATCTTTCTTTAAATGAGCACTTGGCTAACCATTCTAGCTTGACTATTTTACTCAAAGGATATTTACATAGCCTCAAATTAATTGAATTTTTCTCTCTAAATACAGGTCTACCCTCAACAGACATCTTAAAAGATGAATAGGATGACCAAATAAATATTGAAGCCATTAAATCTACTCTACTGTTAAGACCTAAGAAGATGGACTACTACTAGCACTGATGCTAGCCTTAAACGGGACTGACTATGTTGGGTTACAACAGTGAGACTAACTAGACTGACTATGTTGGGGCTACCAACAGTGAGGGAAGACAAGACTGACTATGCTGGATACAGAAGTGAGACTAACTAGACTGACTGTCACCGGACGGCCTACGCACAAGGTGGAGGGTGTTCATGAAAGTGAGATGAAGGGAGGAGTTTTAGAAACTTCTTCAAAGCACAAAGGGAATGTTTGAGGAAGTTATTCGAAGATGACTCAAATGAAGAACTACTGCTTTGAGATATGTTGGATAAGAATCTTAATATAATTGAAAGTAATACTAATATTCTTAGAATCTCACAAAGGGTTGCAAACTCAACAATCAAAGATTTAAATTTAGAAATGATTATTGAGAAAAGAAGAAATATATAATAATAATAATTTAACTTGCAGCTTTTACCACTATTAACTATAAATATATTGTGGTCTTCCAACATTGGCAGGGGCCTTTGTTGTGTGGTTTGGTGCTGTTTGTGCATGTCTTAATTGACATTGGATGAAGAATTGGGTGTTTTTCTGGATTTATACTGTTAATATTTGGACTGCGGGTATGTGGAAACTACCATTGGATAGCCCCGGTTTTTCTCTACATTTCATGTCTTTAGGACATTTTTCATATTCTAAGTTTTAAGGGGTCATTTCCTCATATTTCATTATAAAAGATAGCTGTTTAATTTTGTTTTTTGTGTTTTACGGGGTAACCTTAAGTCTTAGGGTTAAGTGCTTAGTACCATTAGATAGGGCTAATTTGGCTCTACGTTTTATGTCTCAATGTTGTCATAGCTTAATTTTGTGTTTTAAGGGTTTTAGTAGTTGTAGTGAAGTTTTCTAAGTAGATTAGATGTTTTTAGTGGTTTTCTGGCTTCAGGGAGGTGGGGCCAATGTCAGTCAGCCCACCTGCCTCTGTTTTAGGAGGTTGGGGAGCGCTTCTGAAGGGTTTTTATTCAATTTGGCTGGTACAGGTGACAAATGCGTTGCTGTGCATCGATCTTAGAAGGGTGGTCTGTGTGTATTTACTGTATAAGACAGTTTGGGGAATCTCTAATTATCATACAACCATCCAGAGGTGATATCCTTGTTCCTCACTCAGTTTTCACTGTTGTTGGCCGCAATTTGGCTGTCTCTTGTTGCAAGTAAGTTCTTCATTTAACTTTACTAGCAACTGTTTTCTCTGTTATAGTCTTGCAAGTTATAGCAAGTATCATTGCTGTCTCTGGTGTGGATTTGCAACCTACATCAAGTATCATTGCTTTCTCTGGTGTGGACATTGGTCTGGTAGTCTGTCTGGGGACTACTTTCTTGGCTGATCAAGAAGTCAAGTGTATTGGAAAAGGGGCTTTTGGTAAATAGGAACCAATTTACTGAAGCAGGTAAATCTCACTTGTTTTTCTAAAGGGAAAGAATTATTCTTTCTGGTTTTTCTCCAACTCCCTTGGTCAAGGCCTATAGCTAGTACTATAGGATTGTCTACATTTCTGGCACCCAACGTGGGGTTAGAACTTGCTAGTTCTTTGAAATGTCTGTTTTCTTTGGTAGGCTCTCTTTGGTGTTTTGGTCTGGAAGAATGGCTTCTGGTTCTTCTATTCCTGTGGTGACTGTCAGTGGGGGGGATGGTCCTCCTGATGTGATGGTTAGGGAGTGTGTTAGGATTAAAACATGGGATGGTACCAAGTTTAATGGTGAAGATGTGAAGTGGTTTCTGGAGAAGTATGAAACTGCTGCTGGTGTGGATGGTGCTTCCTACCTGGACATAGTGAAGCAGATTATCTTCTTCATTGGTGATAGGGCTGTGGAGAAGGAGGTTGTGGCCATGCCTGGCTACAAGAAGAGGGATTGGAAGTTTCTGTGTAGGGAGATGGTGGACAGATGGGGTGTCAGGTTCACTATGGTGGATCTGAACAAGGTTGTAAGTGAATGGAAATCTTGTGGTGGTGTTGGTAACTTGCATAGTTACAGGAAGTTTCTGCTACAGTTTGATCCTGTGGTGGAATATTTGGTGGAAGTGGAGGAGCTGGAACATGAAAATGCTGCCAAGGATGTTTTTTGGTCTGCCCTGGATAGAGATGTCAGGATGGATGTGTTGAAGGATCTGTCAAGGAAGGACTTGATGAAGACTCTTTCTAATGGGGATCAGAAGTTTCCTGCCTTGGAAAAGGTTAAGGAGGCTGTGGAGGCCCATTTGAAGTTATTGGCTGTGGACACCTATCAGGAGGGGTGTGCCATGTATGTTAGAAAAGTCAGTGAGGCTTTGGCTGAAGAGGAGGTTAGAGTGAAGAGGGAAGAGAAGAATTTGGTGTAGTTTCCCAAACAGGAGAGGGACCCAGTGGTGGAACAGTTGGCTTATCTGACAAAACAGCTACATATTTTGGTTCTGGAAGCTAAGAAGGTCAATAATACTCCTTCTCAGCCTAGGGATTTTGATAGGAGGGCTGGTAGGAGTGATCCTTGGGTCTGCTCTTATTGCAGCAGGAGGGGGCACAAGTCCAATGATTGTTGGGCTCTAAACAGGGATGTGTCTGATGGAAAGGTGGAGTTTGATGGCAGGGTTTTCAAGTTCCCTGATGGTTCATTTGTGAAGCCCAGTGAGGGGCAGGCTCCTGTTAATTTGTTCAGGAGTAGGGGTAGTCTCAATCAAAGGAGGCCAAGGTTTGAGGAGATTCCTGATCAGGTGAAGTCTTCTGGTAAGGAAGAGGATGATGTCAAGGGAAAGGGGAAGGAGGTCAATAAGGTCTCTTTTTCTACTTCCTTTGGTGGCTTTGAGTTGTTTTCTTGTGGTGGACAGTCAAGTGGTGAATGCTTGGCTGGTGTTTATGATGTGGGAGCAGGAAAGGTGGGAAGGCCTAAGAGTAGTTCTCAGGCACAACCAAAGCTAAAGGTTTCAAAGGTGGATCCTAGGCTGAGTGCAGCTAGGAAGAAGTACAGCAAAGAGGAGCTGTACAAGATGCAGAAGGGTATGGCTGACATGGGCCCCCCTAGTTTTGGTGCATTGGACATGAATGGTGAGCCAATGCCCATGGATGTTGATTCTGGCTCTGAGGAGGATGTCCCTTTGGCTTCATTGCCAAAGCCTGCTGGAGTTAGAGGGTCTGGCGAGGGATCTGGTTTGGTTCCTGTTGATGGTAAATCTGTTGTTGGTGCTAATCCTCAAGAATCTTCTAGGACCAAGGTGGTGAAGCCAAGGGCTCACTTTGAGAGGCCAGTGGTTTCTGGTTAATCTAATGTTATGGACTCTGTTCTGGAAAGGATGAATCAGGGTCAGGATTCTTTTTCTTATGGGGAATCGTATGCTATCAGTCCTGGGTTGGCTGATAGACAAAAAAGATTGTTGACTAGGAGAAGGGTTTCTTCTGGGGATGTAGAATACATATGTGAATCTGCTGAAAAGTTTGGAGAGGGGTTGGAAACTCATTTTTCTGCTCCTCTGGGATATGTCAACATCACTCTGAATGGCAGGGAGGCTAGGGCATTGGTAGATTCAGGTTCTAAGATTAACCTGATTTCTTTGTTTGAGGCTACTCATCTGGGCCTCCCCATCAAAACTGTTATTGGTAGAAATTTGAGAGAGATTGGTTTTCATGTCACTGAATTGGTTGGAAATTCCCAGTTTGTGAAGTTAGATGTTTGTGGAGCCTCAGGGAAGGTTCATTTTTACATTGCTAAAGGTAATGTAAAAGCAGTTTTGGGTGGGCCATTCTTGATGGATTTTCAGGAAAGAATTGGTTATCAGTTTGACATGGGGATCAGTTTGGAGTTGACTGGTGAAGATGAGAGAAGGCTTCACATGAGGTTGTCATCTCCTGGAGATGATGGTTGGGAAACCAGGCCTGGTTTGTCATCCATGTGTCAATGCATGGATTGTTGTAGGAGAAGAAGAGATGTGGGTGCTGCCTCTGTTTTTTTGGAGTGTGGCTCAGGCTCTAGTGAGGGTCTGTCTTTTTTAGAGTGATGAGGGCTGATAACCCTAGTGCTACAACCTCTCCCCAAGATAAGGAAATCCCAGGTTGTAGTAGGTCAGCTCCCTTGGAGATATACCAAGTGGATTTTCAAACTTCTCTTTTTAATTTTTCTCTTCTTTGCAAGTATTCTTCAAGTTTTTTATCAAGTCTCTGCTCTCTCTCATGATTCTCAATTATTTTTAACTCAAGTTCAAAAAGGAAGATCAGTTATATATCTTTATTGAAAGATATACAAAAAAGCTTTGGGGTGGTGAGATTGGGGTCTAAAAGTAAGTCCTCCCAATTGTGCACTGCTAGGGTTTCTTCTAAACCTTTCAAAAACATTACCTGGGCCACACCTGTGAGCATTGGGGAAACCCCTGGTTATTTTTGTAGGTCAGAAGAAAGCTAAAGAAAAGAAAAGAAAAATTTAAAGATAATTCAAGAAAATCAAGAAAAAAATCTGAAGATAATGAATAAGGAGGATCATCAAGATCAATTTTTGGGCCTCCAGCAAGAGGATAAACTGCACTATTTAAGAAGGGTGGATTCTGAAGAAGAATCAATATTTGAAGATTTGGAAGATGGAAGTGAAGATGGAGATTTGGAATTGCGGAAAAGTTTTGGAGTGGTGAGATTGGGGTCTAAAATTAAGTCCTCCCAATTGTGCACTGCTAGGGTTTCTTCTACACCTTTCAAAAACACTACCTGGGCCACACATGTGAGCAATGGGGAAACCCTTGGTTTTTGTTCCAGGTCTGGTGATGAATATTTCCTGAAGATCCCTCAAGTTGAAGGTGGAGCCGCAAAGTATAAGAAGTTGGCACAGAAGATTAGGCCTGTCAATGAGCCTATGCCTGTGGGATTGAATCCCCTGCTGAAGAGACCTCCATTGTCAAGAGATCCGTACTGTACTCCTTTGATGAAGAATCCTTCATATTTTGTAGAGACAGCTAGGGTGACTGTGGAAAGGTTGAAAGTTGTTAATTTTGGTCCTGATGGGTGGTTGATGAAGAAGAAAAGAAGTTGTTGTTGCACATTATTGTGCTAAGGGAAAAATCCTTGGCATTTGCTGAGGAGGAAAGGGGTGTATTGAAACACTCTTATGTGGAACCTTACTTGATTCCTGTGGTTTGTCATGAACCTTGGAAAATAAAACCTATTCCAATTCCGGCTGCTATCAGAGAGGATTTTGTGGAGATTTTTAGGGAAAGAGTCATGACTGGGTTATTCAAACAATCAACATCCAGTTACTCAAGTCCGGTTTTCTGTGTAAAGAAGCAGATTGGAAAGTTGAGGGTGATTCATGATCTTAGAGCCTTGAATAGAGTCACAATCAAGGATGCTGGTATGTCACCAAGTGCAGAGGATTTTGTTGAAGCTTTTGCTGGAAGGGTGTGTCATGGATTGGGTGATATTATGGGTGGTTATGATGAGAGGGAACTCCATACGGATTCAAGGCCTCTCACAACTTTTGAGACTCCTTTGGGAAGATTTCAGCTCACTAGGTTGCCTCAAGGAGCAACTAATTCAGTGGCAGTTTATCAAGCACAGATGGCTTGGATTTTGCAGGATGAGGTCCCTACTCATGCTGGTATTTTCATTGATGATGGTGGAATTTAAGGACCATCCACTGATTATGGTAATGTGGTGCTGAAAGAGAATCCTGGTATAAGGAGGTTTGTTTGGGAATATGCAATAACTCTAGAGAGAGTGTTGTTTAGGATTGAAGAGGCTGGTTTGACCATTTCTGGGTCAAAATTCTGTTGTTGTGTTCCTGATTTGGAAATTCTGGGTCATGTGGTATGTAAAGAAGGAAGGGTTATGGCAAAGAAAAAGATTAATATAATTCAGTCATGGCCAAGGCCTAAAAATACTACTGAAGTCAGGGGATTTTTGGGTGTGTGTGTTTATGTCAGGATGTTTATTAAGGATTTTTCTTTGTTGGATTCATCTTTAAGGAGGCTGACCAGGAAAGACGCAGATTGGGAATGGACTGAAGAGTGTGAAGAGGCTTTTCAGAAGTTAAAGAAGGTGGTTGGTGAAGATATTGTCCTTCACAAATTGGATTATGGTGTTGATTCTGGAAAAATTTATCTGGCAGTGGACTCAAGCTATATTGCTGCTGGTGCTGTTTTGTCTCAGGAATATAAAAATGGGAGGGTCAGACCAGTAAGGTATGAGTCTGTGGTGTTTAATGAAGTGGAATCTAGGTATTCTCAGCCTAAGTTGGAATTGTGTGGTGTAGCAAAAATTTTGAAGAAGCTACAAACTGTTTTGTGAGGGCAGCATTTTGAGCTGCAGGTGGATGCAAAATCTCTGGTTCAGATGATCAACACACCTAGTCTTCCAAATGCTCCAATGACTAGGTGGGTGGAATTTATTCAACATTTTTCTTTTGACCTGGTACACAAACCGGGCAAAACTTTTACGATGCCTGATGGATTATCAAGGAGGCCACCTACAGATGAGGATTCTGATTCTGAAGAGTTTGATGAAGATGTTCCAGTGGTTAGGGCCAGCACAAAGGGTGCTGAAGATTTTTCTCTCCTCCCCCATGAGGCTAAACTGGATGATTGTTCTGACCTCCCCCAAGAGGCTAAACTGGCTGGATCTGATCTTGATTCTGGTGATCAGAATGTTTTTGTTGATGAAGATGGAGTTGTTGTTTGGGACATCTCAAAGTTGGAGAATGGTGTCTTTGTTAGTGAACTGGATTCTCATAAGATTCAGTGGAAGAAGAAGGATGTGCCAAAATTTAAAGATTGGTGTCCTGGTTGGGCTGGTCAATTGGCTCATGTTTACACTAATGATTTTGATGACAGGGTTGTACCCTTGGATGTTGTTTTTTTGGATTTTGAAGATGAGACCTGGGGTAAGTCTGGGTTTTATTTTACTATGGTGGAATATCTGTTGACCTTGAAGAGGACAGATAGTTGTAATGATGATACTTGGCTGGCAATCAAGAAGAAGAGTCCTGGCTTCTATGTGTCAGGAAGAAGGCTGATGAGAAGGAGACATCCTAATCCTCAAGTTGTGGTGACTCAGAAGAAGGGTCAAGAAGTTGTGTTGAAGTCTTTGCATGAAGAACTTGGTCATAGAGGCTTTGGGGAGACTTATCAAATAGTAGCAGACAGATTTTGGTGGCCAGGTATGAAGTTGGCTGTGCAAAGTTGTGTTCAATCTTGTGAAGAATGTCAAAGAAGAAGTCATTTGAAATCTAAAGAGGTTGGCCGTGCTACTGGTGAATCAACTGTGTTTGGAAGAGTCAGTCTGGATGCTGTCCATATTAAAGGGGGAAGGTATAAATACTTGATTGTTGCTAGGGTTGAATTGTCTGGTTGGGTTGAGGCAGTGCCCTTGGTTAATTTGACTGCCAAGAATGTGGAAAAATTTTTGAAGAAAGAGTGGATTTATAGATATGGGTTGATGAAGTTGGTGACTGTTGATGGTGGGCCAGAGTTTGGGGCCGAATTTAAAGAAGCTGTGGCAAGTGTTGGTTCTAAAGTTAGAGTAGCAACACCCTATTATCCTGAAGCTGAAGGCATGGTTGAAAGAGGACATCAAGTTATCAAGAATGCTTTGGTGAAGATGTGTGGAGATAGTGCTGAAAAGTGGAGGCATTATTTACCCTTGGTGTTATTTGCTGATAGGGTCACTGTGAAGAGGACAACTGACTATTCTCCTTATGAATTAATGTTTGGTCAGAATGCGGTTCTGCCAGTGGACTTGGAAGCTGTATCCTATCTTGGAATTGATTGGGATGATGTGAACTCAACAGAAGATTCTCTTTGTGCCAGGATGAAACAGTTGGAATGTAGAGAGGAATGTCAGGAGAAGGCATACTCAAGGATGATGAAGATAAGAAATCAATCAGTCAGATACTGGGAGAAGAAGTTGGCTCATGGACTCAGGAATCCCTTGAAACCTGGTGGTTTGGTTTTGGTTTATAATAGAAGTTTGGAGAGTCAGTGGGGAAAGATGTTTGCTGACAGATGGAATGGACCTTACAGATTCAGATCTCAGGTGTCTGGAGGTTCTTATGTTTTGGAAGAGTTGGATGGTGCAGTCTTAAAGAAGAGAGTGGCTGCAGATCAGGTGAAGAGATTTTATCCCAGAGGCACAAGAAATGAAGAAGATTGACTCCGCAATGAGGATAAACTATGGAACTTTCTTTTAAATTTTGGATTCTGGTGTTGCAGAGCAACTTTTTTGTTGGAAACTTTTGTTAGAGGGTACCCATGGGCAGGGCCTCTAGATTTTGCCTTGGCAAGTGTGGGGGTGACTGATGGGCTGGCTGCTCTATCAAAAGTTACCCCAGATTGTCTGTTTCCAACCCCTTCTCTTAATTTGGTTGAACCCTAGTATTGGTTTCTTTTCACAGGTTTTAGTCCTCTATGACTTTAAACTGGAAATTCCTTTGGTCTTCAAGTGCCGGACTCTTCACTTTTATTGGTTTTGGTTTATTGTGTTGGATGTTGTGTTTTGTTTGTTAGAAGGTACCCAGGGGGGGCTTCTAGATTTTATTTTGGCAAGTGTGGGGGTAACTGATGAGCTGGCTGCTCTGTAAAAACAGTTACCCCAGAATGTCTGTCTCAAGTCTTTTGTTTGTCCTAGTTGAATTCTAGTTCTGTTATTATTATTCAGGTTTCTAGTCCACTATGACTTTAAACTGGTTTTCCTTGGATGTTTTTTAGTACTTTGGATTGGTGGTGGATCACTTGTGGTCTCCCATCATTTTTACTTATTGGAAGGAGACCACCCAGTGATCATTTCTATGGACGGGACTTTCACTTACTGGACCTCCTCTGAATCTGGATCCTCTATGGAGCTGGACTGTCTTTGATTTTGTAGTTATGTTTTTGCTAGATAGTAGTTTTAGATTATTTTCTTTTTTTCTCTTCTTTTTCTTTTAGTTTTTTTATGAGGATTGTTTAAAATTATAAAATCAAAATATAGGGTGTTACCACATCAGGGTCACCTGGATGTGGGCAAGCATTGGTGGGGAAAGGCTCATCAATTGACTGGGCAATTCTATTTTCTTTTTATTTATTTCATTTATTTCTGTGTTTCATTTTGTTATTTATTTTATTATTTTCTTTAAATTCTAAATTTTTATTGTTAATTATTTAAAATATTTAATTGTGTATCCACATCAAGGTGCACTTGGATGTGGGTAAGGTATCAGGGGATCAGCTCATCAATTGGCTGGGGGATACCACTTTTTATAATTATTAAGTTCATTTTATTTTATTTATTTCATTTAAATTTTATTTTCAAATTTTTTTATGATTAGTAGTTTAGTAAAGATATGTTTAAAAAAATGATATTATTATTTTTTATTATTGTTTTATTATTATTATTAATTGTTTTGTTTATTTAGTCATTGTGTTGCGGAAGCTCATTTTCTGGATGATGAAGCTTCTGGAGACTGGTCTGTATTGTGTTGGCGTTTTTGCTTTTTGTTGGGATTGTGGGAAGCGTGGTGATCTTTGAAGTGGATCCTGCTGGAAATATGGTACGGCTTGTAATGGGCAGGAATTGGATTAGAAGGAAGTTCAGAGGAGGAAGAAGAAGAGGCAGGAATGGAGTTCTGGAAAGTGTGCTTAATTATCCTAGACATCTTCCAGTGGTTGTCCAACAGTCACTTTCTCAGGGATTTCTCAAAGTCATTTAAAGGTCCATGGAGGGCAAAGGCTTTCAGCATGTTAGAACACATAACGCTGAGGTGTTGCTTCATGTCTCCATAATCCAAGGTTAATGAAGTTTCAAGAGGTTTGCCAACTCCAATAGTAGATTCAGGGGGAGGGGTGCCAGCTAGACAAGAAGAAATGGATCAGGAATTATTTTTGGTTGCTGAAGAAATGGGATGAATTAATTTGGTACTTTCAGATTGGGAGCTCATCAAATTTGTAAGCCGCCAGGATTTGGACTTCTGAAGATTTTGAAAGGGTGATAGTTTGGGGATCAATCAGGGAAAGATATGGATTCTCTTGGTCTTCCTCTGAAAGGTTTTGAGAAGGTGAACTAGGAGGCTGATGTTCCTGGGGCCTAGTTGGAGCAGCAGGGCTGTTGTTGTTGTTGTTAATATTTTGGTTGGTTTCAGCTGGATGAGGTGCTGGTGGTGGAGTACCAGGGTTGTTATAGGATGGAGCAGGGGAGGGTGATCTGGAAGCGGATTGATCTCTTCTGGATGGAGCTTTTGAAGGAATGGAACTTTCAGAAGAGTAGTTGGCTGACAGAGGAGAGGTGTAGTTTCTTTGCCTTAACCGGGGGTGAAGATTTCGCTTTGGTGCTGTGTTGGGGGCTCTGGTGCCTTGCTGAAGTCCTCTGGCAGGTCTCTTAGAATTTAGGGAAAATTTGGTATTTTTTGACCTTGGAAAGGTTGGCTGCATTGCTCTGGGAGAAGTGGGAGGTGGTTGCTTAGAGTTGTTTTTGTTGGTTGGATGAATTTGCTTGTTTTTTGGTTGTTTTTGGAAGTTTTGAGCTGGAGTTTCACTGTCTAGTGAGGCAGGCGGGCCGCCTGGACAGGGTCTAGCAGCCTAGGAGCGGATTTTGAAGCTTTTGAAGCTGGATTAGCAGAGATAAAAGCTGCTTCTTGGGGATCTAAGGCTGGTCTTTTGGGAAGAGTTCTGGAAGCTGAGTTCCCGGATCTTCTGGAAGGTGCCAAAGATAAAGAGAAAGAGGATGGACCAAGCTCTGGGGATCTGGTAGGGGATCTTGAAAGGTATTTATGAGACGGTGAAGGAGGAGGAATAGGGTAGTTTGTGTCTCTGTCACATTTCTTCTTCTTAGAGTAGCAAGAGTCACAGGCCTTTTTGTAGAGTTTGGCTTCAGGAGTTGGAAGATTGATTGTGCAAGGTCTGCACATGTGGATGCACTGCTTGCAGGCATAGTCCTTGGGAGCAGTGAAGCAAGGAAGGTTAGAAGGTTCAACATTAGGAGATCCCGCCATGATGTGTGGTGAGGAGGAGATGAAGAAAGAGATAAGAAGAAGGTTTTTTTCAGTGGTTGGGTAGATGATGAAGTGAAAGGTGGAAGTTCAGCGGACTGGCTGTGGCTGTATTCTGCATGGAATTGACTGGGTCCTTTCTATGCAAATTCTAAGTCCCTCAAGACTTTAAACTGAACACTGTGTTAGTCTCCCAAGACTCTAAACTGAGGATTGTTGATGGATAGTCCCCCAAGACTATAAACTGAGGAATGGGTTTTGTTTTGGAGTTGGTTGAAAGATTGGAAGAGGATATCCACAGGGGGAGCCTCTGAATTTAGCAAAGGTTTTGGGTCCCCCAAGACTATAAACTGAGGGGTTTGTGTCAGTATAGTCTAGTATATAAGTATGATATAATAGTGTTTATTTATGGTCCTACTACTTATTGATAAATGATTTAGTGATTAAACCTCAGGGGAAGACTAATAAAATAGTTATACTCAAATAAAACTCACAATACTTGGATTTAAATGTGTGCTAGTGGTGGAAAATAGATGACTAAAATATAGTTATAGCTTATATAAAGATAATATCAATTTATAATGGCTTTATGATATATTTCTAAATGTTAATAATTGTATAGTAGTGTTTATTGGAGTTGTAGTAATTGAATGATGATAAATAACCGTCAAAATCCCTTCTTACTTATACCCAAATCCACTGGAGTGCACAGACCTTCAATCCAGATGATGTCACTGCTATCCCCGGCAATTACAGCACTGTGAGGGACCATCACCTCCCCATGGCGTCCACTTCAAGCAGTTTCAACACCCAGACCTCCAGTAAGGACCCTCCATCACTATTAATAATAACACAGATCCATACCATAAATAGAAAATCCAGATAAAAGCGGATACCATAAAGAAACAGGTAAAATAAACAATCAAAAAGAGATTTAATGAAACCATAAGCATATAAAGGAAACAAATAAAATGTCTAAGCCCCCAATAAAATCCTCAAGCATCCACATTAACCCAGAAATATCCTTCCAACCCATAAATCCGTGAATAACCATCCAAGGAAGTAATTTTAGTTGTCCAAACTGGGTGTATGCGCCTGATATAGGTGTCTATGCTTCTGTAGGCATTGTGAGTCCACTGATTTCGTCCATATGACCTAAAATAAGCAGAAAAACAAAGGTTATAGGCTATTAAGGGGCTAAAACCCACTTATATACCTAAATATACATAATATACTGCATATTTCACTGAATATGAGATTTATGTATACATATAAGCTTATGTATGTCAATAATTACTTCATATCACTTAAGATAAGTATATTATGACTACATGAAAACCTTAATAAATAATATTAGGCCATGGATAAGCTATTTAAACTATTATAAGTTATATTATAGAATAATAATTATATATATATATATAATAAAATAATATATATTATTATTTTAACCTTATTTTTAAGATATAAGCTTAATTTACTTAAGGTTATCTTATTTTAAGCATAAGAAATACTCATTCCTAAGGATATTTAGGCTGACATTTTGAGTCCCCCAAGACTATAAAATGAGGATGGTCCCCCAAGACTTAAAACTGAGGGTTGTTTGTGGTTACATCCTATAGAGGGTGTGGTCAAATTTTCTTTTCTAAATCAAGATCAAGTACTAGTGGAATCACAGAGGGAATAAAGAGATGAAATGATGTGTTCAGAATTAGCCTTGAACTGATGGATGAGGTGCCTTCTTTTCTCAATGTCCTGTGAATCTCTAGAAGGAGTGGATTGGAAGTATTGAAGCAGAAGTTGCTTCTGTTGAGATGTGTGTTGTTGGAACTTGGCCTTCATTGTGGGCAAGTGGTTTGTTGTTGGTGGTGCAATGGATCCTACATTTTCATCATCACTGTCAGAAGATGGAGGAACTGAGAAGTCATCAGTTTTAAAGTTGAAGGAAGAAATGAAAGTTCTTTACCATCAGATGGACCAGGGTTGGTGGAACTTGTTGTTTTACGGGTTGTGGCACTCTACTGGGAAGGGTGTAGCTTTTTGATGATTCTGGGTATCAGGATGGATGGCCTAGATCTTTTGGTGCTGGTAGAAAATGGACCAGGTTGAGGTGGAGGCAAAGGTGTTGCAGAGGATAATGGACCAGGTCTGTGGCAGGTCTTCTTTCTGGAGTGGCAAACATCACAGGACATTCTGTATGGATGGGCGGGAGGTGTGATGGTGCAGATTAGATTATTGTCAATACAGTATTGGCAGGGGCCCATGTCAGTAGCAGATTTTGAGAGAAAGCTGAACATGGTGGTTGTGGTAAAGGAGAATGTGGTCTTCCATCATTGGCAGGGGCCTTTGTTGTGCGGTTTGGTGCTGTTTGTGCATGTCTTAATTGACATTGGATGAAGAATTGGGTGTTTTTCTGGATTTATTCAATGAATATTTAGACTGTGGGTATGTGGGTACTACCATTGGATAGCCCCGGTTTTTCTCTACATTTCATGTCCTTTGGACATTTTTCATATTCTTAGTTTTAAGGGGTCATTTCCTCATATTTCATTATAAAAGATAGCTGTTTAATTTTGTTTTTTGTGTTTTATGGGCTAACCTTAGGTCTTAGGGTTATGTGCTTAGTAACATTAGCTAGGGCTAATTTGGCTCTATGTTTTATGTCACAATGTAGTCATAGCTTATCTTTGTATTTTAAGGGTTTTAGTAGTTGTAGTGAAGTTTTCTAAGTAGATTAGATGTTTTTAGTGGTTTTCTGGCTTCAGGGAGGGAGGGCCAACGTCAGGCGGCCTGCCCACCTCTGTTTTAGGAGGTTGTGGAGCGCTTCTGAAGGGTTTTTATTCAACTTGGCTGGTACAGGTGCCAAATGCGTTGCTGTGCATCAATTTTAGAGGGGTGGTATGTGTGTATTTACTGTATAAGACAGCTTGGGGAATCTCTAATTATCATACAACCATCCGGAGGTGACATCCTTTTTCCTCACTCAGTTTTCACTGTTGTTGGCCGCAATTTGGCTGTGTCTTGTTGCAAGTAAGTTCTTCATTTAACTTTACTTACAACTGTTTTCTCTGTTATAGTCTTGCAAGCTATAGCAAGTATCATTGCTGTCTCTGGTGTGGATTTTCAACCTACATCAAGTATCATTGCTTTCTCTGGTGTGGACATTGGTCTGGTAGTCTGTCTGGGGACTAATTTCTTGGCTGATCAAGCAGTCAAGTGTATTGGAAAAGGGGCTTTTGGTGAATAGGAACCAATTTACTGTAGCAGGTAAATCTCACTTGTTTTTCTAAAGAGACAAGGGTTATTCTTTCTGGTTTTTCTCCAACTCCCTTGGTCAAGGCCTGTAGCTATTACTATAGGATTGTCTACAACATTTTATAATTTAATTCTAAGAAAAATTGAACCAAAACCCAACCCCTTTTATATCTGTTACTCCTCCTTGCATTGACCTCATACCCATCCATCATTCCGCACACCAAAGACCTCCTAATTTACACCCGTTACATCTGGACCCTCCTCAATAAAATCCGTTAACCCCTTAATCCTCCACTAACCATTCCGTCCATGCTCACTGCCACTTTTTAATAACCCACAGATATTTAATAAACCTTTTAGTGGAATATTGCATTGACTATTGTGCTGTGCGTTGCTTATTAAAGAAAAGCCTAAAAACACTTTTGAGAATTGACTAATTTAGATTTAAAGTTTATATTAGCACAGTTGAATAGTGAGTACACAAAGGGAAGTCACTGTTGCTAGGTAGAATTGCTTTCTGCACTTTGAGTATGGATTTAGACCTCTGTTTTATTGATTTAATGAGCTTCTTTTGTCTTGAGTGTCACGTGGCGCATGACAGATGCCCAGGTATAAAATGCAAGCTCTGTTGAGCGTGAGACATATACTTCCAACACTACTTTCCCTCAATTTATCTCTTGATTATTAATTTTTAGTTATTATGTCAACTTGTCCTACTCTGACTCCCACGCCTCCTCACCCCAAAGCGGATGGTGGGCTCGTTACCCAACAATACTGCCAAGCCTGCACGGCCTGTGAGTCGATGGAGTATTTCTGCATCAAAAGCAAGGCCACACAGGGTCCTATCCAGAAATGTGAGTTTTGCCACTGGAGACAGGTGACGTGCAATGCCCTTTCAAAAAATGCCGACATTGAAAAACGGTTTACCAAAACTAAATACTGGATAATACCAAAGACCAAAGAGGTGGTCAAAGATATATGGGATGTGTTGGTTGGGGAAAATCAGTCGGAAGGAGTTGATGAGGAGGTCAAGAATATCGTGGCAACCTGGGAAACCCAAGCCACGGGTAAAAAAGAGGGGTGGAAGAGGAGGTGGATGAATTGGTTGAGGAAGATGAGGAGTAAGTCCCCATCTTGAGATGGAAGCCGAAGAAGTGGTGGATGGTCATTGAAGATGAAAAAGAGGAAAAAGAAATGACAGTGGAAGTCACATCAAAGTTATTTCTAGAGGCTGACCTTGTTTTTGAAGTAAGTCTCCCTTTTTATTTTCAAAAAAAATTTTTTTTTACTGATGACCATATGTTTAGAATTCAGATGTCATCGCGGAAGCCCCAATTGTGGGAGCTCCTATTGTGGAAGCCCCTACTGTGGAAGCGGCACCTTCAATCCCAGCTGAAGAAAATCAACCAAAGATTGATTTGAGGGAGGACCACCAGGAAACTCTTGACCAGGTATTGTTGAAGAAACCTCACCAGGGTCAACTAATTTGGTTCATTGAAGAGTTAAGTGGTGAAGTCAATAAGATTCTTGATGCTGCCTCCTTTGACGTGGCTGAATAATTACTGGAGATTGGAGAAGTGGTACCAGTAGGAGAGGAGGAGGTATTTGAGAAATGCAGGAAGGAAATAAGGGTGATTTTGGAAAAAATGAAGAAATTGGTTGGAGAGAAAATACAGGACAAAATTTAAAATGGAAGAAGAAAAAAAAAGAAAAGAAAGGAGAAGGAAAAGATAAGTAGAAAACAATTTGTATCTTTATTTTTTATTTTGTTGTTTTACTTGAAATATTTATTTATATTTTATTTTGGTTATTTTAATTGAAATTTTAATATTTTTATAAGATTTTGATAGAAAATGAAAATGAAAGAAATAATATTTAAATGCAGTTTTTTGTTTTAAAATTTTGAATATTTAATTGAGAAAAAAAAATTTAGTTTTAAGTTTTTGAAAAGAAAGAAAAATTTAAGTAAGAAAAAGAATAGTTGATTGAAAAATTTTGCTTTAAAATGAAATGTTAATGAGAGAAAAATTTGTTATTTGTGAAAGTTTAATTATTGGAATTTTTTGAGGAATTTTGGTTATTTGAAAAGAAAGAGAAAGAAGAATTTGAGAGAAAGAAGTAATTTGTTCAAAGAATTTTAAAAGAGAGATCTAAAGGTTGAAGTGAAGTTTGAGAGAGATTGTCGTGTTGAGTTTGTGAAAATTTTGATTGTTTGATGAAAAAAAATTTAAGGAAGAAAATGTATATAGAAAATTGAAAAGAGAAGAAAGAGAAAATTTAAAGGAATTATTGATTTTAAAAGGTTTTATGAATTTTAAATTTTATTTGTTTTATTTTATTTTTAATTTAATTTAATTTTATTTAATTTTATTTTTTTATTATTTTATTTTATTTTATTTATTTATTTTAAAGAAGGTTGAAAAACTTTTGAAAAGAAAAAAGAAGAAAGAAGAAAAAAAATAAAACAAAAATAAGGAATTTTTTAGAAGTAAAGATGTTTTAGATTTTAAAGAGAAGAAAGAAAAGAAAAAAGAGAAGAGAAAAAAATAAAAGAGAGTTTTAAGGTTTTGATTTTAAAGGATAGTTAAGATGGAAAGATTTTAGGAGTTCAGGGGCGTTAGAAACATTAATGGCTGGTTCCCAGGATGTTTTGTCTGAGTCATCAAGGAAGCCTTCCCATTCCACAAGGTATTGAAGTTTCCCCTTGCGCATTCTTGAATCAAGGATAGGCTTACTTCTCACTCTAGATGGTCTTCTACTTTGACTGGTTCTGGAGGAGGTTGGTTCCTGCCCGGGTATGTTTCTCAAGCCAGTTCCAGGAGAGATACGTGAAAAAACAGGGTGAATAGCCTGCCATTTAGGAGGTAGCTTGAGTTGAAATGCAGTTTTAGAGACTTCAGATTCATTTTTGAATGGTCCCAAGCGCCTTTTGGCTAGTTTCTTTGATGGTCAAGTTGTTCAAATGTTTCGTGCGTTGAGCCATACTTTGTTGCCTGGTTTAAAGGGAGGAGCAGATTGTCGATGTTTGTCAGCCTGTTTCTTGTACCTTCGAATAGCTAGTTCCAAGTTTAATTTAAGTTCTTCTTGGAGTCGTAATATGGTTTGAAGAGAATTTTCCGCAGGATGACTAGTTCCTACATGAATTGAGTTAAATTGAGGATGTCTTCCATAAACAGTTTCAAAAGGAGATTGTCATGTCGAAGAATGAGTTGAGTTATTATAAGCAAATTTGGCCAATGGTAACCATGTGGTCTAATCTTCTTGTGGATAACTGACATACATTTGAAGGTATTGTTTGAGGATTTGGTTGACCCTTTCCGTTTGCCCATCGGTTTCAGGATGATAGGCTGTGAAGAGATTTCTCGTGATATTGAGTTGTTGACACATTTGAGTCCAGAATGTGGATACAAACAATGAGCCTCTATCTGAAATAATATCATTAGGTAAGCCATGTTTGGAAAATACATATTCTAGAAACAATTTTGACAAATCTTCTTCTGTAGCAGTAGTAGTGGTTTTAATGAAAATAGACATTTTTGAAAATATATCTACTATTACTAATATAGCATCAAAATTATTAGAAAGAGGGAGTTGAGAAATAAAATCCATCAATAAAGATTCCCAAGGTTTAGAGGGAATAGGAAGTGGTTTAAGCAACCCATGCTTCCGGTGACGGGGAGCCTTATTCCTATTACATTCATAACAAGCTCTTATATAGGCCTTGATTTCTCTGGTCATTCCTGGCCAGAAGAAATCCCTTTCTATTAACTGGTAGATTTTATCAACCCCAAAATGACCAGCTAATAGAGAATCATGTCGACTATTGAAAATACATAATTTTATTTCATTGTTGTCGGGTATGACTACTCTACCTTCGAAAACTAATAGACCTGATTCAATCCTAAATTGTTTGGCCCCTTGCTTTGAGATTATTTTGTCTTTTAAGCCAAAGCAATAATTGTCCTTCGACTGAGCTTTGAGGATGTTGGATAGTGGATTTTGAAAAGATTGAATTGTCATCGAACTGAGTTGATGAGTTGTTAACATTGATTTGTTGAAAATTGATTTCACATTTGCTGGGTTCTTGTCAGCAAATGCATCCTTCTGCTGTGGGTAAACGTCATCCCGGCGTGACAGGATATCTGGGACAATGCAGTTCTTACCTGGGCAATAGGAAATAGATAAAGGAAATTCAGACAAAAATTCAGCCCACCTGGCTTGACACCTGGTTAGCACTTTGGAAGACATAAAGTATTTCAAAGCATTATGGTGTGTTAGAATTTGAAAAGGACTATCTAGGCTGAGAAAAAAAGAGCACCATTTTTTAAGACAGTGAATAATAGCTAAAAGCTCTTTGTCATGAATTTCATAATTTAATTCCGCCGCAATGAGTTTGCATGACTCAAAAGCAACAGGATGAAACAATTTTGTTTCAGGTTTTAATTGAAAAATCACCCCTGCAATAACATAATTGCTAGCATCTGTCTCAACTATTTTCAAAGCAGAAGGATCAAAGTGTTGAAGAATTGGAGCTGTGGTCAATGCAGTCTTCAATGCTTCAAATTCCTTTTGTGCTGTAGAGGTAAAAACAAAAGGAATATCTTTTCTAAGAAAAGAAGTAAGATTGGAAATAGTTTTAGAGTAATATTTTATAAATCTTCTATAGAAATTGGCAAAACCCAAAAATCTTTGGAGGGATTTAACGGTTTTGGGCTCAGGCCATTCCAGGATTTTTTGGACCTTTTTGTCTTCCATGACTAAACCATCAGTGGATAACGTAAAACCAAAAAAATAGATTTATTTAAGATGGAATTCACATTTATCGAACATGATGAATATGTTCATCTAGAGTCTTCAAGAAAATTAAAATATCATATAAATAGACAACAAAAAATTGTTTGACAACATCTTGAAATATGTCATTAACAAAGGTTTGAAAATTAGATGGTGCGTTACACAATCCAAAAGGCATAAAAATATTCAAAACTTCCAAATCTAGTGCGCATTGCAGTCAGTGGTTCATGACTTTCCGCAATGCAAACAGGATTATAAGCGCCTCTTAGATCAACTTTAGAAAAGAAATTAGCACCATTGAAAAGGGTAAGAAGCAATGACATAGGAGGAACAGGATATGCATTCTTCTTAGTGACTGTGTTGAGATTTCTATAGTCAACACACGACCTAAGGCTACCATCCTTTTTCTTTACAAAAAGGACAGGGGAGCCGGTTGGAGATTTACTGGCTCTGATGAAACCTTTGGCTACATTCTATGAAATGTAGTCTTGAAGAACTTGAGATTTGTCCTTCAACAAAGAATAGACAGGACCTGCTGGAGGTACTGGACCTATTAACTCTATTTGATGGTTGTAGGGTCAATGAGGTGGTAACTTATTGGCCTTGAAAATTGAGAGAACATCAAGGAAATTGTGATAGATATCCGGTAGAGTTGATTTAATGGCTTTAACGTTGATTTGGTCATCCTCATCATCTTTGAGAGAATCTGTGAGGGAAGACCAGAATTGAGAGAGCATAATTCGACTACTTCAAGGCAATTTAAATCCTCTTCGAGTGAAGTGATTGAGCTAGAAGAGTTAGCCAATTGCTCATTTAGAGAAGTATCAAATGCTTTCAAGTCATCTGGAAGAGATTTGTCCTCTAGCAGGACATTTTCAGGCAGTTTGTTTAACTCTCTATTGACCTGCATTGAAGAATCAGAAATATACTTAGTGCGTGGGGTGATCAATCCCCGTGTCCAATCAATTTCCGGATTACAATGCGTTAAAATTTCATGGCCAAGAATGGTATCGTCCATCCTTGGGGCGTCCAAGACTGACAATTCCCACTCAAAGGAGGGAAATTTCGGAAAGTTGAAAACCCATAAAAATTTCTTACTTACCCAATATTTGGGTTCCTCTGATTTGACCAAATAAATTGGAGTTCGATCAATATCTGTAAATGTCAGTTGTAACTTCTTGGAAAAAGTTAAACTTAAAAAAGAAATTGAAGCTCCAGAGTCTATAAGACAAATGAAGGGGGTATCCTCCTTAAAAAGAATGAATCTCAAGCGATTTAAGGCAACTCCAGTCCTTAAGACATAGAGTTTCTGTGCACTGGGAGAGATCAGATAGTTTGCTTTGCACACAAGTAAACTATCTACTAGTTTTTTGACCTTGAACTAGTATCTTCTCTTTCCTTCAACTTTACACAATATTCTAGCTTGTGCTTACCCCCACAATACATACATAACCCATTATCTGCTTGTATCTTCCTCTCAGCTTCTTTAAGTTCTCCTTTTGGATCCAGTACCTTACTGATATTGCCTGGGGTCGAGCTTTTTGGTCGAGGTTTGTCCTTTCACTTATTGGGTTTGGATTGAGTTGAGGAGGATTTAGTTGGCCTTGGGTGTTAAGAAGGTCCCAATTTAAAATTTAGGCCTTGAGATTTGTTGGCGTATCAACAATGTTGTAGTTGTCCTTGATAAATGCCGTGGAGTTTGAGGGTTCAATCCATCAAATCCATTTAAGTAGTCATCTTCTGACCATGAAGATTTAATTGATCCAAAATCCTCGAAGGAAGTCCCTTTTTGAAATGATACATAAGAGAAGCATTATTCTAACCTACTCAAGTTTGAAGTGCTATGAAGTTCGAGATGTATTCAGAGGCTTTACCATTATCACTCATGCGGAGGAAGTCAAGTTCAATTTCTGCGTTGTCACTTTCATTAGGGTCACCGAACAATGTAAAAAGTTTGACTTCGAACTTTTCCCAGTTATTAATAAGTAAGTGGGTCTCTGTCAAAGAGAGCATGAGAAGATAAGGTTCAAACCACCTTGCTGCCTTTCCGGCTAGGAATGAAAAAGTGTAAACAACCTTTGATCGGTCATTATTGAAGGTTCAAGGATCATTATGGAAGAGTAGCTTGCATGTTTGCAAGAAAGGTCGCAATCTGTCTGGATGTTCTCCATCAAATTTATCAGGAGATTTCATGGAAGGAGTTTAAAATTTTGATCCCTCAGAAGACGTTGGATTTGAAAGGGTCTTCATGAAAAGTCTCATGAAGTCTTCCAGAGAATTAGGTGGTCCAGGTTCCAAAGGTTGACCAGAAGGGTGTGTAGCAGGGGCAGATAGTGCCTTGTGCATTGTATCCTCTCCTTCTTCATTATCACTAGAATCATCAAAATCTTGTGGGATGTCTTCTACAGATTGGACTGAGTGTTGCTGTTCCCTAAGGTCGAGAGGTTCCAGGGAGTGAGTGCAAGAAACAGGCTGTGTGGCTGTTGGCCTGCCCCTGGCACAAGCCCTAGTAGTAGCCCCCGTAGGAGGAGTGCATTGAACAGGTGCCATTTTAAGAATTTAGAAAACACCTGAAAAAGGACGTAGTAGTGCAAAGAATGAGAAATACGGAGAATTAAATTATACTGTCACTGGACGACCTACGCACAAGGTCGAGAGTGTTCCTGAAAGTGAGATGAAGGGAGAAAATTTAGAAACTTCTTCGAAGCACAGAGGGAATGTTTGAGGAAGTGATTCGAAGATGACTCAAAGGAAGAACTACTGCTTTGAGATATGTTCAATAAGAATCTTAATATAATTGAAAGTAATACTAATATTCTTAGAATCTCACAAAGGGTTGCAAACTCAACAATCAAAGATTTAAATTTAGAAAAATTATTGAGAAAAGATGAAATATATAATAATAATAATTTAACTTGCAGCTTTTACCACTATTAACTATAAATACCTTTTATAATTTAATTTTAAAGAAACATCGAACCAAAAACCTACCCCTTTTAATCTGTTACTCCTTCATGCATTGACCTCATACCCATCCATCATTCTGCACACCACAGACGTCCAAATTTACACCCGTTACACCTGGACCCTCCGTACTAACATCCGTTAACCCCTTAATCCTCCACTAACCATTCTGTCCATGCTCACTACACCTTTTTAATAACCCACAGATATTTAATAAACCTTTTAGCGGAATATTGCATTGAATATTGTGCTGTGTGTTGCTTAGCAAAGAAAAGCCTAAAAACACTTTTGAGAATTGACTAATTTAGATTTAAAGTTTAGATTAGTGCAGTTGAAAAGTGAGTACACAAAGGGAAGTTGCTTTTGCTAGGTAGAATCTCTTTCTGCGCTTGTGTATGGATTTAGACATCTGTTTTATTAATTTAATGAGCTGCTTTTGCCTCAAGTGTCAAGTGGGGCATGACACTGACTATGTTGGGGCTACCAACAGTGAGGGAAGACAAGACTGACTATGCTGGATACAGCAGTGAGACAAGAAAGTAACTAGATTACTTAATAAGTTGTCCAATGAGGAGCACTCTACAGCTCTTGCCCCATATAACCCCATTATGCAGTATACACTCTTCCACACTTTCAATGCATAGCGCCCCTAGCGCTCCTCCTCTCCACATCTCAACCAAATCCTAACACTACCCCCCTTTTTTCCCCTCCTTCCCCCTGCACTACTTCTCAAACTCTTTCAGCTTTCCCTTAGCATTTATTAAATTCTCCACTTGCTCCCAAGACCTATCTCCAACCCCATAACCTTTCCAATGCACTAAGTACTGAACCTTTCCCCTGTATACTCTCTTTGAAACAACCTTTTCTACCTCAAACTCCTCTTCATTCCACACCTGAATTGGTGCTGGTGGTTCTTCTGGGCGTCCTGGAATCATATCTTCTCTGTGCTCTGTCAGTAATGAAGTATTAAAAAACTGGATGTACTTGTCTCATTGAGATTGGTAGCTCCAATTTGTAAGCTGAGTCAGATACTTTTCGCTTGACTTTGAATGGCCCCTTTTTCTTGTGATATAGTTTAGTGCTGGGACGTAATGTGGAAATAAAACATGAGCTGTGCCAAACCTTGTCACCTACCCGTAGCGTTGTGGTAGCCTAAAGTTTAGTATGGCACCTAAGTACGTAAATGGAGTTATTACAGCATGCAAGATTGGCGTTATTATTTTTTTATATATAAAAGGGTTTTATTTAATTTATTTGAGTTTTAAATATGAAGAAATTGGTCACAAGCAAATGCCTACACAAAAACAATTTATTTTACGGAGAAAACTTATTTTTACGGTCTGAAAAATTTATAAGTATCAAGTTAAGTCACTCAAGAACCTTGGGAAATTTTCCCAGAATTTTTACTATTTTTCTTATATTTTTAAATGAATTTTGAAGTTTTATAGAAATATTTACGTTTTCAGAAATTACTTAACTTCGATGAATTTTCACGGGGTAATTAGAGCTGCGCAGACTACGAAAATTAGTTTGGTATGTAAAGGGGAAGTAGCTCTATTATGTGTAATTTTTCTAGATTTTTTATTATAGTTTTAAGGTTCTAATTGAGTCCGGAAGTCCGGAAGGACTCCGTTTCGACTCCGTACGGACTCCGTTCCGGCTCCGGATTGACTCTGGAAGAGCTCTGGAGGGGAAAACTTAGGCACGTGACTAGGAATACTTAAGCGCTTCTCAAACTCGAAATTGAGAGAGGGGGACACAACATACAGCTTAATCTTTAACCACCACGGTCTCATTTTTTATTACTCAACAAATTAAATAAATTGTAATACCCTTATAACTTTATATTTTATATATAACATTTTAGAAATACTACTCAACAATTTAAATCACACTTCATACAGGGTATCTTTAGAAAGGTCTTCACCACTGGGACTTGATTATTGCTGTCTCATAAAAATTCAAATTATTATAAAAACATAAAAGTCAATCTTTTCAGATCTTTCACTGGTACACCTTAATTGTTGTTATCAGTATTTCTTTTCTCAACAGCCACGATCATTAAATCTCAATAAGCGTTAAATATTTTAGAGTTTCATTATTTTCATCAATCAGATCCAAGTAGATTGGTTAGCTTAGTGATTTAGAATTCCCATTTTGTTATTTTTATTGGAAGGACGGGGTTTTCAGCTAAATCCACATATCTCCTCCGGATTCTGCTTACAGCAAGGCGACTGTAAGAGTTTACCTTACCATAGTTGGCGCCCAACGTGGGGTTTGAATTCTCTAGCTTTCTTTAAAGACTTACTTGGATCAAGAATGTTATTAGCCTGCAAGAGGCTTATTCTTTGGAACTCTAATTGGATTTTTGTTATTGGCCTGCAAGAGGCTTGTTATTTTAACGGTTGTTAACGCTTTTCTTATGTTTTGGGATGTCTTCTATTATTGGAACTGCTGTGTTGGCTGCTGGTGTACCTGTTAAGGCATCAGTAAGGATTGTATCTTGGGTTGGGCCCAAGTTTTCTGGAGATGATTTAGAAGGATTTTTACATAGGTATGAAACTGCAGCTGCAATTGATGGTGCTTTACCTTTGGATATGGTGAAGCAGATTAGGTTCTTTATTTTGGACAGGGGGGTGGAAAATGAGGTTATTTCTATGGATGGTTATAAAGATCAAGATTGGAGAAAGCTCAAGATGGAAATGGAAAAAAGGTGGCCAAAAGTTTATTCATTGGAGGATCTAAAGGATATAGCTAGGAAATGGGAATCAAAAGGTGGTGTAACATCTCTGCATCAGTATCATCAGTTTATGGTTGAATTTCAGGTGGTTCTGGATTATTTGTTGGAGTATGAAATTTTATTTCATGATAATGCATCAAAGTATATTTTTTGGGATGCTATGGGGGAAAAGGTTAAGAAAGATGTTTTGATGGTGCTTATTAATGCGAATTTAATGAAGGATTGCCCAGATGGAGAAACTAGGATTCCTGGTATGGAGGTGCTAAAGAAGGCTATTTTAGAACATCTGGATACTCATAACTCTGTTGACTTGGACTCTGGAGAAGACACTGAGGTCGCTCAAGAGATAGAAGAGGATGGTGTAAAAGAACTAGTTACTGATGAAATTTCAGATTCAGCCATTCCTGAAGATTTTGTCCAGCCTGAAGATATTATTTTTGTTGACTCTTCTGTTTGGAAAGAAGAGGTTTCTGAAGATGAAGATATTATTGTCACTGATGAAGAAAATTTGGATGTTGGAGATAATTTTGTTTTGGATAATTTGGAATTTGATTTAGAGGAATATTTACCTCAGGTTTTGTCTTCAAAAGCGGAGACTGTCTGCAATTCAGATGTGGATATGGTTTATGAATCTGGTATATGTATGGTGGATTTGCTTCAATCTCAGGAAGAGATTTTTATGGAGGATATGGTTTTCCCTGCACTAATAAAGAGTGTAGTGGCATTTGATAATAGAGTGCATAAATTGGATGCACTCATGTTTTGGAAAAGGGTTGTTTTTTTTATGTCCAATGGTAGGACAAATTTTGGGGGTTTATTTTTGGGTTTATGGAATCGGTGGATAAGCCCTTGGGGCAAAATTATGGATTATCTCCAGGGGATATCAAGAATTTAATTCCTCCGAAATGAGGATAAACTACCTAAACTCGGCTGAAATTTTCTTTTATTGTTATGTCTTCGATTTATTCAGGATTCAAATTATTATGAATGCCCTCATTTTTTGGGGTAGCAGGGGCTGATCACTCTAATGTTGTAATCTCTCCTCAGGATGAGATCCCGGATTGCAATAGGTCAGCTCACTTGGAGATAATTCAAGTGGATTCTCAATTATTTTCTGTTAATATTACTTTGGAGTGCAAATACTTTATGGACTTTTCTATATGTTTATTGGATTTACCCTGTTTTTCTATAAAATTTAAAAATGGTGAAAAAGGCAAAATGGGCCAAATTAGGTTGGATAAAAATTGGAAGGGTATGTTTACGGACCTCCAGCAAGAGGGTAAACTGCAATTATCTCATCAAAACCCAATAAAAAATCTCGGTATAATTAAAACACAAAAAAATAATTTTTGTGAAAATTCTATTATGGACCTCCAGCAAGAGGTTAAACTGCAATTATCTCCTTCTATTTTGGGCCTCCAGCAAGAGGTTAAACTGCAATTATCTCCTTCTATTTTGGACCTCCAGCAAGAGGGTAAACTGCAAAAATCACATCAAAATCCAATTAAAAATCTCGGTATAATTAAAACACAAAAAAATAATTTTTGTGAAAATTTGTTTCCGGACCTCCAGCAAGAGGTTAAACTGCAATTATCTCCTTCTATTACGGACCTCCAGCAAGATGTTAAACTGCAATTATCTCCTTCTATTACGGACCTCCAGCAAGAGGGTAAACTGCAAAAATCTTATCAAAATCCAATAAAAAATCTCAGTATAATTAAAACACAAAAAAATAATTTTTGTGAAAATTCAATTCCGGTCCTCCAGCAAGAGGTTAAACTGCCGACTTTCTTTACGGGTGATTTACTGTTGGATAAGGGAAGCAAAGGTGTTGGAAAATCTGTTTATAAATTAGACGAGGGAAAAGAGAAAAGGGTAAAATTTAAAAATGAAATAAAATATTTTTCTAATTTTTCTTATTCTGATTCTGGCGATGAAGAAGATTCATTTGATGAAAGTTTTAATGGCGATACAAAAGAAAATGTTTTACCTCAAGTTAATTTAGATGTGGACGCAGCCAAATATAAGAAAGTAGCAAATAAAGTTCGACCTATTAATGAACCGCTACCTGCTGAATTAAATACACCTTTGAGAAGACCAAGGTTATCAAGAGATCCTTATGAAAGTCCCTTGGTAAAGAATCCGCCTGAATTTTCTGAGACGTCAAGAATCACTTTTGAGAGACTGGGTGTTGTTAATTTTGGACCTGATGGTTGGTTGTCTGGAGAAGAGAAGAAGTTGTTGTTGGATGTGATGGTCAAGCGAGAGAAGGCCATTGCTTTTGTAGAAGAGGAGAGGGGTGTGTTGAAGCATTCCTATGGGGAGCCTTACAAGATTCCTGTGGTATGTCATGAACCGTGGCAGCAGAAACCGATTCCTATTCCGGCTGCATTGAAAGAAGCTTATATCGAAGTTGTCAGAGAACGGATACGCACTGGACTTTATGAGCAATCAACGTCAAGTTATTCTAGTCCAGTATTTTGTATCAAGAAACCAAATGGCAAGCTTAGAGTTGTTCATGATCTTAGGGAATTAAATAGGGTTACAATAAAGGATGCTGGAATACCACCTAGTGCTGAGGAGTTTGTTGAAGCGTTTGCAGGGAGAGTGTGTTATGGTTTGGGAGATATTATGGGTGGATATGATGAGAGAGAGTTACATCCGGACTCAAGGCCTCTCACTACATTCGATACGCCACTAGGACGTTTACAGTTAACAAGATTACCTCAAGGAGCAACAAATTTGGTTGCAGTTTATCAAGCTCAGATGGCTTGGATCCTTCAAGACGAAATTCCACAATATGCTGGAATCTTTATAGATGATGGAGGAATTAAGGGACCAACAACCAACTATGATAACCAGGTGTTGGAAGAGAATCCCGGGATATGCAAATTCATTTGGGAGTTTGCAACTACTTTAGAAAGAATATTGTTTTGAATTGAAGAGGCTGGTTTAACTATTTCAGGTTCAAAATTATCCTGTTGTGTGCCAGCCTTAGAAATATTAGGCCATGTGGTATGTAGAGAGGGTAGGATTATGTCCAAGAAGAAAGTTAACAAAATTCAGTCCTGGCCAAGACCCAAGAATACGACCAAAGTTAGAGGGTTTTTAGGCGTTTGCGTATATGTTAGAATGTTTATTAAGGACTTTTCTTCATTGGCAGCTCCATTGAGACGGTTAACAAGAAAGGATGCAGACTGGGAGTGGGATGAAGAGTGTGAGATGGCGTTTGTGAAGTTGAAGGAGGTTGTGGGGAAGGATTTAGTCCTGCACAAGTTGGATTATGGAAAAGATGCTGGCAGAATTTATTTAGCAGTTGATTCAAGTCAGGTTGCAGCTGGGGCGGTTTTGTCTCAGATGGATAAAGCTGGTTACATCAGGCCAGTTAGGTATGAATCTGTAGTATTTACTGAGGTCAAATCAAGATATTCTCAACCAAAATTGGAATTATGTGGTGTGGCAAAAATACTGAAGAAACTTCAGCATATTTTGTGGGGGCAACATTTTGAGTTGCAAGTGGATGCGAAATCGTTAATCCAGATGATTAATTCCCCAAGTTTACCGAGCGCACCCATGACAAGATGGGTAGCTTTTATTCAACATTTTTTGTTTGATTTAGTTCATAAGCCTGGCAAAAATTTTACTATGCCAGATGGTTTATCAAGGAGACCACCCACTGAAGAAGATTCAGACTCAGAAGAGTTCGATGAAGATATACCTATTATCAAAGCCAGCACTAAAGGAGCTGAAGACTTTCCATACCTCCCCCATGAGGTTAAACTGGCAGGACTATTGTGTTTAGATTATGGTGTTGATGACCTCCACCAAGAGGATAAACTGGAAAATAGTTTTTATGTTAATAAAGGTGTTGGAAAAGGTGTAGATAAATTCGGTAGAAAGGAGGTAGAAGAAGATGTGGTGTATGTAGAGGAAGATGGATTGGTAGTGTGGGATAGTAGTAAATTAAGGAATGGTGTATATGTTGGAGAATTAGAGAATTTAAATAAAAAGGTGGATAAAGAGAAAGAGGTATTTTTGAATACGGTTTTCGAAGGATCCAAAGATTCAGAAGAACAACATCGACATAGCTCGATTAAAGATTTATTTAGGGGTCAACGATTATTGGCTCATTCATGTGCAGGTGATATTGGTGATAGAGAAGTCCCTATTGATGTTATATTAATCGATTTTCAAGATGAAGTCTGGGGTCAGACTGGTTTTTATTTTTTGTTAGTCAAATATTTGTTGACTTTAGAGAGGCCAAAAGAGTGTGAAGACAATGAATGGGTGGCTATCAAGAGGAAGTCATCTACGTTTTACCTATCTGGTCGACGTTTAATGAGGAGGAGTTATCCAAATCCTCAAGTAGTTATAACTCAACAGAAGGGGCAAGAATTAGTTTTGAAATCACTGCATGAAGATCTTGGGCATAGAGGCGTTGGAGAAACGTTTAGAAGAATTTCTGATCGATTTTGGTGGCCTGGCATGAAGATGGCTGTTAAACAGTGGGTTCAGTCATGCGAAGAATTTCAAAGACAAAGTTATTTAAGGCCAAAAGAACCTGGACGCGCGACTGGTGAATATACGCTCTTTGGAAGAGTTAGTTTAGATGCCGTTCATATAAAAGAGGGACGGTATAAATATTTAATTGTGGCCAGAGATGATTTATCTGGTTGGGTAGAGGCAGCGCCTCTTATTAATTTAACTGCCAAAAATGTGGCAGAATTTTTTTTGAATAATTGGGTATATAGGTTTGGGGTGATGAAGTTGGTGATGGTAGATGGAGGTCCTGAATTTGGGACAGAGTTTAAAGAGGCTGTATTGAAAGTTGGATCAAAGGTTAGGGTAGCAACCCCATATTATCCCGAAGCTGAAGGCATGGTTGAAAGAGGGCATCAAGTTATTAAGGATGCTTTAGTTAAAATGTGTGGGACAAGTGCCGAAAAGTGGAGGCACTATTTACCTTTAGTTTTATTTGCTGATCGAATCACTGCCAAAAGGACAACCAGATTTTCACCATATGAACTTGTTTTTGGACAGAAAGCAGTTTTACCAGTTGATTTAGAAGCTGAATCATATCTTGGAGTTGACTGGGACACGGTCAAAACTTCTGAAGAATTATTGTGTGCAAGAATGATGCAGCTAGAAAAGAAAGAAGAATATTTAGAAAAGGCATATTCGCGGATGATGAAGATCCGAAATCAATCAGTCAGATATTGGGATGAGCGGTTGGCACATCGATTAAGGAAACCTTTGAACCCAGGAGATATGGTCCTGGTGTATAATAGGAGTTTGGAAAGTCAGTGGGGAAAGATGTTTGCAGATAGGTGGAATGGACCGTATAAAATCAAGGAGCAAGTTTCCGGCGGTTCATATGTGCTAGAAGAGTTGGATGGAGTAGTATTAAAGAAGAGGGTAGCAGCCGATCAAGTGAAACGGTTCTATCCTGAAGGCACCAGGAGTGCCGAAGTCTTCCTCCGCAATGAGGATAAACTATGATGTTTATGAAAATCTTATTGACCTCCGCAATGAGGATAAACTATGACATCTACGAAATTTTATGGATACCTCCACAATGAGGATAAACTATGATATCAATGAAGCTTTATGGATAACTCCGAAATGAGGATAAACTACAATTTTAATGACTTTTATCAAATTTTATTAACCTCCGAAATGAGGATAAACTATGATATCAACAAAATTTTATGATGACCTCCGCAACGAGGATAAACTATCTTCTTTTTTATCAAAATACTTTACTATCGTTACATTGTATATGGTCAACGAAACTGTGATGAAACTTTACGAAATTCAAGAAAACCTTCTTTGAAATTTTCAAAACTTAAAATTCTTTAAATATGGGTGAAGATAGTTTTGGAAAAAAATTTTTTTTTTAAAAAAATTTATTGGAAGAAGTGTTCACAGGGGAACCTTCTTAATTTAATATTGGCAAGTGTGGGGTTAATTGATGGGCTGGCTGCTCTATACACAATTACCCCATAATGTTCGTTTCCAAAATTTTCCCTGTTTCTAGTTGAATCCTGGCTTTGTCTTTTAATTTTAGGAAGTCCACTAAGACTATAAACTGGAACGAATCAAGAGACACCGCTCTCAACGCCGGATTCAAGATTTATTTTATTTTATTTTATTTTGTTTTTGATTTTTTTATGTTAGATTGTGATTTCTTTTCTTTAATATATATTATGAATTATTGTAAAGATGATGCTCACTGGTGGTCTCTAATCATTTTTATAAATTGGAGGGAGCCCACCCAGTGATCATCATTATAAAAATTATCTTCTAAAAACTTTCATTTATTTTCTTTTCTTTCAATTTCTCAAAATTGTGTAACCACATCAAGTTGCACTTGGATGTGGGTATGATGTCGAGGGTACAGCTCATCAAATGGCCGGGGGGCATCTTTTAAAATTTTATTTTAAAAATTTTTTATTACTTTTTTTTTATCTTTTCTTTTCACATTCGTTTATTTTTTTTAAAAAATTAAAATTTAACTTTTATTTCAAAAACTATCTTTTCTAAAATCTTTTATTTTAAGTTAAAAACAAAATTAAAATTAAAATTAAATAAAAAATAAAATAAAAATAAAATAAAAAATAAAAAAAAATAATATAAAATAAAATAAAAATAAAAATAAATAAATAAAAATAAAATAATAAAAAAAAATAAAATAAAATAAAATAAAAATAAAAATAAAAATAAAAAAAAATAAAAATTAATTAATTAAATCAAAAATTATTATTATATTTCTTAGTTTTATTTTTCAGTCTTCATTCTTTTTTAGTTTTATTCATTTAGTTTAGACAGGAAACAGGGTCTAGGGGAACTCAATACCTATGGGATTTTACTTCAAGACATCTGTTAGTCCTCCAAGACTTTAAACTGGCTACTGTTCAAGACTTTCCTTAAGGGTTTTATACAAATTTTGGATCTGTTAGTCCTCCAAGACTTTAAACTGGCTACTGTTCAAGACTTTCCTTAAGGGTTTTATACAAATTTTGGATCTGTTAGTCCTCCAAGACTTTAAACTGGCTACTGTTCAAGACTTTCCTTAAGGTTTTATACAAATTTTGGAGCTGTTAGTCCTCCAAGACTTTAAACTGGCTAAATTTCAAGACTTTCATTAAAGATTTTATATTGGAGCTGTTAGTCCTTCAAGACTTTAAACTGAATTTCAAGGATGTTCAAGATTTTATGGATATTTTTGGAGACGTATTTTTTTTTATTTTTTATATCAATCAAATGTTAGGTCCACCAAGACCTTAAACTGGACTGTTATCAAGCTGTTGGGTCCACCATGACCTTAAACTGGATTTCTTATCGATTAAATGTTTGGTCCACCATGACTTTAAACTGGTAGTTCATTCATTGTTTAGTCCACTATGACTTTAAACTGGAAAATTAATATCTGCAGGATAATTCAACATTCATTGGACCACTATGGCCTTATACTGGATTACTTGTCGATAAAATGTTTGGTCCACTATGACATTAAACTGGATTATCGATTTATTCAATCTTTTGTCAAGCCTAGGCCTTACTTAGGAATATATCAAGATATTTATGAACTTAAACGATCTTTGGTCCACCAAGACCATAAACTGGCAATCGATTATATGTTTGGTCCATCAAGACTTTAAACTGGAATGTCAATCTTGTTTGGATAACTCAATTCAATCTTTTAATTTATCACTGTCCACTAAGACTCTAAACTGGTTATTCAATTATTTCTGGAATTGGGTGCTGATAGCTTTAGGAGGTTAAAATTTTAGGTGGTGATGATGCTAAGGAAAGCATAATGGTTAATTAGGTGAAATTTGTGGCGCTTTAACATGGTCTAAAGTTAATATTATTATTGGAAGCCTGGCAAAAGTAATTTATGGGTTTGCTGTATAGCAAAGTTTGAAAATTGTGATGAAGGAATCAGAAGTTAGGATGGTAGTTGGATTTTAGGGAATGATTTTTTTTAGTGCCTCATAGTTAGGCCATTTTTTTTGGTGTGAAGCTTGGAGGACCTTATGGCGAGATTGGAATCATAGAATTCGGCTCAGTGGGGGGCCCTATGAGGTTGGAATCAGGAGTATTCGGCTCATAGGAAGATCCACTCTCTCAATGCTGTGACAAGAAGGAAGACTGGTATATGGGAGTCTGAAGGGATTCAAACCTTGCTCTCAGTAGTGGAATCATCACAAGATTTATATTATTTTATTTTATGTTATATCAAGACAGAGAAGAAAGAAAACATCATTTATGTTGAAAGTTTAAGAAGACCAAGCAAAAACAAAATTTTATCAAGTTATACTGTTAAAAAAGATAATTTCTTTGAAATTGTTCAACATCATTATCAAAGCTTTGCATTAAAATTCTTCTTTTCATGAGGTCTTCATGGTTATTAGCTGGAGTTTCTTGAAAATAGGCCAGCATTTTTCGTTTCAACTCATTAGTAAAGTCAAGAAAAAGATAGCGATGAAAATTTGGGTAATGATTGATATAGTCTGTCTTCACTCTACCAACATCATCAGTGTTGGTTATTTCGACAGCTAGAAGTTCAAATATGTTATTAAGTCATAGGTTTAGTCAATTTTGATTAAAAGTTTTTTTTAGTAAGATAAATAGGGTCTTACATTTAGAGCCAGGAAACATAGTCTCAGCAAAGTTAGTTGGGGGTACTGGCGTTATAGGATTAGGATCTTGTGAAGGCAAAATTAGGCCGGGATCCGTTGATGAAGATTGAACTTTTGAAGCTGTTTTTGATCTTATTCGTTTTAAGAAGACAGGAATTTTGGATCGCTTTTTAGAAGTTGAGGGATCAGGGAGAGCTGCTGGTCCTAAATATATGTTTGTTTTAGAAGGAACTATGGGCCGGTTGCATTTGACTTTTTTCACACGGCATAAGTCGCAAGCTGTTCTGCCAGGAAGATTAGGGTTGGACATTAAACAAGGTACCTGGTATCGAGCGCAGAGTTCACATGGAGCGACAAGTTCTTTGGAAGACATATTGATGAAGATGAATTTTATAGTTGATTAAAGAAGATGGTGGTTGAAGGTTAAAGATGAATATTGTGTTCGACCACTTATGCAAAGTTTTAAGAATGGGGACATTCTCGATTGGAGGGAGGATGTGGTAGCCTAAAGTTTAGTACGGCAACTAAGTACGTAAATGGAGTTATTACGGCGTGCAAGATTGGCGTTATTATTTTTTTATATATAAAAGGGTTTTATTTAATTTATTTGAGTTTTAAATATGAAGAAATTGGTCACGAGCAAATGCCTACACAAAAACAATTTATTTTACGGAGAAAACTTATTTTTACGGTCTGAAAAATTTATAAGTATCAAGTCAAGTCACTCAAGAACCTTGGGAAATTTTCCCAGAATTTTTACTATTTTTCTTATATTTTTAAATGAATTTTGAAGTTTTATAGAAATATTTACGTTTTCAGAAATTACTTAACTTCTATGAATTTTCACGGGGTAATTAGAGCTGCGCAGACTACGAAAATTAGTTTGGTATGTAAAGGGGAAGTAGCTCTATTATGTGTAATTTTTCTAGATTTTTTATTATAGTTTTAAGGTTCTAATTGAGTCCGGAAGTCCGGACGGACTCCGTTTCGACTCCGTACGGACTCCGTACGGACTCCGTTCCGGCTCTGGATTGACTCTGGAAGAGCTTTGGAGGGGAAAACTTAGGCACGTGACTAGGAATACTTAAGCGCTTCTCAAACTCGAAATTGAGAGAGGGGGACACAACATACAGCTTAATCTTTAACCACCATGGTCTCATTTTTTATTACTCAACAAATTAAATAAATTGTAATACCCTTATAACTTTATATTTTATATATAACATTTTAGAAATACTACTCAACAATTTAAATCACACTTCATACAGGGTATCTTTAGAAAGGTCTTCACCACTGGGACTTGATTATTGCTGTCTCATAAAAATTCAAATTATTATAAAAACATATAAGTCAATCTTTTCAGATCTTTCACTGGTACACCTTAATTGTTGTTATCAGTATTTCTTTTCTCAACAGCCACGATCATTAAATCTCAATAAGCGTTAAATATTTTAGAGTTTCATTATTTTCATCAATCAGATCCAAGTAGATTGGTTAGCTTAGTGATTTAGAATTCCCATTTTGTTATTTTTATTGGAAGGACGGGGTTTTCGGCTAAATCCACATATCTCCTCCAGATTCTGCTTACAGCAAGGCGACTGTAAGAGTTTACCTTACCATAGCGTGTGGTGTTGGGTCTTTCCCTGATCATGATGACGCTTCATTTATTGCTGAGATAACCTGAGTGCTGCTTCAAATTCTTGATGTATACTCAGTATCTTCCTGATCCGCTCTTCAGCTTCTGGGACTTGTAACATGGATAGGGTGCCAATTGAGAATTTTGGGTGGTACCCATATTTGGAATAGAATTGTGACATGCCTGTTGCAGCATGTGTCATTTTGTTGTACGAGAATTCCGCAAGTGGTAATAGCTGTACCCAATCATCCTTCTAATAGTTAATGAAATGGTGCAGGTATTTTTTGATTGCCTTGTTTAATATCTCAGACTACCCATCAGTTTGTGGGTGCCATGCTGTTGATAAGATGGGCTTAATATTAAGTTGTTCATACATTTCTTTCAACAACTTAGAATTAAAGGTACTTCCCCTATCTGATACTATACTGTCAGGCAATCCATGCAATTTCCACACATGCTTCACCATTAAGTCTGAAATACCCTCTGATGTAACTTTGGTAGTGGTGGGGCAAAGTGTGCCATCTTGGTGCAGCGTTCAACTACTGTGAGGATAGCATTCTTTCCTTGAAACTTGGATAGCTCCACTATAAGATAATAGGAGAGCTCTTTCCATGGCTTTTCGGAAATGTTTAGTGGGGTCAGTTGTGTTGTTGTTGGACTAACCTTGTTCCTCTGACATGAGTCGCATGCCGCTACATAGCGCTGAATGTATGCCTTCATAGACTTCCAGAAGAATTTGTGATTTACCAGCTCCACAGTCTTCAGAGGTCCTGTATTCCCTGCCATTGGGGAATCATGCCTTGATTTAACCACTTTCCTTTTGATCTCTTCATCATTTAACACCACTATCCTTCCATTCCAATATAGCACTTCCTCTTCTAGGTGATACTCCTCCAATACTTTCCTTACCAATACCTCCTTTGATAGCAGCACCTTCACCAGCTCCTGCACTCCCTCATCCTTTTCCTGTCCCCTCCTTACCCATTCCATTGACTCCTCATCCGCCAATTCCACCTCATCTAGGATTACCCCCTCTTCAAGGTCCCCCTTCAATAAAGTTGTGCCAACTGTATTTAGCTGATCTGGTGCTGGGCACAAATCAGGAAATCGTGATAGCGCATCAGGTTTGCAACTTTTCTTACCCGGTCTAAGTTTAAAAACAAAATTAATGCTGCTCATCCGTTCTTACCAGAGGGCTTGTTGGCGAGTTAAATTCTTTGTGGTCAGGAAGGTTTCCAGGTTTTTATGATCTGTGTAGATGATAACTTATAGTCTTTGAGGCCCTCCTTCCAAGTAGTTGTGCCAGGTGCATACCTCTTTTACTAGTGCCAATAACTCCTTTTAATAAATTTCATATTTCAATTTGGTGCATAGCAGTGTGCGTGACAAGTATGCTACTGGGTGCAGGACATTCTCAGCATTGTATTGGGATAGGACTGCACCAAGTGCAAAATATGAGCAGTCTCATTCCATGACAAATGGCTTCAATAAGTCAGGGATGGCAAGTATAGGGGCCATGAAAAATTTTCCTTCTAGGTAGTTGAATGCATTTTGTTGGCTACTTGTCCAGATGAACATGGCTTCCTTCTTTGTGAGGTCGTTCAATGGTCAACAGACATGAGAGTAATTCTCAATAAAATGGCGGTAAAAATTTGCAAATCCTAAGAATGATTGGAGCTCCTTTACTGATGTTGGTGTTGGCCATTCTGTTACTTCCTTTACTTTCTCCTGATCCATTTTCACCCTATTCTTTGAGATAATCATACCTAGATAGGGGATTTGACTCACAGAGAAGACACATTTTTATGGTTTTAACCACACTTGGGCCTCCTTTGAACGCCTCAGACAGTCTCTCACATATATCTGGTGTTCCTCCATTGATCTGGAGTAAATCAAGATGTCATCTAAATACACTGCCACATCTATCCCTATTCTATCTCTAAAGATGCTGTTGTTGAAATGTTGAAACGTGGCAGGCGCATTACATGGACCAAATGGCATTACCAACCATTCAATATAACCAAATTTAGTGCTGAATTCCAGTTTGTGTTCATTGCCTTCTTTCACCCATATTTTATGGTAACCTGCCCTAAGATCTAAGGAGGTGAAGATCTCTGCACCTTGAAGACTATCAATTAGCTCACTAGTCAAAGGAAGGGGATATCTGTTTTTTACCATCAGCGCGTTTAACCTCCTGAAATCCATACAAGGTCTTAACAACCCATCCTTTTTTCCTGCAAAGATTACAGGGGAAGCCCAGGAAGATTTTGATTCTCTGATGAAGCCATTCTTCAGATTTTCATCAATAATCTTTTTTAGTGCTATTGACTCCAAGATTGATAATGGGATTATGTGGCTAAATTGAGGTATTGTGCCTGGCATCAGATCAATGGCAAAGTCATATGGCCGGTGAGGTGGAAGGGTCTTGATTTTCACCTCTTCAAACAGTGATAAATACTCCAAATAAGCTTTTGGGACCATCTCTTTGAGGCTTTTTGGTGGCTTCAAATACTAGACCTTGGCAGCAATCTTGGCGGATATGTTCCAAGCTGTCGCATCACATTACAGTCCCTCTTCTTCCTCCAGAGCTCTCTCCAATCCCTGAAACTTAGTATCAAGAGTAAGTGTAAGTTCTTTTGAAAAGTCTACTGATGATAATGAAACACCAGGAGACTCTCTGGGCAGGGCCTGTGACTCCTGAAGGGGCCAGGGGGAAAATGCTTTCTCTGCACCATCCACCTTTCCCCATCCTTGTTGCGCCTTCTCCTTTTCTTGCTGCGCTTTATCTCCTCCTTGGCCCTCCTTGGCGCTCCCCATTGGTGACCCATCTCCAGCCTGCTGCTTAGAATCAAGAGGAAGCATCAGTTCTGGTGGCAAGTCCACTGATGATAACAAAACATCAGAAGACTTGCTGGGATGGGCCCCTGACCCCTGAAGGGGCCAGGGGGCCGATAATTTAGCACCAGTGTCCCCTCTCTTTTCCATCTGAACCTTCTTTTCCTTCCAATTTATTTGTGGGTTATAGTGGTCCAGCCATGCCATCCCCAGTACCATGTTGTACTGGTCCTTCAGGTTTGTTGCATATGCCCTGCACTGAGATTCTTTTCCATCACACCAAAATCTGCAAAAAATCCTCTCTCTTACTTCTCCTCCCCCACCTGGCAATCCATCAAACATAATTAGGCGCCTAGAGTGGTCTAATTTTTCTTTTTTCTTTTCATTCCTCTGTAAAAACTTGTTAGAAATAAAACAGTCTGTGGCCCCAAAGTCCAGTAAGGCTTGTACATTTGTTGTGTCATCAAGGGTCATTATAGGCAAGTTTAGTATAATGTGATTATCATTCACTTCAATTGGCTTACATGCTGATAATTCTTCTACTAAATTCCCCTTATACTTTCCCTTTCATCCGCTCCAGGAGGGCACAACCTTCACTCCTGAGCGCTGTCTTTTACCTGCATCTTTCCTGCGCTATCCTCCACTTCACTAACCTGTATTTTCCCTCTGCACTCCCTTGCCAGATGACCACTACTCCCACACCTGAGACACAGACCTTTGCTTATGTGCCTCTGATACTCATCATCTGGTAAACTTTTTCTTCCACTAGTGCCATGTGCATTTTCTGCATCAATGTCCATGGTGTTTGGGTCTCTGGAACTGGCCCCACTTGACAAGGCATAGCTGCGCCATGGAAAAGCGCCGCTCCAGCCATCAGTTCATTAATGTGTGAACTCATTGTTGACTTGGATGGCCAGTTCCATGAGTGTTTGGAGGGGGGTTGGGAGGGGGTGACTGATTAGGGTGTTCCTTATTTTTGACAAGAGCCCATTCCTGAAGTGAAACATGAGCACCCCTCCCTCCATGTTGTGATGTAGCTGGCATGGCCCCGGAACTCCGACACATATTCAGAAACCAAATTTCTTTGTTTCAACTGATTTAGCGCATGCTCCGAGGTTGTGGCCACATCTGGGTCACCAAAGGCTAATTCAAAAGCCGCCATGAATTGACGGAAGGTTGTCGCTGCCTGTGAGTTTTCAAGGAGCTCTTTGGTGTACGGCCTTGCCAAGCATGCCGCCTCATCTGTGAGGTATGATATTTCAAACCCAATTTTTGCTTGTTTGTCTGGGAATTGATGTCCATTGAGCAGGACATAGAGGTTTACCTGCAAAGCATACTGGTCTTCCCGCGGACCTCGTTTTCCATTGAAGATTGATGGGACCACATTTTTTGGACCTTTGACAGGTGGCACCTGTGCTCTGGCTTTGGCTTTGGAAGCATCAAACTCCACTTTGGTGGGGCCGCGGTATGAGGGTTCTGTTTCTGCTAGGTGCTCCATAAGCCTAGCATTCTGTTCCTGCAAATGTGCCATCTTCTCTTGCATGGCAGCAAGAAGTGCTGCATCAGGTTGGCCTGCATAATTCATTCTTCTTTAGTAGTACGCCAAATTAGATCAGACAAAATGTTAAGACATAAGAAGACGAACTACTACTAGCGCTGATGCTAGCCTTAAACTGGACTTACTATGTTGGGTTACAACAGTGAGACTAACTAGAATGACTATGTTGGGGCTACCAAAAGTGAGGGAAGACAATACTGACTATGCTGGATACAGAAGTGAGACAAGAGAGTAACTAGATTACTAAATAAGCTGTCCAATGAGGAGCGCTCCACAGCACTTGCCCCATATAGCCCCCTTATGCAGTATACACTCTTCCGCCTCTTCCCAATGCATAGCGCCCCTAGCGCTCCTCCTCTCCACCTCTCAACCAAATCCTAACATCTACCCAATGTTTACCATGACTTCATAGATGTTGTTTCAATATGTAAGGCCAACAAGCTATCACCCCATTAACCCTATGATTATCAAATGGAGTTAATAGGTCCTGTCTATTCTTTTATGAAGGATTAATCTCAAGTTCTTCAAGAATACCTTGCAAAGAATGTAGCAAAAGGTTTCATTCAGGCAAGTAAATCCCCAACTTTCTCCTGAGCTCTTTTTGTTAAGAAAAAGGGTGGAAGTCTTAGGTTATGTGTTTATTATAGAAAACTCAAGACAGTGACTTAGGAGAATGCTTATCCAGCTCCTCCTATTTCATTACTTCCTAATTTTTTTAATGGTGCTAATTTTTTTCATAAATTGATCTCAGAGGTGCTTACCATCTTATATGAATTGCAGAAAGGCATGCACCTTTAACTGCAATGCGTATCAGGTTTGGTTGTTTTAAATATTTAGAAATTCCCTTTGGATTTTGTAATGCACCATCAACTTTTAAAAATTTTGTCAATGATATCTTTGAAGATAGTTCCAAACAGTTTTTTGTTGTCTATCTAGATGATATTTTAATCTTCTCAAGGGCCCTTTAAGCAAATATCCAAAAGGTCAAAATGGTTCTCATTTGGCTTCAAGAACGTGGTCTCTATGCAAAGCACACTAATTGTGAGTTCCACATAAAATATATTAACTTTTTGGGTTTTAAATTGTCCACTGATTGTTTAGTCATGGATGATAAAAGGGCTCTCAAATTTTTGGAATTGCCTGAGCCAAAAAATCTAAAATACTTACAGAGTTTTTAGAGTTTGTGAATCTCTATATAAGATTTATAAAAGATTACTATAAAACTATCACAAATCTTACTTCTCTTCTTAAAAATGATACTCCATTTATCTTCATGTAAATAGCACAAAAAATTTGAATCATTGAAAACTTCATTCCCTTCAGCTCCAATTCTTTGACATTTTGATCCTACAGACTTGAAAATAGTTAAGACAGATGTAAGTGATTACACAATAAAAGGGGTAAACTCCCAATTAAATTCTGAAAAAAAAAAATTCATTATGTCGCATTTGATTCATGCAAAATTATTGAAGCAGAATTTAATTATGAAATTCATGATAAACTATTATTAGCTATTATTCATTGTCTTATAAAATGGTGTTCTTTTCTTTTCAAATCTTAACTGATCATAATTCTTTGAAATACTTTATGTCTTCCAAAGTACTAAATAGACATCAGGCTAGGTGGGCTGAGTTCTTATCTCAATTTTAATTTACTATTCCTTACTTCCCAGGGAAAAATTGCATAGTCCCAGATATTTTATCATGCCTGGACAAATTTAATCTGCAGAAAGGGAAGGTATTTGCTGAAAAAAATCCAGAAAATGTGAAATCAATTTTCAGCAAATCAATTTTAAAAACTCATCAAGTTAATTTGATGAAAACACAATCAATTCTAAATTCACTATCTAACATTTGAGAAGTCCAATCAGAAGAAGATTATTGTTTGGGGATTAAAGACAAAATACTCTTGAAGCAAGGGGCAAAGAGATTCAGTATAGAATCAAGTCTTTTATTCTTTGAGGGTAGAGTATTCATACCTGATAATAAGGATATAAAATTATAGATTTTTAATAGTAGACATGATTCTCCATTAGCTGGTCATTTTTGTGTTGATAAAATTTAACAGTTAATAGAAAGGGATTTTTCTGGCTAGGAATGAAAAGGGAAATTAAGGCCTATCCCAAAGCCTGTTAGGAATAGAATAGGAAGAAGGTACCTCAACACAGTAATAATTGGTATCTTCAATCATTTCTAATCCCTTCTAAATCATGGGAATCAATTTTGATGGATTTCACTTCTCAATTACCTTCATCAGATAACATAGATGCTATATTGGTCATAGTTGATAGATTCTCTAAAATTTCTATTTTTAATAGAACTAATACTAGTGTAACTGCAGAAGATTTAGCTAAATTACTTTTAGTGTTTGTATTTTCTAAAAATAATTTACCTACTGATATTATTTCAGACACAGGCTCCCTGTTTGCTTCTACTTTCTGAACTCAACTTTGTTGAAAGTTAAATATCACAAGGAACCTTTCCACAGCTTATCAACTTGAAACTAACTGGAAGACCAAAAGAATTAACCAAATCCTCAAACAATATCTTTGAATGTATTTCAATTACCAACAAGACAATTGGACCACATGGTTAACATTGGCCAAATTTGCTTATAATAGCTCAACATATTATTTGACAAAACAATCCATGAATGAAATCCTCAATTCAATCCAATTCATTTAGGAAATAATCATCCTTCTGAACATTATCTTCAAAAAATTTCACAACTTCAAGGTGAACTCCCATCTAACCTTGAGGTGGCAAATCAAAGGTATAATTAAAAGGCCAAAAAACATCAACAATCTGCTCCACCTTTTAAACCAGGTCATAAAATATGGCTCAACTCTAAAAAAATTCAAAAAACTCAAACATCAAATAAAATATCTGAAAAGAGCTTGGGTCCATTCAAAATATACACTGAAGTCTTTAAAAATATATTTTGACTCAAGTTACATTTAAAATGGAAATAAATTCATATTTTTTTCACATATCTCTTCTGGAACTTTCTTGAGAAATATACCATGGAAAGAATCAAACATCTCTGGAACCAGTTGAAATAGAAGATCATCTAGATTGTGAAATAAGTCAGATTCTTGATTCAAGAAGGTGCAAGGGGAATCTTCAATATCTCATGTAATGGGAAGGCTACCTCAATCACTTGAATGAAACATCTTGTGAACCAGCCATTAATGTCTAAACTTCTCCTGAACTTCTAACATCTTTTCATTTAAAATATTATTAAAAACCTAAACCTTAAACTCAATTTCCGTTCTTTAAACTTTTTAAAATTCTTTCTTTAAAATAAAATTTTAAATTTCTTTATATTTTTCTTCTTCTTTCATTTCTTTTTTCTTTCTAAAATCCTAAATAAAAAAAAGCTAAAATTAACATCAACAAAAAAAATGAAATTAAAAATTAAAAATTAAAAAAAATAAAATCTAAAATAAAGTAAAATAAAATAAATAAATCAAAATAAAATAAAAAAACACAAATTGAATTTTTCTTTTTCTAAATTTTACTACACCAAATAAGATTTTCTTTTCTTTTTAATCTTCTTTATTACTTCTACAATTTCAATTCAATATCAAATCAATCCCTTACTTTTACCACCTCAATTCAAATTTATTTTTCTTTTCTTTTCTTTTCTTTTCTTTTTTTTATCTATCTAAACAATTCTCAAAACTTAAACATCTTCAAAAAACAACTCAAACAATCTTATGCCTTAATTATCTTCAAACAAGAAATCTTTTCTCTTCTCTAACATCTTATATATGTAAAAAAAATTCATTTTTCTTTTAAAATTTTCTCTAAAACAAACTTTACTCTTTTTCTCATCTTTTTATCTGAACTACCGAAATTCCAAAATAAAATAAAGTAAAACTAAATTCTCTTTTTTCTTTTAAATAAATAAATTTAACAAATATTCAAGACAAAACTATATATATTTTCTTTTCCTTTTTTCCTTTCTTTCTACTTCAAAATTATTTCCTCTATTTTTCTTCAAAACAAATCCTTCATCTTCTATACCATCTTTCAAATCTTCTTTCTACCCTTTTCAAATAATTCTTCTTCCTCAGCTGGCACCACTTCTCCAACTTCCAGAATCTCTTTGGCTACATCATAGGAGGCTGCATCAACAATCCCATCAATTTCTTCACAAATTTTTTTGAACAAAGTGGTTCAACAATCCTGACCAGGCTTCTTTCACCACACCTGATCCAACTTGGCCTCCCCAGTCAAATCATTCAAAATGGGTTCAGGGCTTTTAACCCTTAAACAATCCACCTCAGTTGGTTTCTCAACTTCTGGTTGAGTTTTGACAGTGGGAGTGACTACTGGTTTCTTCAGAAACTCTTCAATCATTTCCACCTTCTAAGCCCAAGAATCAGTTAGCTATTAAATCATAACAATTTAAAATTAAAACCACTTACTTAAAATTCAGGATCTTCTTTGATTAAAAAATTATACTTGGTGGTTTCAACTACTTCCACCACCTCATCATCTTCATCCTCAACAATAATTTGATTTCATTTTGTGGTAGGAGCTACCTCAACTACCAGATCTGACCCATCCTTGAAAAGTTCTTAAACCTCGTCTTCTGGGGTCATGGGCTGCTTTCCAATATTAAGGGTGGCCACCCAACCTGAAATTTCCTTCCTTTCCTCCTGATTAAGCACGTCCTCCGCACCATCCACCATCAATTCATTCTTGAAAGCCACCTCCCAGATATTCTCAACAATGGCCTGATCTTTAACAATTGACCAAAATTTAGTCAAAGTAAATCATCCTTTGGTGACTGCATTCTTCTCCAACACATTGCAGGCCACCTGATTCCATTGAAAAAACTTGCACTGCTTGCAAGGACCCCAAGAAGATGTGCTCTCAATGCAAAATGATTTCATAGCTACAAAAGCTGTGCAAGCTATCTTGAACTTCTGCATGGGTATAACTGTTCAAGAAGTAAACAAGGAAGATAAAGATAATGATGAGCTCTCACACTCAAAGGAGCTTGTGTTTTATACCTGGGCATCTGTCACACACCACATTACACTTGCAGCAAAAGTCAATCTTTTAATCCATAAATCAGTACACAAATCCTTATGCAAAGCACAGAAGCAACATCTACATAGAAAATGCCTTTTCCTTCTGTGTGTCTCAATTTGACCATGCTATCTTAACCTTAAATCTAAATTAGTCAATCATATTCCTGCACTTTTCAATCTTAAGAAAATGTGCAATGTATTAGTGCTATGGCCAATGATATATTTTCAATGTTGGGTTATTGTGTATCTGAGGGTAAATAAAGGTCTGTGAGTAGGAATAGGGGTAAGGTTAAGGTATCTGTGGGTTATATTTGAGGGTCAGTGATAAAGTGAGAGCAGTTTATTAAAGTGGTCAAGGCTAGGTGGAGTTATCTATATATATGGGTGGATTTGGTTTGACATTCCTTAGAATTAAATTATAATATTGTTTTGGTAGTAGTTAAATTTATATAAAGCTATTATTGTTTCCTACCTTTCTTAATAATCAACTTCATTAATTCTTAAAAATTTCTAAATCCTTTTGATTGTTAAGTTCCAACCCTTCATAAGGTTAGCCTGAATATTCAGTTTCACTGGTAATTACATTATTATTCACCTCAAACTTATCTTGAAGCAGTATTAATTTATCTTTGACATATCTTTGAACCACTCCCTTGAAGTATCTCTCTGTGCTTTGAAGGAATCCTCAATCATCTTTCCAATCTCACTTACTCAGGAACACCCTTGACCTTGTGTGTAGGCTTTCTGTCCACAGTTAGTCTCACTGCTGTATCAGCATAGTCTGTCCCATCTTAGGCTAGTATTGGCACTATTAGTAGTCTTCCCTATTAGGTCTTAACATTCTCACTATTATAAACCTAAAAATATTCACACTTTATTTTTGACAATTCTTTATTTTTATAATGTTTCATTAAAAAATATTATATTTAATTAAAATGTCAGATGAGACCACAAAATTTACTTTATTTGAAATAAAAAATCATATTGCTGAAAAAAATTCATTTTTTTTAGTTTATAATTTCATATTTAAATTATTAGCAAAATGATTCACCACGCAATATGGGGGGTGGACTTGTTAGCAAGTCCGCAACCTTGGACTCAAATTCACCACAGATTGAACACACATTGAGCTATTGACAAAGGAACCATACAATCAGGGATGAACACCATTCAGAAGAACAGTTTTAGCTGGGTCTTCAAGTAGAGTTCAGTATGAGTTCAGTCTGAGTTCCATCTGAGTTCTGTCTGAGTTCAGGTTGGGGACTTGCTAGCAAATCCACCCCCTATATTGCATAGTGATTATACATGAAAATTTATTGTCAACTTTATATTTCAAATATTTGATATAAAAGAAAACAAGGAAAATGATAGAAACTTTGATTTTATTGAGTCTCAGCTTTTAAACTTCTCCTTATCCAGTTGTGAATTTTCAAATCTTCCATAAGTTGGAAGTGCACACTAGAATCACACAGAGTCCTATTAACTTCTTAATAGCAAGTTTGGGTATAAAAAAATTGGGGTCATGATGTGTAGGAACTACTTGTGAAAAACTAATAGAAAAATCTACTTCTTCATTCAAAAACACATCTTCATAGGAGTTTTTTTCTACTCTCATGTTGTGAAGAATTATTGCACACTTCATTACATTATGTATGTCAAGTAAGTGCCACAACATACAAGGCTGAGAAATGATGGGCAACTGTGCTTGATTGTTTTTATGTGCACTTGCGCACCACCACAATTTCCTACTTTTTTTTGAGAGAGAGTATCTATTAGAGGATACAATTACTCCAACAATAGCTGTCACACAAGTTAACAATTATTTTTAACTTCTCCCCTCATCAGGACTGTCAACTAAATTGTTGATGCAGCCCATCAATTCAGTTGAAAGTCAAAATGTGGTGCAAAGTTGAATAATTTTTTCATCTAGAGCACCATCAATTGTTTTTATGGCTGTAGCATAATTAACAAAGAGGGTGGTAAAAAGAGAAAAAGTGGGGGAGCAATCTTGGTCAAAATGAAGTTGCTATGATTTGTCATTTTTTCATTAAATTATCTGACCAGATTGGTAGTGAAAATGAAGCGGCTGGAGATAATGACGTATCAGACAAGCGATTCAAATTTTTCAGAAGTGATTTAATGAATTTAATGAATTTGTATTAAATAATATTCAAAGTTGAATTGCTAACGAATTACTAATATTTACATGGATATTTTATATACGTAGATGTTATATTATGAGTAGCGGTGAGTAACTATCGAGCAGGTAGTTGTTACAGTTAGGAAATTATAGAAAAAGCTTAAAAACTGTACTTTGTCCAATAATGTCGAAGTCAAAGGTGAAAATTTAGTAAAATCAAACTAATAATGTTAAAAACCCAAAATCATGTTAAACTACCTTATTTAACTATTTACAAGAGATCAACGTTATTATTCTTATATGTCTTATCCATTACACCTAAGTCATAAAAACTTGCGGAATTTTTGAAGAAAAAATAAAAGTTGTTTTCACCAAATAATGATTCGCCTATTTAAAAGGGTTGAGGAAAAGGCGGGGGTGCTTTCTTTTGAATAGGCAAATCATTTTTTCGTGGTCGAAACTTTTATTTTTTTTGTCGAAAATTCCGCAAGATTTTGTGACTTGGCTGTATTAGATTTCCCGTTCATCTTTATTATAATTATAGTCGTGAGAATCTATCCCATGACAGTAGTGAGTACTGCTTATTAAGGTAATATCAAGGATTGTGAGAATTGTGGAGATGAACTTATTATACAGGCGTACAACGATTATTACAATGAAGTTTTTCATTTTCAATTCTCTTAGAGTTAGGCTAATGACTGTACATGTTCTTATATATAGTAAATTACACTAAATATACAGCTGTTTGGGAAAGCCTTGCTCTTTTTTTGCCCCTCATCCCCCCGCCAAAAGCGGATTAAACTCATGTTTTTGGCAGGGAGTGGAAGGTAAAAACACAACAAGTTTTTCCCAAATAGCTGTATGTTTATGTTCGTATCGATTTAATCTTAATAACTATGGCAAACGTTAATCTTCGTTATAGTTGTTGAGACATAGATATGGATGTAAGAGCAAGTACTCAACTACACAAGCCGATGTATATAAATAATTATAGTCTACATATATGAGATTATCGGAGTAAGAGAACTTAACCATTTACCATCACAATAGTAACTTGAATGAAATTGACCTTCCGTCACAATCCTAAGAAAGGAAAAAATAAAATAATACGGAAAACCCGGCGACCGCCAGTTACGATTCCCTACTAATTAATTGGTTTTGATACACTGTACTTTTCAGCCTTCAGCCTCTTATATCTCCGTAAAAAATTCATAAAAAGATTTTTCTTGTAAAACTCCAAACTTCTTCAACCCGCTCTAGAAATTTTACATCAATTTTTACAATATCAACAAGGTCGGTCCATAATGTATGGCTGTTTACCCCAGCAAGACAGCTAAAGCTTTTCCTTGCAGCTTCAGATGATGGTTCTATTTGTGTTTCTATTACCAATATCATTGGTCGGTCGATCCCATCAAGGATATGTGCAAGTCTTTCCCCGAAACGACTGCTCTGGCTATAAGAATTTTTTGAAGTTTTCAGAAAATGGGGTTTATAATGGTGCATGCTTATCTCTACACCCTGTCCCTGGAAATTCTATAAGTGTGCAGACTGGTCCATCGCATTTGGATGGATGTGTCGCTAATATTTTTAGTGATAGCAAGTGTGGCCATATTATAAGGCCTGTGCGACCGGATCCGAATGGTTTGTGCCAATGGGAAAATACATCTGACATCAGGTCCTACAGAGTCCTATGTAAATAGATTGTTGCTCAATTTTTGAGGCCGCACTAGATAAACAATCAGCGCTCGCCAACATCATTCAATTAATTAGGGGGTATCAAAGATAGAAATCTTCCATTTTAAAATACCTCTTTTTTGCACCAAATCAACCATGATTATTTTTTAAAGTATGCCATCTTGTGCCCCAAAAACATCTTTTTACTGAGAATTAATGTCATGCTTGTGGCTTTCTTTTTGTGCTGTGAAATACCTTTTAAATAATTACAATATTCTAACTTTGATACCCCCTATTGGATGTAAGCATATTGCTTGTCAAGTTGTTTAGCATCATAATTTGCGTTTTTTGCTTTCCATATTAGGGGGCATCAAAGTTAGAAATCTTCCATTTCAAAATACCTCATTTTTCCACCAAATCAACCATGACTATTTTTTAAAACATGACATATTGTGCCCCCCAAACACCTTTTTATTGAGAGTTAATGTCAATTTTGTGGCTTTCTTTTTGTGTTGTGAAATACCTTTTAAATAATTACAAATTTCTAACTTTGATACCCCCTATTAGGGGGTATCAATGTTCAGGGATCCACAATTAAATTAATTGTGGATAAAAATCCTTATACCCCAATTATCTTCCGCAATTATTTTTGCTAATAATTGGGTTATTAGACACTTTACGTGTCAATGTTCACCTCTTATCCGACACTTTTCTACTAAATTTTTCATAACCACATCTTGGACAACTTTCTGTCATAACCACATCTTGCATAGAGTAAAGAGAGACATAAAGATGGCATCCACAATTATATGTCATGTGACTTTCTGAAAGATCAATCATGGATGTGATGAGTTTGGGATCAGGAATAAGGAATGGAAATCTGGGTATAAGAGGTGGGATAAAGCATTATCATAGATTCCTTATCCACTAGCCCCAGGGCTAGTGGATAAGGAATCCACAAAAGCAAGTCACATGATATATTATTGCAGATGCCATTCTTATGTGTCTCTTCACTCTATGCTACTTAATTTTGGTGGTGAACACATAACATTTTTTATCATCCTTGTGTGCATCTTCACTCTATGATACTTAATTTTTGTGGCAAACACATAACATTTTTTTCTATCTACACACCCCACCTGCTCATTTGGTGGCAAATTCCCACTTCCCACTCATCACCTAAACTTTCTACCAACAACCTTTTCTACCAAAAATAATGAAGCACTTCTCTACTAGGAAGGAACTTCACTCAGCTATGAATGCTATCACTTTAGTTTTAGCCACTGACTCTGATTCTTACCCTGCATTGGAAGAAACTTTAGCTTATATGTCATTTCATTGCAAAAAGCATTACATCATCCCAAGGGGGCCAAATCATTATCATGATCCCAGATATAATCTTGCCTCAATTCTTGAAATTCCTCACTTAAACTTCACACAACTTTTTCAAAATTCTCCTGATTCTTTTTTCAACCTTTCTCAACTCATCTCCAATCATCCTATCTTCCATAATAATTCTCATAAAAAACAGTGTAATCTTGCCATTCAAATTTCTGTCCCACTATGTTGCTTTAGTTCAAATGGAAATGGTGCTGCTGTAAGATGTTTAGATAATCTCTTTACCATAGGATATGGTACTGTCATATTATACACCAAGCACTGCATGATTGCTATCCTTTCTCTCAAGTCTCAAACACTTGCTTGGCCAACTCCAAAACAGTGACTTGAATCCTCTCAAGTAATGCAAGTCAAAGGTTTCCCTGGCTGTGTAGGTTTTGTTGGTGGTACAACTAAACCTTTGAGTCAAAAGCCTGCTCATGATGGCAACCATTATTTTGATTGCAAAAAAAGTTTTCTTCAAAATGTTCTCCAATTTCACATCTTTCATAAACTAACTTTTTATCTTCTTTGTAGATAATCTATTGCCATTCAACTAGTCTGTGATGTCAACAAAAATTTCATTGCTTTTCATAGTGGCTCCCTGGCACATGTCATGAATCTTCTGTCTTCCAAAGAATGAGGAGTTATCAAAGTCCTGACTCATACGTTGAAGAATCTCAGTACCTCCTTGCAGACTCAGCATATGCAAGTGGAAAGTAAATTATACCTGCTTTCTGTGGTGCAACTTTAGAAAATGACCCCAAAACCACCTTTAATTATCACCTTGCCCAATCAAGGGTATGGATTGAACATGCTACTGGGATTTTAAAGGGTGGATTTTCTAGTCTCCAGGAACTCAGAATCCAATTTCAAAAAAAAGGAAATCAAAACTAAAAATCATTGGATAGTGACTTGCACTATACTCCACAATATCCTAGTTGATTTAAAGGATGAGTGGAATAATCTTTATGAAGATGAGGATCCTGAAACTGTGCCAGCTCTCCCCTCCCTTGAATCACAAAACATTCATTCAACTGCCATACACTCTGTCATTATGCCAATCACCCTACAACATTTTGAAACACAACAATTTTAATTTTTTTTCATGCTCTCCAAATGTTCAACTTGTCTGCTTAATTCACTTGGGTTGGTGTTTTTCTTGCATATTCATTTTTTTTTGAATTTATGGTGAATATCTCTTTTTTGGAGGTCTGATTTGTTTTCATTCACCAGCTCAAAATGAAATCACATATTTTCTGCAATTGCATAATTTTTCACTTTTTCTTTTTTTCATTCATCCCTCATATCCATTTCCTCCTCTCCTCAAACATTCCTCAAACAATTTGGTTTCACATATTTTATCATCTCATCTATCCAGGTAAGTCATTTTATTAATTTCTTTTGATTTTTTGTTTTCTAATTATAATTTTTTTTGTTTTTTGTTTTTTGTTTTTTGTTTTTTTTTTTTTTTTTTTTTTTTTTTTTTTTTTTTTTGTAAGTGGTTCTTTTTGTGGTTTTCAAGGTTAAATTAACTCTTTTTTTTGTTCTTTCTCTCCATTTTTTGTCTTTTTTTTTTACTCATCATCATTCCCTCTTTATCCCTCCTTGGCCTGGTTATTATCCCATCCTTCCCCCCTCTTTGGTGTCCTCATTCTCACCTTTCCCTTCTATTTGGCTGCCTCTTACCCCCCTTTCCCACCTCCTTGGCTGCCTCTTACCCCCCTTTCCTCCCCCTATTACTCCCTCAAACCCCTCTTTCCTCCCCCCTATTACACCCTTCACCCCCCTACACCCGCTTCAAACCTCCCCTATAGCCCCCACAAATAAACCCCCTCAAAACCCCCCCACACCCACTTCAAACCCCCCTACCACCCCCTCATATCCCCCCTCAAATCCCCCTACACCTGCTTCAAAACCCTTCCTATAACCCCCTCATATCCCCCTACACATGCTTCAAAACCCCCCCTCAAATCCCCCCACACCTGCATCAACCCCCCCTATAGCCATCTCTTACCTCCTAATTGCTAGTTACTTATTAATGAAAGATTGAGGGAAATTGTTTGCTAGTTAAAGAACAATTGTTCTTAATTTTTTTTAGTTAACGATTGATTGCTATCAATTGTTTGTTAATAAATGAATAGAGAGGAGGGGGGTTTTAAGAGGTTTGGAAGAGAGTCGGGGGGGGGGTTTGAACCATGTGTAGGTGGGGATTGATAGGGTTTTGGAGAGGGTTTCGGGTGGTGTTTTGGAGTGGTTTGGTGAGGGTTAGTGGTGATTTTGGAGAGGGTTTTGGGGGTGTTTGGTGAGGATTTTGGGGGGTTGGAATGGGCTTTGGAGATTTTTTTCAAGGGGAGAAAGGGTACTAAAGAGGGAGTAATGAAAAAAATAATAGAAAATTTTTACAGGGATCAATGGGGGTGCAATTAAAAAATTGAAAGAAATTTTTTATTAATATTTGATTTTTTTTCTTTTCTTTCTTTTTTTTGTCCAGAATTAACCAAAAAAAACTCGTCAAATTGAAGTAAAGTAATAATTATTCTTATTTATTATTTGATGAAAATTTTAATGGTTATTTAATTTAAATTGTGTGAGTTTTTAATTATTTAAAAAATTTTTTTTTGACATTTTTTTGACCAGTGAAAAAAATTTTCAAAAAAAAAGGCTGTTTTTTCTGATTCAAGCCTTACAGCTCTATCTTCTTCATTATCTTCTTTTTCATTATCTTTTATTTCAACTTCATATTAATCATCAAAAAAAATTGAGAAAAATTGTCAAAAAATGAAAATTTGTGAAAAAAAATTTCAGAAAAAAAAAGTCTATTTCTTCTGATTCAAGCCTTATACATCTATCTTCATCATTATCTTCTTTATTATCTTCTTTTATTTCTACTTATTTTCAATCATCAATAAAAAATGCAGAAAAATTGTCAAAAAAATTTCAGAAGAAAAAATTTCTATTTCTTCTGATTCAAGCCTTATACATCTATCTTCATATTTATCTTCTTTATCATCTTCTTGGATTTATTCTTTTTTTCAATCTTCTTCAAAACCTTTAAAAATTAAAAATGATGATCAAACTTATCAATGTAAATAATATTTAAAAATGAAAATTAACTTGGATTTTCTATTTAACCATATATCAAACATCAATTATTTCAAAACTATAGTCAATAAAAAAGATAAATATCCCAGGAGTTTACCAGAAGATATTGAACATCTAACCAAATTAGGAGGTGATGAAGTTAAGGTAGTAATCAACAATACTTTTAAACCACAGATTATTTACAAAAATAATTCATTTGATCAAGTAAAAGATGAAGCCTTTAATCAACTATCTGATATCATATTTATACTATATCAAATGGCTTTGGTACAATTAACAATTAAAAATGAGAATTTGTTGGGTGGTATCATGACTGGTTTTGGATGGAGACCTAGATTTATTAAAGTTTATTCTCTTGGTAAGTCAAATAATTTTTTTTGTTTCATTCTTAATATTGATAACTTAATTTAATTCTATAGGCATCTACTTGTTACTTATAAATTTATCTAAAGTGGATAAAAATAATGATTTTTGATTATGGGTCTCCTTACCATCCTTTAATTCCTTTCTGGATCTTTGACTCAAAAAAACTCTGTAACAAAGCTTTTGAAACCAACCAAGAACTTGCAACCAGATTTGGGATTCCAAATTGGTGTGACCCCAAGTGGGAAGAGATTAGCAGTGGTTATCTCTTATTCTCTAATGTTATAATTACTCATTCTGATTTTTCACAACAAGATTCATACCGATAAGAATGATGCCAATTATCTTACTTTGGGGATTTTCTCTTATATTCATCCTATTACTTGACAGCCTATTACTTCCCCAGCTAAAATAAAAGTTCATGGGTTATACTTTCCAGATCACAACTGTATAATTGATTTTGGATTGGAAACTAGATTCATTGAAACTATTTGGAACCCTTCTAAGGATAATAACCAAACAACAAAAGCACCTCCTGGTTTGGAATCTTGTCACAACTTTACTCATTTTGGCTGCTCCTTTCAAATCAGTCAAAAACTAATCCAAGAAATCAACAAGGTAAAAAAAGAAGATAAAAGTTATGAATTTAATAAAAGTAGATCTAAAAAGTATGGGGATTAGTAGAGTCATCAAATATTTTTTATTCTTTCATGAATTTTTAATAATTAAATATGATATTTCAATTTACTAGCTTAAAGTAATTGGCCAATGACCTTGTGTTGTATAAAAGGTAATCATGATAACACTAATTTTTTTCATGGGGTTCATCTTGCCTATACCTGTGGAAAGTCCCAAACTTAGTTTCTAGCCTTGGTCCACATTTTGGCTTGAGGAATTGTCATAACTTTAAAGCTAGTAAATTCAAGATATCTTATTTATTTATTTATTTACTAATTTATGGAATTATATTAAATTTTGGTGATTTTCATGCCTTACTTCAATAAAATTCAGGGGAGGGTATTGACAAATTTTCAAATCTGACATGTGAAATTGATGACTTAGAAAAATATTGGTGATACCCACCCCTTGCTTCAATAAAATGCAGGGGAGGGTATTGCCAAATTTTAAAAATAGATATAGAGTTTTTTTGAATTAGATGTATTTAGAAAAGTATATTTAATTATTTGAATTAAAAGAAGAAAAAATGTATGAGTTATTCAAATTTTTGCAAAAAAAAACCATCTAGAATCAAGAACTTTAAAAGTCAGCACATATGAAATTATCACCAAAATGAAATGAAATAAAATTAATTTAACCAAAAAAACAAATAATCTAAAAATTTTTAATAAAATGTTTCAAATCTCAGTGAGGAGTGTGTGCCAAGAATTTATTATTAGCTTTAATGCATTCTATCAAGAAAAAATAAAAAAAAAATAAAAAAAACTAGTTATCAAAAATTTCATTAAGCATTCTATTTCTTCAATAGATTTATTATCTTTAACACATTCTCTCAAGAAATCTTTCTTTTTTGAGCCATCTTCAAGTTGATACCTGAGTTTCATTAGATATAATAGGAAATTTTACTCTAGAGCCTTCTCCCCTTTCTTTATCTTGGATTTCTTCACCTCCAAGTAATTTGCCCTCTCATCCCTCTTTAAAAAAAGCTCAAATTTCTTCTCCACCAAGTCTTGTAACCTCCCATCCCTATGTAAAGAAAGCTTGAATTTCTTCTCCTCCAAGTCTTTTTCCCTACCATCCCTTTGTAAAGCGAGCTCATATTGTTTCTTTTAAAATGTGAGAGTATCTCTTGCAACTTCAACTTTACCTAGAGTGAAAAGGAATATTAATGAAAGAAAAGAAAACTTCACTTAATTATTAAGAGATATGCTATCACTTACCAGATTCACCTTTCTCCAGAAAATCATCAATGGAAGAAAAAGGGGTTTGGGAAAAACTATCTCTGTTTTTCTTTCTATGACTGTTCAAATTTAAAGTAGTTGATGGTCTTTGATTTTTTTTGGAGGTAACATTTTCCTCTTCATCATTGATGCTAGATTCAGACTCACTTGCTTGAGGATCCTGGGTTCTTTCATTAGTTTTTTTAGAAATAAAAAAAATAAAACAACTAGACAAGAAATAAAAACTTACTGGAGTGGGTTAACTTTGGTTTATATCACCATAAGGATCTATTGAATGGCTAACTAGATTTGTTGAATTTAGAACAGGTGAGGCTTGAGTGGAGGAAGAGGATGGGAAAAGATTTCTTTGGAAATCATGTTTGGAGATATTATCTTCACCATCCAACATGTTGGCAGGATTAACATCAGCTTCCTCTCCAAAAATAGCATCCATCTCTTTAAAGTATGGACATAAAGATTCAATTTTATCATCTATGGATTTTATGCCCTTACTGATATCAATGTTGGTAATACCAAAAACAGTAGAAAATGAAAGTGTCTTTGCCTTCTTGTATTTGCCTTGGTAATGCTTGAAATATTCAGACATCTGTTTAGGCAAAAGATCAATCCTTCCCTTTGTCTTATTTCTTAATTCATTGGCCATCAGAAGATAGCCATTGACTTTTGATGCAGGGGGCTTTCCTACTTTATTTGCATTCTTAGTACCAAAACAAGAATCATAATTTGTTTTATTTTCAGCCAGTTGATAAGTATGAGATGAGGATCTTTATTTAGCTGAACAGACTTTGATTTCACAGCTGAGCAGGGGAAAGAGGGAGTAATCGGATTTGAAGAACAACTTGGGGAAGGCTGTTTATGAGAATATATTTGATGACAAGGCATTTTGAGATATTTGAAGATGAAAAGAGAGAAGAAAAAATAGATGAGATGGGGAGGGGTTTTGAAAAGAAATTAATAGACAGGATGGGAGTGTGCAGCAAGGTAGGGAGGCTGGAACATCCAGAATGTTTTCCAAGATGTGGTTATGAAAAAGTGAGGATAAAAATGTTGGATAGAGGTTAACATTGACACATAAGAGGTCTAATAACCCAATTATTAGCAAAAATAATTGTGGAAGATAATTGGGTTATAATGATTTTTATTCACAATTTATTTAATTGCAGATTGGCCAACATTGATATCCCCTATTATTTTAAACTATATATTTTATGAATGTCTAGTCAGACTTTTGAGTGAGAAAAGGAAAGTGTCCCCTTCAGGATTTGAATCTGTGACCACTCATGACATGTTAGCCGCTCTAACAACTGACACAACAGACAAAGTATGTTGTATTATAATAATGCAATGTCATGACATTGCATCTAGTTTTGTTGCTACACATGAGTCCACATGCTCAAAACTGCTGCAACAATGGTCCTGATGCATACAATGTAGACAATCCTATAGTACTAGCTATAGGCCTTGACCAAGGGAGTTGGAGAAAAACCAGAGCGAAAATCCCCTTTCCCTTTAGAAAAATAGAGTGAGATTTACTTGCTAAAGTAAGTTGGTTCCTGTTTTGCTAAAGCTCCTGTTTAACACACTTGACTGCTTGATGAGCCAAGAAAATAGTCCCCAGATAGACTACCAGACCAAAGAACTGAAATGTAGAACAAAGTCCACACCAGAGACAGAAAAGATACTTGATGTAGGCTGCAAATCCACACCAGAGACAGCAATAATACTTGCTATAGCTTGCAAGACTATAACAGAGAAAACAGTTGCCAAAGTTAAGTTAAATGAAGAACTCACTTGCAACAAACACAGCCAATTGTGGCCAGAAAACAGTGAAAACTGAGTGAGGAACAATGATATCACCTCCGGATGGTTGTATGATGATTAGGGTTTCCCCAAACTGTCTTATTCACTATGTACACACAGACCACTAACTAAGAGCCCATGCACACCCACCAATCTGGCGCCTGTACCCGCCAAATTGCATAAAAAACCCTCCTTAAGCTCTCCCCAACCTCCTAAAAGAGAGGCGGGCAGGCCGCCCGACTTCAGAGATGCCGCCTGAAGCGGCCCGGCCTCCTTGAAGCTAGAAAACCAATAAAAACAACTAATCTACTTAGAAAAATTAGCTACAACTACTAAAACCTTTAAAACACGGAATTTCACTATAACAACATTGGGACATGAAATATAGAGAAAAATTAGCTCTATCCAATGGTACTAAGCACTTCACCCTAAGACTTAAGGTTAGCCCGTAAAACACGAAAAACAAAATTAAACAGCAATCTTTTATATATGAAAAATGAGGAAATCACCCCTTAAAACTCACAATATGAAAAATGTCTACAAGACATAAAATATAGAAAAAAACCAGGGCTATCCAATGATAGTACCCACATACCCGCAGACCCAATATCCACGGAATAAAACCAGAAAAATACCCAATTCCTTAACAGATGTCAATTAAGACATGCACAAACAGCGCCAAATCACACAACAAAGGCCCCTGCCAACGTTGGAAGACCACATCCTCCCTCCAATTGAGAATGTCCGCATTCTTTCTTCATCCAACCACCATGTTTAACCTTCTTCCCAAATCTGCCTCTGAAATGGGTCCCTGCCAATACTGCATCGACAATAATTTAATCTGCACCATGACACCACCTGTCCATCCATACAGAAAGTCCTGCGATTTCTGCCAATCTAGAAAGAAGACCTGCCACAGACCTGCTCCACTTTCTTCTGCAACAGATTCACCTCCACCTCAACCTGGTCCTTCTTCTGCCAGCACCAATAGATCTAGGCCATCCATCCTGATACCCAGATTAATCAAAAAGCTCCACGCTTCCCAGAAGAGTGCCACAACCCATAAAACAACTAGTTCCACCATCCCTGGTCCATCTGATGGTAAAGAACATTCATTTCTTCCTTCAACTTTAAAACTGATGACCTCTCAGTTCTTCCATCTTCTGATAGTGATGATAACAATGTAGGATCCATTGCACCACCAACACCAACGCACTTGCCCACTATCAAGGCCAAGTTCCAACAACACACATTTTTATTTTATTTTTATTTTATTTCTTACAATCTCACCCAACTAGGGGCATGAAGGAGCAGGAAAACAAGAGGTAGGTACAGGAGGGTAGGGAGCAGATAGAAGGAAACAACGGGCAATTAAAAGTAAAGCAATATGGGACTATTGGGAGAGAGGGACATTGTTGGGGAATCTGTTTGTGGAGATGAGAAAAGAAGCAACTTGAAGCGTAATAGGGGAAGGAGACAAAAGGGAAGAAACAACACACATCTCAACAGAAACAACTTCTGCTTCACTACTTCCAATCCACTCCTGCTAGAGATTCACAGGATATTGAGAACAGAAGACACCTCATTCACCAGCTCAAGGCTAATTCTGAACACTTCATTTCATCTCTTGATTCCCTCTGTAGTTCCACTAGTACCTGAATTTGATTCAGAAAAGAAAAATTGACCACACCCTCTATAGGATGTAACTACAAAACAACCCTCAGTTTTAAGTCTTGGGGGACTCAAAAACCCTCAGTTTAAAGTCTTGGGGGACTCAAAAACCTAAATCATAAACCCAGAACCAGAGATCAACCACATTAAGACACAGAGAAAAAACTAACATTCTGGGGTAATTGTAAATAGAGCAGCCAGCCAATCAATTACCCCCAAACTTGCCTTTACTAAATTTGGAGGCTCCCCCTGTGGATACCCTCCACCAATCTTTCAAAACCAACTCCAACAACAAAAACTTTTTCCTCATTTTATAGTCTTGGGGGACTTACAACCCTCAGTTTAAAGTCTTGGGGGACTAACACAGTGTTCAGTTTAAAGTCTTGACAGACTAGTCTTGATAAAATCTTGAAACCAGCCAGTTTAAAGTCTTGGAGGACTAACAGAAACCAGATTTCAGTTTAAAGTCTTGATGGACTGGCGGAATTTTGCATAAAATAGATGCAGCCAATTTCATACAGGCCACTCATACAGCCAATCTGCTGAACTTCCACCTTCACTTCATCATCTACCCATCACTGACAAAAAAATCTCCACCTATCCCTTTTTCTCATCTTTTCTCACCACAGATCATGGCAGGATCTCCTGATGTTAACCCTTCTACTCTCCCTTGCTTCACTTCTCCCAAGGACTATGCCTGCAAACAGTGCATCCACATGTGCAGACCTTGCACATTCACTCTTCCAACTCCTGAATCCAAATTCTACAACAGGGCTTGTGATTCTTGCTATTCCAAAAAGAAAAGATGTGACAGAGATGCCAACTACCCTATTCCTCCTCCTTCACCTTCTCACAAATACATCTCAAGATCCCCTACCAGATCCCCAGAGCTTGGTCCTTCCTCTTCCTCTTTATCTTCAGCACCTTCCAGAAGATCCAGAAGCTCCGCTTCCAGAACTCTTCCCAAAAGACCAGCCTTAGCTTCCCAAAAAACTGCTTTTATCTCTGCCAAATTAGCTCCAAAAGCTTCAAGATCAACTCCCAGGCTTCTAGACCGCGTCCAGGCGGCCTGGCTGACATCGGGCGGCCCGCCCGCCTCACTGGACAGTGAAAATCCGGCTCCAAATCACCAAAAAAGACTGGAAAACAGCCAAATTCCATCAATCAACAAAAACAACTCTACACAATCGCCTCCCACTTCTCCCAGAGCAATGCAGCCAACTCTTACAAAGTCCAAAAACTTCAAATTTTCCCAAACTTCTAGGAGACCTGCCAGAGAACCCCAAGAAGAAACAAGAACACCACACACTGCACCCAAACAACAACTTTGTCCCCAACTAAGACAAAGAAACTACACCTCTCCTCTGTCAGCCAACAACTCTTCTGACAGTTCCATCTCTTCAAAAGCTCCATCCAGATGAGATCAATCTGCTTCCATATCCCCCTCTCCTGCTCCATCCTTTAACAACCCTGGTACTCCATAACCAGCACCTCCTCCTGCTGAATCCAACAGAAATAACAACCACAACCACAACAACAATCCCACTGCTCCAACTAAGCCCCAGGAACATCAGCCTCCTAATTCACCTTCTCAAAATCTTTCAGAGGAAGACCATGAGAATCCATATCTTTCCCTAGTTGATCCACCCACTATGACCATTACAAAATTTTCAGAGATCCAAATTCCAGCGGCTTACAAATTTGATCAGCTTCCAATCTGTAAGTACCGAATTAATTATCCCATTTCTTCAACAAAAATAATAACTGATCCAATTCTTCTTGTCTAGTTGGCACCCCTCCTCCTGAATCTATTATTGGAGTTGGCCAACCTCTTGAAACTTTTTTGACCCTGGATTATGGAGACATGAAGAAACACCTAAGCATTATGTGTTCCAACATGCTAAAAGCCTTTGCCCTCCATGGACCTTTGAATGACTTTGAAAAATCCCTGAGAAAGCGCCTGTTGGACAACCACTGGAAAATGTCAAAGATCATTAAGCACACCCTCCAGCACTCCATTCCTGACTCTTCTTCTTCCTCCTCTGAGCTTCCCTCTAATCCAATTCCTGACCATTACAATCCCTATTATATCTCCAGCAGGATGCACTTCAAAGAACACAGTGCTTCCCACACTCCCAACAAAAAACAAAAATGTCATCACAATCCAGACCAGCCTCCAGAAGCTTCATCATCCAGACAATGAGCTCCTGCAAAAGATTAGAAACATAATAAAAATATAAAAAAATTAATAAAAATAATTTCAGAATTTTTTTTTTATGACTACTAATATAATAAAATAAAAAAAATTAATAAATAAAATTAAATGAAATAACATAAATGAAATAAAATAAAATATAAAAAATAATACAAATGGTATCCCCCAGCCAATTGATGGGCTGATCCCCTGATACCTTACCCACATCCAAGTGCACCTTGATGTGGATACACAATTAATTCTTTTAAATGATTAACAGAAAAAAAATTCAAAAAATTTAGAAATTCAGAAGATAATAAAAATAATGAAACATGTAAAGACATGAAATAAATAATAAATAAAAAAAGGAAAATAGCATTTCCCGGCCAATTGATGAGCATTTCCCCACCAATGCTTGCCCACATCCAGGTGACCCTGATGTGGTAACACCCTATATTTTTGATTTTATAATTTTAAACAACCCCCATAAAAAATTAAAAGAAAAAAAGGAGAAAAAAAGAAAAAAAATCTAAAACTGCTATCTAGAAAAAAAATAACTGCAAAATCAAAGACAGTCCAGCTCCATAGATGGTCCAATAAGGGAAAGTCCAATCCATAGAAATGATCACTGGGTGGGCTCCCTCCAATAAGTAAAAATGATGGGAGACCACCAGTGATCCACCACCAATCTAAAAGAAAAAAAGATAAAGAAGCCAGTCCCAAACCAGTTTAAAGTCATAGTGGACTTGAAACCTGAATAATAAACAACAGAACTAGAATTCAACTAGGAAAAACAAAAGACTTGAGACAGACATTCTGGGGTAACTGTTCTACAGAGCAGCCAGCTCATCAGTTACCCCCACACTTGCCAAAATAAAATCTAGAAGCCCCCCTGGGTACCTTCTAGCAAAAACACAACGACTAACACAAAAAAAAAACCAAAACCACTAAACAGTGAAGAGTCCAGCACTTGAAAACCAGAGGAAATTCCAGTTTAAAGTCATAGAGGAAATATGGGGTAACTATTGATAGAGCAGCCAGCCCATCAGTCACACCCACACTTGCCAAGACAAAATCTTGAGGCCCCACCCATGGGTACCCTCTAACAAAGGTTTCCAACAAACAGATGCATAGCATCACCACAAAAAAACAAGATTAAAGAATGGTTCGTAGTTTATCCTCATTGCGGAGTCAATCTTCTTCATGCCTAGTGCCTCTGGGATAAAACCTCTTCACTTGGTCTGCAGTAACCCTCTTTTTCAAGACTGCACCATCCAACTCTTCCAAAACATAAGAACCTCCAGACGCCTGAGATCTGACTCTGTAAGGTCCATTCCATCTGTAAGCAAACATTTTCACCCACTGACTCTCCAAACTTCTATTATACACCAAAACCAAACAACCAGGTTTCAAAGGATTCCTGAGTCTATGAGCCAACTTCTTGTCCCAGTACCTGACTAATTGATTCTTAATCTTCATCATTCTAGAGTATGCCTTCTCTTGACATTTCTCTCTACATTCCAACTGTTGCATCCTGGCACAGAGCAAATCTTCTGTTGAGCACACATCATCCCAATCAATTCCAAGATATGAGACAGCTTCCAAGTCCACTGGTAGAACGGCTTTCTGACAAAACATTAACTCATAAGGAGAATAGCCAGTTGTCCTCTTCACAGTGACCCTATCAGCAAATAACACCAAGGGTAAATAATGCCTCCACTTTTCAGCACTATCTCTGCACATCTTCACCAAAGCATTCTTGGTAACTTGATGGCCTCTTTCAACCATGCCTTCAGCTTCAGGATAATAGGGTGTAGCCACTCTAACTTTAGAACCAACATTAGCCACAGCTTCTTTAAACTCGGCACCAAACTCTGGCCCGCCATCAACAGCGACCAACTTCATCAACACATACCTATAAATCCACTCCTTCTTCAAAAACTCTGCCACATTCTTGGAAGTCAAATTAACCAGAGGCACTGCCTCAACCCAACCAGACAAATTATCCCTAGCAACAATCAAGTATTTATACCTGCCCTCTTTAATATGGACAGCATCCAGACTGACCCTTCCACAAACAGTTGATTCACCAGTAGCATGGCCCACCTCTTTAGGTTTCAAATGACTTCTTCTTTGACATTCTTCACAAGATTGAACCCAACCCTGCACAGCCAGCTTTATACCTGGCCATTAAAATCTGTCTGCTACTCTTCTATAAGTCTCCACAATGCCTCTATGACCAAGGTCTTCATGAAAAGACTTCAACACAAGTTCTTGACCCTTCTTCTGAGTCACCACCACTTGAGGATTAGGATGCCTTCTCCTCATCAACCTTCTTCCTGACACATAAAATCCAGGACTCTTCTTCTTGATTGCTAAACAAGTATCATCATCACAACTATCTGGCCTCTCCAAAGTCAACAGATATTCCACCAAAATAAAATAAAACCCAGACTGACCCCAGGTCTCATCTTCAATATCCAACAACACCACATCCAAGGGTACGATTCTGTCATCAAAATCACCAGTATGAACATGAGCCAATTGAGCAGCCCAACCAGGACACCAATCCTTAAATTTTTGCATGTCCTTCTCTTTCCACCAAACCTTGTGAAAATCCAGTTCACTAACAAAAACACCCTTTTCCAATTTTGAGCTGTCCCAAACAACAACTCCATCTTCATCAACAAAAACATCCTGATCACCAGAATCAAGATCAGATCCAGCCAGTTTAGCCTCTTGGGGGAGGTCAGAAAAATCTTCAGCACCCTTTGTGCTGGCTCTAACCACTGGAACATCCTCATCAAACTCTTCAGCCTCAGAATCCTCATCTATAGGTGGCCTCCTTGATAATCCATCAGGCATAGTAAAAGTTTTACCTGGTTTGTGTACCAGGTCAAAAGAAAAATGTTGAATAAATACCACCCATCTAGTCATTGGAGCATTTGGAAGACTAGGTGTATTGATCATCTGAACCAATGATTTTGCATCCACCTGCAGCTCAAAATGCTGCCCCCACAAAACCGTCTGTAGCTTCTTTAAAATTTTAGCTACGCCACACAATTCCAACTTAGGTTGAGAATACCTAGATTCCACCTCATTAAACACCACAGACTCATATCATACTGGCCTGACCCTCCCAGTCTTATCCTCCTGAGACAAAACAGCACCAGCAGCAATATAGCTTGAGTCCACTGCCAGATAAATTTTTCCAGCACCACCACCATAATCCAACTTGTGAAGAACAATATCTTCCCCAAAAAGCTTTTTCAACTTCTGAAAAGCCTCTTCACACTCTTCAATCCATTCCCAATCTGCATCTTTTCGGGTCAACTTCCTTAAAGGTGAAGCCAACAAATAAAAATCCTTAATAAAAATCCTGACATATACACATACACCCAAAAATCCCCTGACTTCAGTAGTATTTTTAGGCCTTGGCCATGACTGAATTTTATTAATCTTCTTCTTCGCCATAATCCTTCCCTCTTTACATACCACATGACCCAGAATTTCCAAAGCAGTAACACAACAACAGAATTTTGACCCTGAAATGGCAAACCAGCCTCTTCAATCCTGAACAACACTCTCTCTAGAGTTATTGCATATTCCCACACAAACCTCCTTATGCCAGGGTTCTCCGCTAACACCTCATTACCATAATCAGTGGATGGTCCTTTAATTCCACCATCATCAATAAAAATACCAGCATAAGTAGGAACCTCATCCAGCAAGATCCAAGCCATCTGTGCTTAATAAACTGCCACTGAATTAGTTGCTCCTTGAGGCAACCTAGTGAGCTGAAATCTTCCCAAAGGAGTCTCAAAAGTTGTGAGAGGCCTTGAATCTGTATGGAGTTCCCTCTCATCATAACCACCCATAATATCACCCAAACCATAACACACCCTTCCAGCGAAAGCTTCAACAAAATCCTCTTCACTTGGTGACATACCAGCATCCTTGATAAGGACTCTATTCAAGGCTCTAAGATCATGAACCACCCTCAACTTTCCATTCTGCTTTTTTACACAGAAAACTGGACTTGAGTAGCTGGAAGTCGATTGTTCGTATAACCCAGTCCTGACTCTTTCCCTAACAATCTCTACAAAATCCTCTCTAATAGCGGCTGGAATTGGAATAGGTTTGATTTGCCAAGGTTCATGGCAAACCACAGGAATCAAGTAAGGTTCCCCATAAGAGTGCTTCAATACACCCCTTTCCTCCTCAACAAACGCCACAGATTTTTCCCTTAGCACAATAACGTGCAACAACAACTTCTTTTCTTCCTTAGAAAACCACCCATCAGGACCAAAATTAACAACTTTCAACCTTTCCACGTTCACCCTAGCCGTCTCTATAAATTCTGGAGGATTCTTCACCAAAGGAGTACAGTACAGATCTCTTGACAAAGGCGGTCTCTTCAAAGGCAGATTCAAGCCCACAGGCATAGGCTCATTGACAGGCCTAATCTTCTGCGCTACCTTCTTATACTTTGCTGCTCCACCTTCAACTTGAGGGATCTTCAGGAAATCTTCACCACCAGAACTGGAACAAAAACCAAGGGTTTCCCCATTGCTCACATGTGTGGCCAAGGTAATGTTTTTGAAAGGTGTAGAAGAAACCCTAGAGGTGCACAATTTGGAGGACTTACTTTTAGACCCCAATCTCGCCACTTCAAAACTTTTCCGCAATTCCACATCTTCATCCTCACTTCCAACTTCCAAATCTTCAAATCTTGATTCATCTTCTGAATCACATCTTCTAAAATTGTGCAGTTTATCCTCATGCTGGAGGCCCAAAAATCGATCTTGATGATCTTCTCTCTTCATAATTTTCTGCAGTTTAACCTCATGCTGGAGGCCCAAAAATAGATCTTGACAATCTTCACAAAAATATTTTGCATCTTCTTTCTTCATTACCTTCAGATTTTTTTTCTTGATTTTCATGAATTATCTTGAAATTTTTATCTTCTTTTCTTGAGTTTTCTTCTGACCTACAAAAACAACCAGGGGTTTCCCCAATGCTCACAGGTGTGGCCCAGGTAATGTTTTTGAAAGGTGTAGAAGAAACCCTAGCAGTGCACAATTGGGAGGACTTACTTTTAGACCCCAATCTCACCGCCCCAAAACTTTTCTGCATATCTTTCAATAAAGATATATAACCAATCTTCTTCCTTGAACTTGAATTAAAAATAATCAAGAATCTTTAGAGAGAACAGAGACTTGATAAAAAACTTGATGAATACTTGCAGAGAAGAGAAACATTAAAAAGAGAAAGTTGAAAATCCACTTGGTATATCTCCAATGGAGCTGACCTACTACAAACTGGGATTTCCTCATCTTGGGGAGAGGTTGTAGCACTAGGGTGATCAGCCCTCATTACTCTAAAAAAGACAGACTCTCAATAGAGCCTGAGCCGCACTCCAAAAAACCAGAGGCAGCACCCACTTCCTTCCTTCTCCTGCAGCAGTCCATGCACTGGCACATTGAAGATAAACCAGGCCTGGTCTCCCAACCATCCTCTACAGGGGATGACAACCTCATGTGAAGTCTCCTTTTGTCTTCACCAGTCAACTCCAAACTGATTCCCAAATCAAATTGATAACCAATTCTTGCCTGAAAATCCATTAAGAATGGCCCACCCAAAACTGCTTTTACATTACCTTTAGCAATGTAAAAATGAACCTTCCCTGAGGCTCCTCCAACATCTAACTTCACAAACTCTGAAGTTCCAACCAATTCAGTGACATGGCCACCGATCCCTCTCAAAATCCCACCAATACCAGTTTTGATGGGGAGGCCCATATGAGTTGCCTCAAACAAAGAAATCAGGTTTATCTGAGAACCTGAATCCACCAATGCCCTTGCCTCCCTGCCATTCAGAGTGACATTGACATATCTCTGAGGAGCAGAAAAATGAGTTTCCAACCCCTCACCAAACTTTTCAGCAGAATCATAAATGTATTCTACCTCACCAGAAGAAACTCTTCTCCTGGTCAACAACTTTTTCTGTCTATCAGCCAACCCTGGACTGATAGCATACAATTCCCCATAAGATAGAGAAACCTGACCCTGATTCATCCTTTCCAGGACAGAGTCCATAACATTAACTTGACCAGACACTACTGGCCTCTCAAAGTGAGCCCTTGGCTTCACCACCTTGGTCCTAGAAGCTTCTTAAGGACCAGCACCACCAACAGATTTACCATTAACAGGAACCAAACCAGATCCCTCACCAGAACCTCTAACTCCAACAGGCTTTGGCAATGAAACCAAAGGGACATCCTCCTCAGAGTCAGAATCCACCTCCATTGGCATTAGGTCACCATTCATGTCCAATGCGCCAAAACTAGGGGGGCCCATGTCAGCCATACCCTTCTGCATCTTGTACAGCTCCTCTTTGCTGTACCTCTTCCTAGCTGCACTCAGCTTAGGATCCACCTTTGAAGCATTTGGCTTTGGTTGGGCCTGAGAACTGCTCTTAGGCCTTCCCATCTTTCCTGCTTCCACATCATAAACACCAGCCAAGCATTCACCGCTTGACTGTCCACCACAAGAATACAACTCCAAACCACCAAAGGAAGTAGAAAAAGAGACCTTATTGACCTCCTTCCCCTTTCCCTTAGCATCCTCATTCTCCTTACCAGAAGACTTCCCTTGATCAGGAATCTCCTCAAACCTTGGCCTCCTTTGATTGAGACCTCCCCTTCTCCTGACCAAATCAGCAGGAGCCTGCCCCTCACTAGGCTTAACAAAAGAACCATCAGGGAACTTGAAAACCCTGCCATCAAATTCCACCTTTCCTTCAGACACATCTCTGTTCAATGCCCAACAATCATTTGACCTGTGCCCCCTCCTGCTGCAATAAGAGCAGACCCAAGGATCACTCCCACCAGCCCTCCTATCAAAATCTCTAGGCTGAGAAGGTTCCTTATTGACCTTCTTAGCCTCCTGAAAAAAAATATGCAGCTGCTTTGTAAGATCAGCCAACTGCTCCACCATTGGGTCCCTCTCCTGTTTTGGAACCTGCACCAAATTTTTCTCCTCCTTCTTCTCCCTAACTTCCTCTTCAGCCAAAGACTCACTGACTTTGCTGACATACTTGGCACACCCCTCCTGATAGGTGTCCACAGCCAATAACTTCAAATGGGCCTCAACAGCCTCCTTCACCTTATCCAAGGCAGGCAACTTCTGGTCCCCATTAGAAAGAGTCTTCATCAATTCCTTTCTTGACAACTCCTTCAACACATCCATCCGGACATCTCTAGCCAGGGCAGACCAAAAAACATCCTTGGCAGCATTTTCATGTGCCAGCTCCTCCACTTCCACCAAGTATTCCACCACAGGATCAAACTGTAGCAGAAACTTCCTGTAACTATGTAAGTTACCAACACCACCATAAGATTGCCATTCACTGACAACCTTGTTCAGATCCACCATAGTGAACCTGACACCCCACCTATCCACCATCTCCCTACACAACAATTTCCAATCCCTCTTCTTGTAGCCAGACATGGCCACAATCTCCTTCTCCACTGACCTATCACCAATGAAGAAGATAATCTGCTTCACCATGTCCAGGTAGGAAGCACCATCCACTCCAGCAGCAGTTTCATACTTCTCTAGAAACCACTTGACATTCTCCCCATTAAACTTGGTACCATCCCAAGTTTTAATCCTCACACACTCCCTAACCATCACAGATGGAGGACCATCCCCCCCACTGACAGTCACCTCAGGAATAGAGGAACCAGAAGCCATTCCTCCAGTCCAAAACACCAAAAAGAGCCAACCAAAGAAAACAGAGATTTCAAAGAACTAGAAAGTTCTAACCCCACGTTGGGCGCCAGAAATGTAGACAATCCTATAGTACTAGCTATAGGCCTTGACCAATGGAGTTGGAGAAAAACCAGAGAGAAAATCCCCTGTCCCTTTAGAAAAATAGAGTGAGATTTTCTTGCTAAAGTAAGTTGGTTCCTGTTTTGCTAAAGCTCCTGTTTAACACACTTGACTGCTTGATGAGCCAAGAAAGTAGTCCCCAGATAGACTACCAGACCAAAGAGCTGAAATGTAGAACGAAGTCCACACCAGAGACAGCAAAGATACTTGATGTAGGCTGCAAATCCACACCAGAGACAGCAATAATACTTGCTATAGCTTGCAAGACTATAACAGAGAAAACAGTTTCCAAAGTTAAGTTAAATGAAGAACTCACTTGCAACAAACACAGCCAATTGTGGCCAGAAAACAGTGAAAACTGAGTGAGGAACAATGATATCACCTCCGGATGGTTGTATGATGATTAAGGTTGCCCCAAACTGTCTTATTTACTATGTACACACAGACCACTAACTAAGAGCCCATGCACACCCACCAATCTGGCGCCTGTACCTGCCAAATTGCATAAAAAACCCTCCTGAAGCGCTCCCCAACCTCCTAAAAGAGAGGCGGACGGGCCGCCTGACGTCAGAGATGCCGCCTGAAGCGGCCCGGCCTCCCTGAAGCCAGAAAACCAATAAAAACAACTAATCTACTTAGAAAAATTAGCTACAACTACTAAAACCTTTAAAACACGGAATTTCACTATAACAACATTGGGACATGAAATATAGAGAAAAATTAGCTCTATCCAATGGTACTAAGCACTTAACCCTAAGACTTAAGGTTAGCCCGTAAAACACGAAAAACAAAATTAAACAGCAATCTTTTACATATGAAAAATGAGGAAATGACCCCTTAAAACTCACAATATGAAAAATGTCTACAAGACATAAAATATAGAGAAAAACCAGGGCTATCCAATGATAGTACCCACATACCCGCAGACCCAATATCCACGGAATAAAACCAGAAAAATACCCAATTCCTTAACAGATGTCAATTAAGACATGCACAAACAGCGCCAAATCACACAACAAAGGCCCCTGCCAATGTTGGATGACCACAACAACAATTCATTTGTATTTTACCTCAGGAAGATTCTGAAACTTGTTATGACTTAAGCAGATACATAAATACATACTCAACTACATAACAAATGTATACAAATATTAGAATACTATGTAGAAGAAAGATATACTTAAGATTATATTAAAAACCGCTCCACTTCAGGTTATGGGCTTGTCCCAATTATAATATTTTTTATTTTACGTTTTGAAAGGGTGTCCTTACCTCAGCAGAATCTTTCTATCTTATAAGGAAATTTCTTTAAAGTCATATTTTTTTTCTCTCTTTCTCTCTCTGGCATTACTCAATTTTTCTTTCTTTCTCTTCATTTATTTCTCCTTTTATTTTATCCTAGACTTAATAGAATTAAGAAAAATGATTAGGTTAGTTCTGGTGGCTCAGAACTAAAACAATCTTTGACAAAGAAGGAACATCTTTGTCACCAAAAAACAGAATTTTTGCTTTATAAAAAAATATATTAAAAAAAATAAATAAATAAATAAATAAAATTTAAATAATAAAATTAAATTAAACTAAATAAAAAATAAATATAAAATATATAGATAAACTTTTAGTGTTTTTTTGTCATTACCCTTCATTTTCTTAGTCTTACCTTCATATTTTTTTTCTTTTCTTCCTTTTCTTCCTTATTGTTTTTATCTTGTTTTGCTATTTTTCTGTTCCTAATTTCCTTTTCTTCTCTCTCTCCATGTTCTTTTTTCTTCTTTTTTCCATTTACCTAGACCAACAAAATGTCAGCACCATCATCAAGACACAACCTGGGTGAAGCATCAAACATATCAACACCCACTGAAACCAAACCCAATTTCAGATTGACCTCCCCAGTGAGAGAACCAAGATATTTTATGGAAACTGGATGGGATGAAGATTTATCTTTTGCCTAACTTACCAAGGTAAAACTATGGATTGATAATATACTGAAACTTAATGCTAATGGCAATAACTTTCAGTCCTGGATAGGAAAGGTTTGACAACTATTTGGGAAATTCATATGAGATGAAAAATATGTGAACAAGAGACAACAACACATCAAGGTGCACAAAGACCATCTGGTTTGAGAATTGATAATTGAATGCTTGGAAGATGGTGTGCAAGAATTAATTGCTAATGCTGACATACCAATGGCTTTCAATGTACTGGTGTACCTTGTCACTCATTTCAACTAATGTTAGAGACTTAATCACCTTAATATCTTGAAATAAATGATAGAATTAATATTGGACAGCTTTAAATCAGGGTTTAAATGTACTCAAGCTGTATTTGAAAAATTACTAATGCTGAGGGCATCTGGTCTGGAACTCAATGTCAACAATTTTATTGGCCTCATTCTTCAAAGTGGCTCAAAAGGTAATGCAAAGGTGGAAGAAGAAATAACAAATCAAATAAGTAATATATATCAATTAAATGAAACTCTTTCATCAAAAGAGATTAGCAGAATTATAATTGACTCTCAACAGAAAGAATCTTTAAAGTCACAATATGCCAAGGATGAAACAACAATCTCACTCCACAAGGGAAAAGCTATTAATGACCTAACAGATGAAGTTACTGCTGAGGCTTTCAGAAGAGGAAATAAAATATGTTTCAAATGCAACCACCCTGCAAATATTGCAGCTGACTGTAGAGCAATAACTAGACATGGACCCTCACAACATTTGTCAAACATTCCAAATTTTTTGGCACATTATCCCCTGCCTTTCTATCCCATGTTAAAAACTAACTAACCATTCCCTTTTCTGCCTTACCTGTCTCCAAATTCACTACCCTAACAGAATAAATTTTCTTCAAACTCAAAGCCAGTTGTTAAAGATGATCAAAAAGCTGACAATTACTGCCCTAATTATGACAAAGCCAAGAATAAAACACCAATAAAGTCTAGATTAATAGAAATTGATGATACACCTGAACCATAAAAAATACAAATATACAGACTTAGTATATCCCATAATGGACCACTACATATACTGGAAAATGGCGCAACTCACCAGGTGACTGGCAATAGACAAAAATTTATCTTGTTTGTGCTTTTACAACCTCCAATTCCTTTGAAAGTGGAAACTAATGGGAATCAAAATTTCATTACAGGGAAAGACTCAATGATTTTCCCCAGGATGAGTGGGAATAACATCAAATTGAAAAACATTTATTACTGTGAAAGGCCGCAGGAACACTCATTTCACAAGCTTTGTTAATTCTGGAGGGTTGTAAGATCAATTTTACTTCTGCAAACAAGAAAATATATTCTAATGATGGAACACCTATTTTTCTGGAAAAATTCAATAAATGAAGTTGGGAACTACCTTGACTTTTCTCTAGAAAATTTTGGGAGCAGTGTTACATAGTGACATAATTGTATCTAGATTAGCACCTGAATTAAAATCTAATAATTTTTGTCCCATGAAAACAAACAACTTTTTGGGTATTATACATAGCGACAAAGTAAAACTAGACATTGATAGAGAAGAAGCATTAAGATTTTGGAAACTATATTTTGGCCATAGAAGCCTGAGAAGTATACAAAAATTAATAAATGGAAAACTTGCAGAAGGATTAACTGAGCATGTAAAAGCTGGTAATATCAATTGTGAAGAATGTAAAATTTCAAAATCAAAACAATCAGACCCTATCAATACATCAAACAGAATACACTTACTGGGTGACTGTTTGTCCATAAAACTGATAAATCCTTTCAAAGTTACGAAGACAAACCAAAGTATATACCTATTAACATTTCTAGATGTAGGTTCAAGCTAAGGTAATGTAGAGATTTTAAAATCTAAAGATGAGGCTTCTAGTTTAATAATATCTTATATTCTATGGTTAGAAAGAAGAGCTGACATTAAGGTTAAAACATTAAAGAGTGATAATGGAGGTGAGTTTTTCAACAAGGAATTGAGAGAATGGTTATAATTACAGGGAATAGAACAGGAATTCTCTTTACCATAATATCACAAACAAAATGGTGATATTGAATGATCCAACCAAATAAATTTTGATATGGGAAGAAAAATTCTACTAGATAGTGGTTTACCAAAGTTTTTTTGGGGACCAGCTTTCAAGTGGGCTATTTACACACATAACAGATTACCAAACAACTGTGCCTCAGATATGACACCCTACAAAAAGTTACTAAAATCAAAACTGAGGCTAGATCACTTACAAATTTTTGGTGCAATTGTGTACATTCATGTACCTAAAGAACCAAGGAAACAGTTAGATAACAGAGGAAGGAAATTCCGACTCATTGGCTACTTGGAAAAATCTAAGGGTTGGCTTTTCATTGATGTGGAAAACAACAAAATGATTTCTTTGGCATGGGCAAATTTTGAACATGAAAAACCAAAACTCACAAAAGATGCACAGAGTGATAAAAAAGATAAATTAGAAACAGAAAACAAAATTTCAATCAATTTTAAAACTAAAAAATTTGAATATAATAATTTTGAAGCAGAAACATCCTTTTATTAACAAAAAAAATGATAGAGGAAATAGAAGCCAGGGCGCGATCATTGGCAAACAACTTACCAAGTACCTTCCTGAAATAAATGAAATCTAAAGACAAGGATGATTGGTATAAGGCGTGCCAAGATAAAATGAAGATTCTGGATAATATGGATATTTGGAAGTTAGAAAACAATAAGGTACCAACAAAAATAACAGATGCCAAATGGGTTTTCTCAGAAAAAAAGGATAATGATAGTCAAATTGTTAAACAAAAAGCTAGTTATGTGGCTAAAGGTTTTTCAAAAGTTGAGGGAATTGATTATGTGGAGACATTTGCTCCTACAGCCACATTTATATCTCTGAGAATTCAGCTAACATTAGCTGCAGCAAACAACTGTACCATGCACAATTTTGATGTAGTATCAGTGTATCTTAATTCAACAATAGAAGAAGACATTTGGGTAGAGGCACCTACAGGTTTTGGTAGGGAAGAAGGTAAAGTATACAAGTTAAAAAAGGCACTGTATGGACAAATAAAAGCAGCACATTGCTGGTGGAAACATCTTGAAAATAACTTAAGGTCAATGAATTATATACCTAGCTACTATGATGTATCTCTTTATATCTTATGGAAGAAAGATAAAGATAAGATATTGTGGATCCATGTAGACAATGGGGTAATCACCAGAAGCAAGTCATCATTAATAAAATAATTTAACCAACAACTTTCAGAATTGGAAATGGTCAAATGGCAGGAAGGTCTAGACAATATAGTGGCTTTAAAAGTAAAAAGGAATGGCAGCAGATTGATATTATCACAACCTATTCTAAACAAAAAAATAGCTGACAAAGTTTCTCAGATACATCACTACACAATATAGGGGGTGGACTTGCTAGCAAGTCCCCAACCTGAACTCAGACAGAACTCAGATGGAACTCAGACTGAACTCATACTGAACTCTTACTAAACTCTACTTGAAGACCCACCTAAAACTTTTCTGCTGAGTGGTGTTCATCCCTGATTGTATGGTTCCTTTGTCAATAGCTCAATGTGTGTTCAATATGTGGTGAATTTGAGTCCAAGGTTGCAGACTTGCTAACAAGTCCGCCCCCCATATTGTGTGGTGCATGTGAAGGAAACAACAGTTTTACCAAAAGACTGTGATTTGAAAGACAATATTGAGGAAAATTAAAACCAACAGAATACCTCAGTTTAATGGGATACCTTAACTATCTATCAGTGGGGACTAGATCTGATATATCATTTGCAGTGAGCTATCTGGAAAGATTTTCAAATAATCCAGGTCAAAGTCACTGGCTGGAACTTAAACATCTTACAGATTATTTAATTTCAACTAAAGATCATAGTTTCCATATTTTTTCAGATCAAAATAAAGGTTTTAAAGATTTTAGAGACTCAAACTGGAATGATGGTACTTCTTTATGTACAAACGGAGGGGTGATTTTTTTTTATGGGGTACATGTGAATTGGTCATCTAAATGACAAGAGTTGCTAGAACTTTAAACATGTGAATCAGAACTAGCGGATTTGGCAGCCATAACAAAAAAAGCTAGCTGGATGCAAAATATTATAGAGTATGTGACCAAAAAATCATATATTATCGAATTAAATTGTGATAATGAATCTACAATTAATGTTGCAAAAGACCAGCCATCAAACAAAGGAATACATCATATGTAAAGGAATTTCTTTTACATCAATTTACATTTATATAAAAAAATGCTGAAATTCATTTAGTAAGTACTAAAGATCAGAAATCTGATATACTAACAAAGATTCTAGGACCAAATCAAATGGAAAAGGCATGAACCCAGATTAATGTTTACTCAAAAAATTTTGGATGGCAGAATGTAGTGGAGAGGAGAAGGGTGTTATGACTTAGGCAGATACATAAAGACATACTCAAATACATGAAAAATGTATATAAATATTAGCATACTATGTAGAAGAAAGATATACTCAAGATTATATTAAAAAACACTCAACTTCAAAACTAAGGTGATACTATTACTTTTAGCCCATGTTTTATCCATCTCTTTCAATTAGTATAATACCTTAACACCAGTTCTGTAGCTTCATGTCTTATTGGGCATGCAATCCTATGATAATAAATAAATACAATTAATATTATTTTCTTTTTTCCCCATCTTTTGCTTTATCCATTTGTAATTTTCCTACCTTCCTTCTAGACACTATCCCTTGAATTATTTCTCCCAAATGGTAGCCTCGAGACAAGGTAATATCAGATTAAATATATATGCCTATTTCTTACCATATATTTTTCAATAAAACAAAATTTATTCCACACCTGAATCCCCTTTCTTTGGTATATCAGAATGAAAGATAGTCATGCTTTCCTTTCCTTTTGTTTTTTTGTGCTTCTCACTCCTTTTCTTTTTTAACATTATCATAGATAAAGTATGGTGAAAGGCTAATATTTTTTCTGTTATTTTAATCCCTTATTTTGGTGTGCTTGAAATAAATACATATCTTGATTTTATTTTTTTACTAATATAATTAAGTGTTCTGTGTACATTTTGTTAGATCACATATACCCTAAAAGACTTCTGAAAAAATTTTACTGCAATATCTTTTTTGTTTATTCCCAAAATATATTTAGCATCTACTTCACATTAATATCCCAAAATTAATTAACTGTGTTCTCCTGCTCTTCAACGTTTTCAAAAATCTAATATCATCTGTCACTAGCTTTGAAAATATCTCATCAGAATACTCTTTGAGATGTGTTTGAAAAATCTTTTTTATATTTTTTCTTATTTAATATCTTACCTGTGTCTTTTATTTTCTTACTCTAATTTAATTATACAAATTTTTCTTTTTTTCCCTTTAATTGACTTATTATTTTTTTTCTTAATATTCATAAAATATTTACAAAGAATACAATTTGAGGTGTGTTAAAAATAAATTATATATATATGTATATTTGGCTTTCTAAGTTCATTTTATCTATATTCCTTTTCCTTTTTCTGTTTATTTCTTTTCTGCTATATCAAATTATATTTTTTTATTTTAATATTTAATATTAATGTTAGCAAAGTGGTAGAAATAAATACTTCACCTTTCTCAAAGAAAATTTTGTCCAACCAATCTTCTGAAAATTAAGGTACAAATCTAGCTGAAGACCTCAGTGAATGTGTCTCTCTGGCATTGGCTGAGCAGGCATCCAAGTATGAGCTGATGTTATTGAATTTGGCTGAAATGAAGGCATCTAAATATGAAGGAGTTATCTTGGAATTGGAAGAAGAATGGTGTTTAATTTAGATATCTAATACAAAGTAAAAAAGAAGAAAGTTAAATTTTTAGCAAAAAACAAGAACATAAAGATCCAAAAGAAAAAAAATGCACCAGTGCATCCTGAAATGTCAAAGTTTCCTAAAAAAAGTAGGAATGCTAGAGCTTCATCTGAACCACCTTTTACTAACAACTCTCCTAAAAAGTCTCACTCTAAGCCAGCCCAGAAGACTAAAAACTAATACCTGTCCCACATATTCTATCTCATAGAAGACATCCACAGCAGATAATAACCAGTGATTTCATCAATATTTTTTATCAACAAAAGTAAGTTTTTTATATCTTATTTTTTGCAAGAATCTAATTAGTTTTTGTTTTCAGAACACAATATTTGTTCATGTTAAGATTTTGTGGGGGCTCTTGAAGCAAGATTCTATTCCTTCTCCCCCTGTATTAAGTGACCTGCAAATATTCTATGAAAAGTTCAACAATTTAAATCAATTAGTATCAGCGGTTAAAACTAGCTCTTCACCTTCAGTCATTTCACTAAATGAAGTTCAAACACCTAGCTCTTGTAAAACTGGCAGCATTAAAATTGGTCAATCATTGCTTTTTCTTCAAGAAAACTTTATTATGTATGCTCAAGGCCTTTTGAAATGTCTCAGGATTTGTACATGGTGTCCTAATCTTGATGAAGACCAATATTCTCTATACAACTCTGCCTGTTGTATTTCTGCCCTAAAAACATTCCAAGAAATTGCTGCATCAGATTTTTATTCTTATTTTAACATCAATGAAAAGTATTTGAACAATATGCCATTATTGATACAGTCATATAACCATTTTGTTCACTTCCTGATGTGCAAAAAGTAAAAGAAATAGGTCAAAGAGAGGCATAAGAATAGGAAGGATTCATAGAAAAAAAGAATCCAAAAAAATAGGGAAAGAGTAAGTTTCTTCAATCCTGATAATTCTAATAAATTTCTAATATTTGAATATTAGTTGAGAGATGCCCAACTTGAATTTGAAAAAATAAATAAATTTCCAAAGCAATACATAAAAAATTTGGCAGAAGTTGGAGCTCACAGTGATAAAAAATTTGACAACAAGAAAGGGTACCATATTATCAAGACACTCAATTACTGTTCAAAAAATGCCAGCAAATTTTTCTGAAATTTGGATATTAAAATAATTTAAGCATGTGAAAAAGATCCAAACACTTTCCCCAAGATTTGTAAGCTGCAAAAAAATTACATTCAACCAATCTTCAAGGTAGCACCCAAGAAACTCCCCTTCAATTTTTATGATCCAGAATGGTTTTGTCAGTTGGTCCCTGCACAGCAGCAAAACATTGCAGATAATAAAAATAATTCATTTTTTAGATGTTTTAGGTGTTTTGAAATTTTGTATTTATTTTGGTGATCAAATGTGTTACACAGAACCTAAAAATAGAGCACAGATTTCTGGGTATATAAAGTGATACTTGTTATTTAATATCCCCAGTAGCCTTGATCTATTGTTAGGTGAAGTAACTTCCTTCTTCTTCTCCTTTAAAATATATATATCTAATATTTGTATTGATTGTGCTATTAATCAGTTGGTAGCGCACTCATAGATTAAAGGCTTGTGAGAAATACTCACAAGACTATTGTTTTGATAAAAATTTACTTCTCTCTTATAGTTATATTATGTGGTGCATGTCACTTATGAGAGGTCTTAATCTATTGTTAGGTTGATAGCACACTCATAGATTAAAGGCTTTTGAGAAATACTCACAAGAATATTGTTTTGATAAAAAGGTTTTTAAAAAACTTTTTGTTGTCTTAGCCTTCAACGGTTATGGGCCCAGGCCCCTACTGCTAATCCTATTAAATAAATTGCTACAAACATGTCTAATTCAGCCTCTTTGTTTTCCACTACCAATATTCTCTTTGTATGCAAGGAAAACTACTCTATTTTGTTGATGCACATCAAAATTTAATTACATCAACATAATCTCTAAAAAGTTGTAATCAAAAATGATAAAAAAATTAGTAAAATTAATATATCATCTGACAAAAAGGCTTGGATTGATAAAGCCTTTGGAATCCTTACTCATTATCTTGATAATATGGGACCTTTAAAATATAAATAGGGGGTCTTAAACATTACTAAATACGCCACATACACCACGGGAAATCAGGGGGTGAACTGCTAGCAGTTCCCTCTTTTTGAAACTTTCAGGAAGAGGTTGGGAAATTGTTGGGGAAATGTTTTGAAAGAATTAGGAAACTGTTTTTAAATTATATGAAAAAATTTTGAAAAAAAAAATTGGCCCTAAATTGAGCCTCAATTTATCCCTTCTTGAGAAGAGCTTTGGATTTAAGTTGAGCATCAGTTAGACCAAATTTGAGCAATGGTTGAGCCACAACACTTAACATACCATAATATTCAATTTTATATATAGATCCATTCAATGTTGGGAGGTCAGGTTTGATATTAGTAGAAATATCTTAAATGACACATAGTATACTAGGTCTGGAATATTATTTCAATTATCAATTTTATTTCTGCAAATATATAAAAAAGAATACTATTTAAGTCCTTTTTAAAAAATTTATTAATAAAAATATAACTCTGTAAAAATATTTGCACATAATTTTAAATTTTTTAGACAATAGTTGATATCAAGCCCTTATCAATAAAAATTTCTCATTGTTACTTGGAATAAAAAATTATAAGACAATGTTCAAAAAATTTAATGTAGTAGAAAAAAAATATATTTTTTATTAGGGGAAAAAATAGTAATTTATTTTTTAAAAAATTTACACTATTAAAGAAACTAACTTTAAAATATTTGCACAAAACTTAGGCTCTAAAATAATGCACTTTTTTTTAATTATTTTTCTGTATTTAGTTATTATTGAAATGTGAGTCAAAATTAATTATTAACATACATTAAAAATTCAATTTTGAATATTAATCCAATATTATATATATTCTCTACTTTATTCTCTTTCAAAACTTCTCTCTCACTCTCTCTTTCTTTAAACTACCACCATCACCATAAAAATCATTTAATTAAAATGTCAAATTTAAAATGCATTGGAAAATTCTCTTTAGATTTTAAACCTATTTTCCCAAAATAAAGATTTGTATTTGATGAAGTATCAACTCCAGTTATTATGCAACGAGGAAGATCTTTAGTTCATGTTTTTGGATTATTCAAAGAAGGAGAAGCAAAACCTATTGGTGATCTTTCTAACAAACAGAGCAGCGGAATCGGACAACTACTTGGAGAAATTGGATCTGGATCTCAAATTTTAACTGAGGAAAGGGCTTTAAATCCCCAAATACCTTATTATTTTTGCTCTTACTTGGTTCTAATTTTAAACAGGCAGTATAGAATTTTTGGCCTCCTTTTTTGTTTGACTGATTTTATTAGTAAGGCTAAAGAAGTATTTCTAAATGCTCAAATTGATTTGAAACCAATTTCACACTACAATCCAACCATCTTCTTCAATATTCCTCATTCTTATATTCACACAACTTCTGAAATTTCTGGGACAAGGGATAATCAAATGTTAAATCTATCTATACATGGTAGCAAAACAACCCTGAAAACGCATTAGATTTAAGCTATCAATTTTATGATAGACAATGAAAATAACTTATCCAAAAAGTTAGTAAACCTGTAGAGGCATGCAGACAACAGCTGGCTGAGAGTAGGTTTAAACAATTATTATGAACAATTTTTTGAAGAAGAGTTATCCTCTTCAGGAATTGGTTCAATTCTAGCTGATGATATGGGCTTGGGAAAGACCCTCTCAAATCATGGCCTAATTACTGCAACTCAAAGTGAAGCCAGACAATTCCAGCTATTGGGTGGTGAACAAGAGAAAGATAGTGTCAGGCAGGCTACTAGACTTACCTGGTAAAATAATTAATTATTTTACTGAGATGAAGCCACGCCTTTTTTAAATTCTTATTAAAAATTAATTATTACTTATGTATTACTTACAAATAACTAGCTAAGTATATTAAGTAATGTAAATCATTAATTTAAGTAAGTGTCCCATACATTTTTAATCCCTAACACCGTGCTCAATAATACAGTTGAGTGGGAATAAAAATTAATAATGAAAATATAATAAAAAACCTTAAAAATATCAAATTACTTCACCGAGAGATTTGGATTTCCATGAAATCAATATATTTAACTCAAATGTGTTGTATTAATTGTGAAAGTCCAAGGGAACTCATACTTTATTACAAATAAAAATGATGCCCTTGTTGATGTACCAATTAATTTATCTTTTATTTATGTCATATATATACTCTTTCTTAGTCAGCTTCTTTCTCACATCTTTGTATTAGGTGGTGTAAATTCTGTGTCTTTATTTCCCTCATTTTTGCCTATAAAAGGCCCTCACTTTTTGTACTTTTCAAATCATTCCTTACTTACTCACTTTATTATAACTACATACAATCTATTTGTTATTATCTATTATTGTTTTAGTATTTACATTAAACCGTAATTCTAAACCCTTAAATATAATAGTAATCCTCCTTTTACCTCTTATTATTGAGTAAACAATCTTTAAAAAGTAAGAAAATACGTACCCAAGTTTGAATCCTCTATAACCCATTGTTGCCGCCCTTGGACCTCCCTGGAAAACCTTCTAGACTTGAAAGACCGCTTGACAGTTGGGAAACTTTACGGATCTTTGACGGCGCATTGTTACTTTAGGCCAGAGACTGTGGGGACCATTGCCATTCGAGGTACCTATAAGGATAAGTGAATGAAAAACACGACAAACGTCATATATCATGTGACTAAATTTTTTTTCTGTGAATGGGAATTGAATTGCACTTCAAAACTTAGGTTCATATATTGACTAAAGTCTTATATTTCGTGGTAATTATTTAAATTAATAGTTGTGGGTCACTTTGCACTCTTCATTCTCTACATATTTCCTTTTACTCAGCACTCTGTAAGTGGCATTAACTTGCTCATTTTACAGGGGGAGGTGTCTAGTAAATTGGAATTAATTTTTATAATTATTTATTTTATTTTTCCTAGTTGATAAAGATAAAGCAATTGTGTTCTTAGTATTAGAAGTAATAAAATTATATTTTAAAAAATTAATTATTATAATTTTCAGTTGACTTTTGTCCTGATAAATTAAATTTTATTTGTTCCAGTTGACAAATTGTCCTGACAATTAATTTTTTTAAATTCATATTTAATTATTTCAGTAGACATTAAGTCCTGGTAATTATTTATTATTCAGTTGATTTAAAATCCTGATAATAATTATCATAAAATTATTAATAAAAATTTTTAATTTATTTCTTCAGTTGATTATTTTATAATCCTGGTTTTAAATTGTTTTGAATTAATAAATTAACTATTATTTTAGTTGATTTTTATCCTGAAGTACTTTTTTTTATTATTATTATTTTTCTTTTAAATAAAAAAGTAAAAATAAAAGCTAATTCATCTTATTGTTTCCCTCTCTCATTTCAGTTAAATTTAAAAAATGACTGATCAAGGTGTTTCTGCTGCATGTGAAGAGCAATTGGATTTAATTGATTATGATGAGGCTACTTCTGTAAGCTCTCCTTTAACAAGAAAATTATCTCAAATTAATCAATCATTGCCCCAATCAGGATGTGGAGATGGAGGAAGTAGAAATTCTGGTAGAAACAACTCAGGAACAGAAACCTGTAATAAACCCCCCAGAAGAACTTCCAAAAGGATTCAAAATAAAAAAGATGCCACTACCTCAACAAGTAAAGAACCTTTCAACAAAATAAAGGAATTAAGGACAGAAAACTTGAGATTGAGGTCAAGAGTAGATGCTCTAGAGGAAAAGGTAAGAAAGATAGATGCTTTTCTTCAAGAGAAGAGGAGACCTCCTCCCCCCAGGGATCTTCAACAATTGGCTCCTCAGCAGCCAGAGAAAGTGGAAGTATCCAAGTGGAACTGGGATTGGCTGAACACTCAGTGGGACTACCTGTCTCAAAATCAACAGACTTAATTGCCTCAAGCAGGTTCATCAAGAGCCAGCCAAGTCAACCCCACACCTCCTCACCCCTATCAAGGAGGCAGAAAAAGAAAAAACAATATGATCTTTCCCAGCAAACCTTGGTAAGCCCCTCTATTGATTCTCAAGTACCATTTCTTGTAGCTGATTCTGTTCCTTCAGGTAATTCTGGAAGAGGAGATGAAACCTTGAGACCAGTAGAGGCTGGGAGTAGTAGACAAACCACTCATGTATCTAATCCTTTAGTTTTAATTTCTACTTCAATGATAAATCCTGATATGGCTGTTATTGATTAAACACTTGATCCTGAGTTTTATGAGAGTCTGGAAAGTTACTCTGTTTCCTTATTGAGGAACACTCCAGATGTAGCAAAAATTAATGATGAGTATTTAAGAGATATTATTGCAAAGCAAAATCATATTATGAAAAATATGAAATTAACTCAAAAGTTTAATGGTTTGTTAACTGAACAGGGTTATCAATCATTAAGGAGTGAATTTCAGAGAGTTTCTGATGATTTGTTGAATTATAAAGCAACTCATGAAAAGAAGGTTGCTATGTGGAAAAATATTAAAAATGATTTGTCTAAGTTACAAGATACTGTATCTATCTGCTTCCAGGAGCTGGAGATAGATATGATGAATCTGGAAAGATAGAATGACCATTATTCATCTTTTCAAAATAAAAATCAGTTATCTTTTGCCACAATTAATGGGAGTTTATCTAATCTTCCAAGAGTGAAAACCAGACTAACAACCATTGAAGATAAATTGAACTCATTGTTTAATGATCAAAAATATTCTGACATTTCTTTGAAGGAACATATAGTGCAGGATGCTCCAATGTTACCTGTGGCTAGTTCATCTTAAGTAAAAATAGTTCCAGAAATACCTGTTGATACCACTGAGTTTCCATCAAAAATTGAAGATGAACCAGGATCCTCAACAGAGGGATTAAACAATGAGATTACTGCACAATTGGAGAATTTACAGCTGCTTCTTACTCAGAAACAAGCAGGTACTAAGGAGACTCCTTCAAATAAAAAGAATTGGCCAAAACTTGAACAATATCCAACATTTGATGGTGATTCTTCTTCTGATTGGCAACAATTCATTTGCAGAATTGATAACTTGAAAAACTCTTACAAACTTCCAGATGAGGAGATTGTGTCTAAGTTAATTTCTTTATTTACCAATGTAGCCTTAATATGATATGAATCTGTCCTCCTGGATGGGAATGAGTACTCATGGGAAGATTGGAAAAAATTAATTAAAGCACAATTTGGGGGCTCCAAGTTTAGGATGGCTCAACAAAGGCAGTATAAGGAGACTAAATATAGTTCTTCTACTGATAAACCTATTGAGTTCTTAAGAAACTTGTAAAAATCTTAAGAGCTATGGACCCAAAAATGGCATTTGAATTATGGAAGGACAGGATCCTTTATAAATTACCAATGTCTTTGAGAGACTTGATTGTGGCTAGGACTGAGTTCACCAGAGAGCCTTCTTCTTTCATCAATACTTGTAATGAGATTCTTCTAAACAACAAGTATGATTCTAGAAGATTCATTCCTAGAACCACTTAGGAGAAACCCTCCAATTACCAACAGAAACCTCTGGAAAAGGTTGGTAAGCCTTCTGCCCCTGTTGCACCTAAAATGTATGCAACAAACACTTGTTTCAAGTGCAACAAGCCTTGGCAGAAGGGCCATGTTTGTGACAAGAAGATAAATCTTGTGGAACAAACAGAGGAGCATGCTGAAGACACAGTAGCACTGGATGATACTTCAAGTGATTGTGCCAGCAATATTTCATATAAATCTCAACAAGAAATCTTGATGCTGGAAGAGGATATTCATTATTTAAATACTATTGATATTGATAATGATGCTTTATCTACAGTTAAGGATTCTGAGATCATAAAGAACATTGAGGATAGCTCAATTGTTATTGCACCTCTCAAGGCACCAGTCTTGATTAATGGAACTAGCATTGAAGTTGTTCTAGATTCTGGAGCTGGAGGAAGTGTAGTTTCTGAAAGTGCACTTGCCTCAGTGGATCAAGACTATAAATCAAAACTTATACCTATCATTTCTGAAAACTGGAGAGGTTATGGCTCTGTTTTGTCCCCCATTGGTAAATTCAAAGCCACAGTGTTTTTTAAATGTAACCATGGTTTTTTAAGAGCTATTTGTGATTTTGTTTTCATGAAAAATAATAACTTAAGCGATTGGTTTATTGTGGGGAACAATATTTTGACCAAGTATGGCATAAAATTAGATCCCTCAAACCAATGTTTCACAATAGGGATAAATGGGAAGAGAAAATTCAAGATTTCCTCCCCTAAAAGATTAGTAAAACCAGAATTGAACACATGTAATTCTGTGGTTCAATATATAAAGAAGATCTACAAAAAAAATGCATGCTCTTGTGTCTGAAATTGACAATGCCTCTTTTGGAGAACAACTTTCTGGTGAGGATAAAGACTCCATCATTAAATTAATAAAGTCTTTTCCTATGGACTTTTCTCATGGGTCACATGAACTGGGATTAGTTAAAGAAGAAATGAAACTTTCCTTGTCTTTTCCATTAACTGATATACAGAGTAGTTTAAAGAAGAAGCATTATCCTGCTTCTCCCACAAAGAGAAAAGATATTGAAGACAATATCTCTACCCTTTTAAAAATGAATATTGTTGAAAAGGTAGTTGAAACACCTAAATATTGTGTTATCTCTCCTGTTTTATTTCTTATGAGATAGATAAAGCCAGGTTATGTGGTGATTATAGAGCAATAAATACTTATACTGTTGATGATATCTATCCTTTACCTAGAATTAGCTCTATACATGCTACCTTACAGAGTGCTAAATATATCAGCTGTTTGGACGGTAAAAAGGGATATCACCAGGTACCTGTTGAGAAAAAGTCTCAGTATTTTCTGATGATTGCTACTCATATGGGTATTTATAAGTATGTTAGGATGCCATTTGGCCCTAAAAATTTCCCTTCATTTTTCAAAAAAGTTATGGATTACACATTCCATCAGGAGATAATTGAAGGATTGCTGATGGTTTATATTGTTGATATCATTATATTCTCAAAAACATTTGAGGACCATCTCAACCACCTGTGTAAAGTGTTCCAGAAAATGGATAAAATAAATATGACACTTGCTTTGAAGAAATGTAAATTTGGTTTCCATTCTTTAAAAGATCTTGGTAATGTTGTTTCAGGCTTACCAATATATGTGGACCAAAACAAAGTGGCAGCCATACAACAGGTGAAGGCTCCTACTACAGTTAGAGAGCCACAGAGTTATTTGGGAATGTGTGGATACTATAGACAGTATATTAAAAATTACCAAGTCATAGCTTTACCCTTAACCCAATTAACTAGAGAGGATGTTGCTTTTGTCTGGAATAGTGAAAGACAAAGAGCCTTTGACACAATGAAACACTGTTTAATGTCAGCACCTATTCTTGCTTTACCTGACTTTAATCAACCATTTATTTTAAATACTGACACCACACAATATGGGGGGCGGACTTGCTAGCGAGTCCGCAACCTTGGACCCAAACTCACCACAGATTGAACACACATTGAGCTATTGATAAAGGAACCATACAATCAGGGATGAACACCACTCAGCAGAACAGTTTTAGGTGGGTGTTCAAGTAGAGTTCAGTATGGATTCAGTCTGAGTTCAGTCTGAGTTCCATCTGAGTTCCATCTGAGTTCAGGTTGAGGACTTGCTAGCAAGTCCACCCCCTATATTGTGTAGTGTGATGCCAGTTTTATTGGTCTTGGTGCTGCCCTCCATCAAAAACAAGTGATAAATGATAAAGTATCAGAAATAGTAATTTTTTTATTCAAAGAACCTTGAGAAATGGTGAATCAAAATATGGTGCTACTCAATTGGAATGTTTAGCTGTAGTGTGGGCTCTAGAGAACCTACATTATTACCTAGATGACCAGAAATTTGAACTTTTCACTGACTGCGGTGCAGTTGAATCCCTTTAAAACTTGAAAACACCTAACAAACATATGTTCAGATGGCAGTTAGCTGTTCAAGAGTACAGAGGGAGAATTACAATTATTCATAGGTCTGGTATTGTTCACTCAAATGTGGATATTTTATCAAGGTTAACTTTACCAAATGATGACTCTAATCCTGCTCATGATCCTGAGAATGAAATTATTCATATTTATGGGATATATGTGGTTGATATGGAGGAAGAGCTATTACAGCTTATTCCGGATTTATATGATAAGGACACTAACTTAAAAAGTTATGCACCATATTAAATGATCCAAAGAATGCTTCAATACAAGCATTAATTAAAACCCTTCCACCAAAGTACCAAAAGGCTTTGGAAAAAGGTAAATTTTCAATAGATGAAGGTTATCTATATTATAGAAGAAAGTTGAGTAATGTTATTGTTATTCCTCCTTCTATGAAAGAAATAATCTTTAAAATTTGTCATGATGACATATTAGCTGGACATTTTGATCTTGAAAAAACAATTATCAGAATTAAGAACACTTCTTGGTGGGTTAATATGTCTGAAGACACCAAATTATCTGTTGAATCTTGTGACTCTTGCCAAAAATCAAAAGGATTGACTGGTAAAAAAGCTGGATTAATGCAACATATTGAACCTCCTGATGCACCATGGCAGATAATAAACATGGATTTTGTAACAGGATTACCTATTGCTAGAAAAGATAGTTATAACTCTTGTTGGGTTATTGTGGACAGATTCACTAAAATGTGTAAATTTATCCCTACCCACAAGGATGTTTCCACTAAAGAATTAGCTTTCTTATGGTGTTCTCATATGTTTAATACTGCTGGTTTTCCTAAAGTCATAATGTCTGACAGAGACCCTAAATTTACTTCTGAATTTTGGATGTCTCTGATGGATGTTTGTGGTTGTGATCTGAAACTTTCTACTTCCTGCCATCCTCAGACTGATGGCTTTCCTGAAAGAATGATTCAGACTTTAGAGGACATGATAAGAAGGTATTGTGCCTTTGGCCTTGAGTATAAAGATAATGACAGATTAACTCATGATTGGGTTACCTTACTTCCTGGGTTGGAATTTGCTTATAATACCACTGTTCATTCTGTTACTCAAAGAAAGCCTTTTGAGCTCTGGCTTGGATATGTTCCAAATACTCCTGCCCGAATTCTCAATAACAAAATACATAAATTGGATATACATCCTGGTGTAAAATCTTTTCTTCAAATGCAACATCTTTGCAGAAATCATGCTCAAAAATGTATTGAAAAATCATTTGAATATGAGAAGAAGAGATGGGACAAATCCCATAAAGAATACACTTTTAAAAAGGGTGATGAAGTGTTGATTTCTACAGTCCACTTCAATTTAAAAGGTAATAAAAAATTAAAAGACCCATTTGTTGGTCCATTTGTTGTCAGAAGAATGATTGGAGATAATTCAGTTGAGGTTATTTTGTATTCTCCATATGACAGAAAACATTCAGTTTTTCCAATATCTCTTCTGAAACCTTACACATCCAATAGCAATTTATTTCCAAAAAGGAGGGGAACACCAAAGAAAACCCCAAATAAAATCACTGAAACAGCAGAAATTAAAAAAATTCTGAATGACAGAATAGTCACTTCTGAAAAAGGTACAGAATACTTATTGAGATTCAAGAATAAATAATCTGAATATGATTCTTGGATACCTGGAAAGGAGATATCTAATCTTCCTACTCTACTAAAAAAGTATAAAAAGAAAAAATCATAGCATTTTTTTTATTGTTTTTTTAGAGTGAGGGAGTGTCAGCCAGGCTACTAGACTTACCTGGTAAAATAATTAATTATTTTACTGAGATGAAGCCACACCTTTTTAAATTCTTATTAATAATTAATTATTACTTATGTATTACTTAAAACTGACTTGCTAAGTATATTAAGTAATGTAAATAATTAATTTAAGTAAGTGTCCCATACATTTTTACTCCCTAACACCGTGCTCAATAATACAGTTGAGTGGGAATAAAAATAAATAATAAAAATAAAATAAAAAACCTTAAAATTATCAAATTACTTCACTGAGAGATTTGGATTTCTGTGAAATCAATATATTTAACTCAAATGTGTTGCATTAATTGTGACAGTCTAAGGGAACTCATACTTTATTACAAATAAAAATGGTGCCCTTGTTGACATACCAATTAATTTATCTTTTATTTATGTCATATATATACTCTTTCTTAGTCAGCATCTTTCTCACATCCTTGTATTAGGTGGTGTAAATTCTGTGTCTTAATTTCCCTCATTTTGCCTATAAAAGGCCCTCACTTTTTGTACTTTTCAAATCATTCCTTACTTACTAACTTTATTATAACTACATACAATCTATTTATTATTATCTATTATTTTTTTATTATTTACATTAAACTGTGATTCTAAACCCTTAAATATAATTGTAATCCACCTTTTACCTCTTATTATTGAGTAAATAATCTTTAAAAAGTAAGAAAATACATACTCAAGTTTGAATCCTCTAAAACCCATTGTTGCAGCCCTTGGACCTCCCTGGAAAACCTTCTAGACTTGAAAGACCCCTTTCAATATCATTCTAATTATGTTACTGGTTACTCTTTGTGTTTGTTGGAATGTCTATTTTTGGGATGAGGTGTCATTAACTGTGTATAGAGCTGGTAAATCAAAAGGGTCATTGGTGAACTTATTGTTTATAAAAGGAGTGGGTTTTAAGTCTTGTTTTCTACATTCTTTATCATTACATTTCAATCATATAACCCAATCAATTACAATACATATCAATAGCACTTATAAAGTCTTTGAATAGTATCTGAATTATTAAATCTTTTTTTTCTACCAACTATAAGATTGTAAGCCACATATAATTAGTGAGATTTATATTACTAGGACCCTTATATTGAGTTATATTTTAATACTTACTTGGATTTGTAATACATCATTCATATAGGACCACTCAAATCTTCTATACATTGATCATTCAAGCTAGTTCACATCTTTATACTTGACCTCAGCTAGACAGGATCTGCTCATCAGTTGGCTGGGGGATACCATTTGTAATTATTATTTATTTCATCTTATTATTATTCATTTCATTTAATTTCTAATTTCTCAGCTATCATATTTTGTTGGGAAATTTTGTTTAATTTTTTTCAAGTTTTTTTTAGTATTTTAGTAATTTTGTAGTTAAAAATAAAAATAAACGAAAAATAAAAAAAAAATAAAAAAAAATAAAAAAAAATAAAACAAATTTTTATATTATATCTGTTAGTTATTATTGTTCTTTCTAATTAGTAAATTATTAATTTCTTTTTTATTTAATGAGGGGATGAAGAAGCCTCCAGCAGTTGATCCGGGTTTTGTTGGCCTTTTTGCTTTTTTTAGAATTGAAGGTTAAACTGTGTTCTTTGTGGTTTAGAGGGCTGGAAAGAGTATATGGATTATAATGGTCAGGCACTGGATTAGAAGGTAAAATTTGGGAAGAAGTGGAAGAAGCCGGGATAGAGTGCTGGAAGGTGTGCTTGATTATTCTAGACATCTTCCAGTGGTCATCAAGGAGTTGTTTCCTCACATTCTTTTCAAAATCATTCAACAGACCATGGAGGGCAAAGGCTCTAAGCATGTTTGAACACATCATGCTTAGGTGTTGTTTCATGTCAGTGTAATCCAGCGTCAAGGTAGTTTCTAAAGGTTTTCCAATCCCAAAAGCAGCTTCAGAAGGCGGGGTTCCAACTAAACTGAAGAATTGGATCAGTAATTTTTTTCTGTTGAAGAAATTGGATTTATTATTTTGGTACTTACAGATTGGGAGTTCATTCAATTTGTATGCAGCCGGAATCTGGATAACTGAAGAATTTTGAATGGATGTTGAAGGAGGTTCTGCCAGATGGAGGTATGGGTTTTCATGATCATCTTCTATATGGCTTTGGGAAAATGAAATAGAAGAAGGACTTTCCTGTGGCCTGGTTGAAGCAGCAGGGCTTCTGTTGTTGTTGTTAACATTGATGCTTGGAGCAGGTTGATTAGATACTGGTGGAGTGCCAGGTTTGTTGTAAGAAGGACCAGGAGAAGGTGACCTGGAAGCTGATTGTTATCTGTTAGATGAAGATCTAGAAGAAGTGGAACTATCTGAGGAGTAATTTTCTGCCAGAGGAGAGGTGTAGTTAGTTCTTCTTGGTTGAACAGGAGATTTTTTTTGGGAGCAGTATTTGGGGCTCTGGTGTTTTTTAAAGGTACTCTGGCAGGCCTTCTAGAGATTTTGTAATTTTTGGCCTTGTCCGATGAAGAAATTGTGGTTTTAAGAATTTCAGTTGTAGAAATAGGAGTTTTGCGTGGTATTGTTTGTGTTTAATGGTGGAATTTGGCTGTTTTCTGCATGAATTTGGGATTTTTGAGCCAGATTTTTGCTTTCTAGCAAGGCGGGCGGCCGCACAGAAGCAGTCTAGCAGCCTGAGAGCTGATTTTGAAGCTATTTTGGCTGAATTTGCTGTGATAAAGGCAGTTTATTGGGAGGATAAAGCAGGTCTTTTAGAGAGTGTTTTGGGGATGGAAGAGTGTGATCTTCTGGAAGGAGCGGAAGATAAAGATGAGGAAGCAGGACCAAGTTCTGGTGACCTGGTAGGAGATCTAAAGATATATTTGTGTGGATGTGAAGGTGGTGGTATATGATAATTAGGATCTCTGTCACACTTTTTCTATTTGGAGTAGCAAGAATCACAGGTCCTGTTATAGAATTTGGCTTGAGGAGTTTGAAGAGTGAAAGTGCAAGGTCTGCAAATGTGGATAAACTGTTTGCAAGCATAGTCTTTGGGAGAAGTGAAACAAGGAAGGTCCGATGGGACGAAATCTAGAGATCTAGCCAAGATCTGTGATGAGACAACAATTAAGAGAAAAGAGATTAAAGAAATTTTTTATCAGTGATGGGTTGATGATGAAGAGAAGTGGAAGTTCAGTAGGTGGGCTGCGGAGCATTGTGCATAGAGTTGGCTCCGCCTCTTTTATGCAAAGTGTGGTAAGTCCATCAAGACTTTAAACTGAACACTGAGTCAGTCCATCAAGACTTTAAACTGATAAATTGTATAGTCCCCCAAGACTATAAACTGAGGATGGTTTGATGGTTGAGTCCTTCAGGACTATAAACTGATAATGTGATTTTGGTGTGATTCTGGCAGAGGGCATCCAAAGGGGAGTCTCTGAATTTAGTTAAGGCAAGTGTGGGCCTAACTGATGAGCTAGCTGCTCTTTAGAACAGTTACCCCAAAATTTTTGGTCTTTAATGTTTTGATCTCTGGTTCTGTATTTCTGATTTAGGTTTTGAGTCCCCCAAGACTATAAACTGAGGGTTTTGAGCCCCCCAAGACTATAAAATGAGGGCTATTAGTCCTCCTAGACTCAAAACTGAGGATTAGTCCCGCAGGACTGTAAACTGAGGAATTTATTTTCATGATTGGCTACATTCAGAAAGTCTGAAGGGTGTCAAGAATTTTTTTATTTCTAAGTCAAAAAGTTTAATCAAGAGTCAAGAGGCAGAAGAGAATAAAGAGATGTAAAAAAGTGTTTAGCTTTGGCTTTGAACTGGTGAATAAGGTTCTTCCTTTTCTCAAGGTCTTGTGGATTCCTGGGAGAAGTGGAATGGAAGTAATTTCAAATGAGATGCTTTTGTTGAGAAGAGTGTTCTTCGAATTTTTCTTTGATGGTGGGGGTGCATCAATGGTTCCCACATTGTTATCATCACTGTCTGGATGGGAATGAACTGGAAATTTACCAGCTTAAATTTCAGTATGGAGAAGTATTGGGCTTACCATCAGAAGGACCAGGGATGTTAGAGCTAGTGGTTGTAGTGGTGCTCGAACTCTTCTTTTAAGGGTGTAATCTGTTGACTAATCTAGGTATCAGAATGGATGGACTGGATCTTTTAATTCTTGTAGAAGATGGTTCAGGTTGAGGTGGAGGAAAATCTGTTGAATAGGAAAATGGACCAGGTCTAAAAAAAGTCTTCTTTCTGGATTGGAAGACATCACTGGAGGTTCTATATGGATGATCTGTTGCTGTGATGGTTCAGATTAGATTTTTGTCAATGCAGTATTGACAAGGTCCAATGTCAGAAGCAGATTTTGAAAGAAATCTGAACATGGTGGTTGTGATGAATGAGAATGTGAAAATTCTCAATTGGAGAGAGGATGTGGTCTTCCAACATTGGCATAGCAGTTTATTGGTGTGTTTGGAATTGTTTTGATATGTCTTAAATGGCATTGTTTGAATAATTGGGTGTTTTTATGGTTTTATTCAGCCAATATTGGGACTACAGGTATGTGGGTACTACCATTGGATAGCTCCATATTTTCTCTATATTTTATGTATCGTTTCTAGAGGGTTTTTATGAAATTTGTGGTCAAGAGTGCCAAATTTGTTGGTGTGCATGGGCTTTTAGATAGTGGTCTGTGTGTACATAGTACAGAAGACAGTTTGGGGAAACCTTATTTATCATACAACCATCTGGAGGTGATATCTTTATTCCTCACTCAGTTTTCACTGTTTTTTGGCTACAATTGGCTGTGTTTTTTGCAAGGTTAGTTCTTCATTTAACTCAACTTTGGCAACTGTTTTCTCTGGTGTAGCTTTGCAACCTGCATCAAGTATTATTGCTGTTTTCTGTGAAACAAGTGCACAGTGTTTGTTTTTCTGGTGTAGATTTTTCTGAATTTCAGGTTCTTTGGTCTGTAGACTATCTAGGCTACAGTCTTGACTTGTAAAGCAGTTAAGAAGTATTTTGGAAGGGGTATTGTAACATTCTTTGATTTTCTGTAGCAAATAAATCTCACTTGGTATTTCTCAAAGGGACAGGGGTTTTTCTCTCCAGTTTTACTCCAACTACCTTTTTCAAGGCCTATAGCTAGTACAATAGGATTGTCTACAACAGTTTCAGTTCCATTGAAGGTACTGACAGCAGTAGCACCGGATGTAGCAAATGTATATGTCGATAAGTGCAAGAAGAAAAGGGTTGCTAATTGCGCTGAGTTTGAAGTTGTAGAGCAGTAATTTCAGCCAGTTGTTGGATTGCCTAGGGCACCACATTACACAGGTCCTTTAGGATATTTAATGATTACTGTAAATGGTAAGCATATTAGAGCATTGGTTGATACAGTTTCACAAATCAATGTGGTTTCAGTTGACAATGCCATGGAGTTACGGCTCCAAGTAAAAGATGGAGAAAGTACTTTTTCAGGAATTGGGGGTGGTAGGTTACTTTATAGGGGTAGCAGAGTATGTATGCACTAGAGTTGTGGGAGCGACAAGGGATATTCATTTTTGTTTTCAAATGGGTATAGTTAAACCAGTTTTAGAAATGATGTTTTTGATGAATTATTCTGCAACTATTGATTATTGCTTGAATTAAACTGTTGGAATTAGGATTATGTTTTATGATGGTATTCCAGTAGCAGCAGTCTTAGTAGTGCCTAAGGATGGTGGCTGGCAAACTAAGTATTCTGGAGCTGCAAGGTTGGAGAATGAAATGGAGATTTATGAGGAAGTCTCAGATGATGAGATGGGGCAACTTCCAGGAAGGGGTGAAAATTTTCACTAGGGGCTGGAATTTTAGGTGTTACTATCTCCCAAGATGAGAAGAACCAGGATAGTAATCAGTCAGTCCAACCAGAGGGAATACATAAAGTAGTACTTCATAGGTGTCTTGGTAATATGACTGTAGAATGTATTATACCTAGTCTCTTTGATTTCTTTGATTATGGATTTTGTTATAATTATATTAAAAAGAGAAGGAAAAAAGAGGATGAATGTATAACCTGTAGTTATATTAGGAATGGTTTGATTTTAAGTAATGAAGGCAGAAGCTGTCGCTGTTTGACATCAAAGTATAAACCTGTAGTGCTAAGGTTAAACTAGAAAATGTACTAATTCCATATTTGAATCCACTTTTGTAGAGGCAGGCTCTATCTAGGAACCTTTATGATACACCTTTAAAAAGTTTCCACCTGAATTTACACCTACAAGTAAAATTAAAATTGAAAGGCATCAGATGGTTATTTTTGGACCAGAATATTGGTTATTTCAGAAAGAGAAGAAGTTATTGTTACTTGTTATGGTTCTTAGGGAGAAAGCTATTGTGTTTTCAGAAGAGGAAAGAGGTTTTTAAAGTATTTCTATGGTAAACCTTACATTGCTCCAGTTATACCCCATGTGCTGTTTCAAAAGAATGCTATTCCAATACCAGCAGCTATAAGAGAAGATTATACAGAATTAGTTAGGGAAAGGTTAAGGTCTGGGTTATATTAACAGTCAATTTCAAGCTAATCAAGTCCATTGATTTGTGTTGTGAAACAAAGTGGTAAGTTAAGGGTTGTTCATGATTTATGGGAGATGAACAAGGTCACAGTAAAGGATGCAGGAATGCCACCAACACCAGAGGATTTTGTGGATTCTTTTGTGGGAAACATGTGTTATGGATTAGGATATTTTATGGGAGGATTTGATGAGTGAGAATTGGACTAATCATCTAGACCTATGACTATGTTTGAAACACCATTGTAGGTTTTTCGGTTAAAAATTTTATTGCAGGGCGCGAAAAACTCAGTGGTGGTATATCAGGTGCAGATGATTTGGATATTACAGGATGAAATTCCATAGCATGTGGGAATTTCCATTGATGATGGCAGTATAAAAGGACCAGCCAGTGATTATAACGGGGAGGTTCTAGAGGAGAGTCCAAAAATAAGGAGGTTTATATGGGAATATGCAATTACTCTTGAAAGAGTACTTTTTAGGATAGAAAAGGCTTGTTTTAAAGTCTCAGGATCAAAATTTTATTGTTTTGTGCCTGCGTTAGATATTGTTTGACATGTTGGGTGTAGGAAGGGAAGATTAATTGCAGAGAAACAGAAAAATAAGGAGTTTACATGGCCAAGACCAAGAAATACTACGGAAGTTAAAGGGTTTTTAGGAATTTTCACATATGTAAGGATTTTTATTAGATATTTTGCTTTACTGTCTTCACCTTTAAGGTGATTAACAAGAAAAGATGCTGTATGGGATTAGATGGATGAATGTGAAGAATACTTTAAGTTGCTGAAAATAATTTTAGCAAAAGATATCCTTTTAAAGAAATGGGAGTATAGACCAGGTCCTAAAAAAATAATTCTAGTGGTGGATTCTATTGTGTCTGCAGTAGGCGCAGTTTTAATGCAAGAGGATGAGGATGGTAATGATAAACCTGTCCTCTAGAAATCTAAGACTTTTCTAATGTGGAGTCTAGGTACTCACATTCTAAGATGGAGTTATTTCACTACGCAATATAGGGGGTGGACTTGCTAGCAAGTCCCCAACCTGAACTCAGGCACAACTCAGATGGAACTCAGACTGAACTCATACTGAACTCATATTGAACTCTACTTGAAGACCCACCTAAAACTGTTCTGCTGAGTGGTGTTTATCCCTGATTGTATGGTTCCTTTGTCAATAGCTCAATGTGTGTTCAATCTGTGGTGAACTTGAGTCCAAGGTTGCGGACTTGCTAACAAGTCCGCCCCCCATATTGCGTGGTGTTTGGAGTAGCAAAAATTCTAAAAAAGCTACAATGGATGTTTTGGGGGCATCATTTTGAGTTGCAGGTTGATGCACTGTTGTTGTTGAAAATAATCAGTAGTTCAAGTTTAACAGATGCGCCATTGACTAGGTAGATAGCTCAGATCAATTTTTTTTCTTTTGATGTAAACATTAAACCAGGAAAACATTTTACAATGCCAGATTCTTTATCTAGGAGGCCGTTGTGTGAAGAGGATTCTGAGGCGGAAGAGTTTGAAGAAGATAAAAATGGGATAAACAGAATAGACTATTGTTATCAAAAATTTTAGAAAAAAGAATTTCCAGAAAGACAATAAACTAGAAACAACAACAACATGGGATGTGTAATATGACGTGGAACTAGAAGAATTATGGAGCAACCTCAATGATGTAAAACTAGGAAATTTCAAGGAAAATACTTATGAAGAGATGAATGGGCAAGATATTGATGTTGAGGATGATGTAGTAACAAGAGTAAAATCAGGAAGAGAGTATCAGGAATCTGAAAACAGGATAATTTATCAAAATCAAGTAATGAAGAATATACAAAGTCGGTAGGTGGAGATTTAATCAAGGATTATGATGAGGAAGCAGAGTTGTCAAAGTTATATCTGGAAGGTAGTAGTTGGCCAGATTTTTTTGACGAGAAGGTTTGGCACAACATTGAGAAGAGTGCTAAAATTTATTTTATTAAATATGGGAAGTTATGGAGGAATCAGTCTTCATTTCCCCAGTTGGTTATTCAAACTAGGGAAAAGAAGGAGAAGATTCTTAGAGAACTACATTAAAATTTGGGACATAGAGGTAATAATGAGACATATCACAGAGTCAGGGAAAGATTCTGGTGGCCTAAAATGAAGAATGAAGCAAGGGATCAGGTTAAATCTTGTCCTGAATGTCAGCATAGCAGTTACAGAAAGCCAAACAAAAAAGGTAGAGCAACTGGAGAAGATACTGTTTCACTACCAAAATTTTTTATTACGCCACATGGCTTAACAGTTGCATAATAATTGTGTAACAAATGCATAACAATTATTATTGACTGCTAGGGGACATAAAGATTGTTATGTATTTATTATGCAACCATTACACAACTGTTATGCATTTATTACACCTTATGGCATAACTAATGGTGTTGGTAGTGTTTTTGATTAGATCAGTTTAGATGCAGTCCATATTAAAGAAGGACACTTTAAGTACTTGGTTGTATCCAGGGATTATCTTTCAGGATGGGTTGAAGCAGCACCATTAGTAAACCTTAAGGCAAGTAATGTAGCTTAATTTATGAAGAAAGAATGGATTTATAGGTATGGGATAATGAAGATGGTAACTGTGGATAGTGGCACTAAATTTTCTGGAGAATTCTAAGAAGTAGTTAAAGGGATTGGCACCAAAATTCAAGTTGCAACACCATATTATCCTGAAGCAGAAGGAATGGTTAAGAGAGGGCATCAAGTTATTAAGGATGCACCAGTTAAATTATGTGGAAATAATGGTGCAAAGTGGAATTACCACTTTCCATTAATTTTATTTGCAGATAAGATTTCAGTTAAAAGGACAACTGGGTTTTCACCGTATGAACTTATGTTTGGTCAGAGAATAGTATTACCTATTGATCTAGAAGCTGGATCTTTTCTAGGATGTGATTAGGATCAAGTGTGTTCAACTGAAGATATAATTCTATCAAGAGTGGCGCAGCTTGAAAGGAAAGATGAGTTTGTGGAGAAGGAATATAAAACAATGATGGAGATCTGGAAAAAATCAGTAAAATATTGGGATGAGAATTTAGCCAACAGATTGAGGAAGCCATTGAGCCCAGGAGATTTGGTTTTGGGTTATAACAAAAGTCTAGAGATAAAATGGGGGAAAATGTTTGCTGACAGATGGAACAGTACTTATAGGATAAGGAAAAAAATAACTGGAGGGTCTTAATTACTGAAGAAATTGGTGTAGGTAGACTCTTACAGTAACCTTGCTGTAAGCATAATACAAAGGAGTTGGATAATCAGAGAAAACCGTGTCCCTATAAATGAATTTGTGAGTTTTTTAGATCAATAAGATTAAAAGTCTACCTGAAAATAATAAAGAATGAAACCCTTTTTAAATAAAGCTTGTTAGCATGATTGAGCGGTTCTTCTGTGCAAAACAACTGAAATGCAACAATATTATTTATTAGTATGAAATTTTGTTATTATTATTATTAATTTTTTTTATGATGAAAATAATAAAAGTTTATAAAAGATTGTTATGAAATAAAATTTAATTTTTAATTTAAAAAAAATGATAAACAAATTTTGAAATATAAAATTTATGAAATGTAAAATAAAATTTAAAAGATGCCCCCCAGCCAATTGATGAGCAGTACACTTGAAATCATACACACATCCAAGTGCAACTTGATGTGTTTAAAAAATTTTGAGAAATTGAAAATACAAAATTAATAAATGAAAATTTAGAAAAATAAAATTTTATGATAATGATCACTGGGTGGGCTCACTCCAATTTGTAAAAATGATTAGAGACCACCAGTGAGCATCAACCTTAAAAATATTTTATAGTATTATAAAAATTAAAATGAAAGAAAAACATATTTCATTATATAAAAATCTAGCGTAAAAAATAACAAATACAAAAAATAAAAAAGGATCTTTAATCCAGTAGTGGGAGTGTTGTCACTTAGTTTGTTCCAGTTTATAGTCTAAGCGGACTTCTTATAGATCAAAAACAAAGCCAGGATTCAACTAGAAACAGGAAAAAATTGGTAACGAACATTGTGGGGGTAATGTGTATAGAGTAGCCAGCCCATCAATTATCCCCAAACTTGCCAATATGTAATTCAGAAAGATCCCCTGTGAACACTTCTACCAATTAAAAAAAATTTATGATTCCAACATATATCTTCTCCATAATTTTTATTGCTTTTAAGAATTTTAAAATGAATGTCTTCATAATTGTCGTAAACTTTCATTAACGGTTTTGTCTCCCATACCATAGTAAAACAACAGTAATATTTTAATAAGAAAGTAGTTTATCCTCATTCTGGAGTTAAACTTTGACAAAATTTTATTTAATTGATTATGTAGTTTATCCTTGTTTCAGAGTTTCCTTTAAAAACAATTTTAGAAATATATTACCCTCAGTTAAAAGTTTCCTTTAAAAAATTATAGAAATAGTCTACCCTCAGTTCAGAGTTTTCTTTAAAACAATTGTAGAAATATTATACCCTCATTTTGGAGTTTCTTTCATAAATTATAGAAATAGTTTACCCTCATTTGGGAGTTTCTTTAAAACAATTGTAGAAATAGATTACCCTCATATTGGAGTTTCCTTTAAAAAATTATAGAAATAGTTTACCCTCATTTCGGATTTAAATTTCAGCACACCTGGTGCCCCTAGGATACAACCATTTGACTTGATTGGCTGCTACCATCTTATTTAAAACTAATCCATTCAATTCATCCAAAACATATGAACCGCCAGACACCTTTTCTCTGACTTTATAAGGTCCATTCCACCTATCCACAAACATCTTCCCCCACTGACTTTCCAAAATCCTATTATACACCAAAACCATATCTCCAGTCTCAAAGGTTTCCTGAGCCTGTGTGCTAATCTTTCATCCAAATACCTTACTGACTGATTTCTGATTTTAATCATTCTAGAATATGCCTTTTCTAAGTAATCTTCTTTCTTCTCTAGCTGCATCATTCTTGCACATAACAGTCCTTCAGTAGTGTTAAAAGTATCCCAATCTACTCCAAGATAATATTCAGCCTCTAAATCAACTAGTAAAACTTCTTTTTGTCCAAAAACTAGTTTGTAAGGTGAATATCCAGTCATCATTTTGGCCTTGATTCTGTCAGAAAATAACACTAAGGTTAAATAGTGCCTCCATTTTTCAGCTTTTGTTCCACACATTTTAACTAATGCATCCTTTATAACTTGATGCCCTCTTTCAACCATTCCGTCAGCTTCAGGATAATAAGGGGTTGCTACCCTAACCTTCAATCCAACCTTTGATATAGATTCCCTAAATTCTGCCCCAAATTCAGGTCCTCCATCAACTGTTACCAATTTAATAACCCCATATCTATACACCCAATCCTTCAACAAGAAATCTGCCACATTTTTGGCATTTAAATTAATAAGAGGCGCTGCCTCTACTCAACCATTTAAATAATCTCTGGCTACAATTAAATATTTATATCTCCCCTTTTTTATATGAGCAGCATCCAAACTAACCCTACCTAAAAGAGTGTTCTCACCGGTTGCAGGTCCAGGTTCTTTTGGCCTTAGATAACTCCTTCTTTGACATTTTTCACATGACTGAACCCCTTTCTTAACAGCCATCTTCATACCAGGTAACCAAAATCTATCAGTAACTTGTCTATATGTCTCGCCTATTCCCCTATGACCAAGATCTTCATGCAGTGCTTTCATCATCAACTCTTTCCCTTTCTTTTGAGAAACTACTACTTGAGGATTTGGATACCTCCTTTTCATCAATATTTCTCCATATATATAAAATTCTGGGGTCTTTCTTTTGATAGCCATCCAGCCATCATCATCACATTCCTCTGGCCTTTCCAGAGTCAACAAATATTTTACCAAAACATAATAAAACCCAGTCTGTCCCCAGACCTCATCTTTAAAATCCAATAAAATAACATCCAAGAAAATGTCCCTATCAACTATATCACCTGCAGTTGCATGAGCCATGATCCTCTCTAAAGTGATTGCATACTCCCAGATGAATTTTTGTATCCCTGGGTTCTCCTCCAACACATAATAATTGTAATCTGTTGAATGTCCTTTAATTCCTCCATCGTCCATAAAGATTAAAGAGTAGTGAGGAATTTCATCTTGAAGAATCCAAGCCATCTGAGCTTGATAAACAGCAACTGAATTTGTTGCTCCTTGAGGTAATCTTGTCAATTGTAATCGTCTTAGCAGTGTATCAAAGGTAGTGAGAGGCATAGAGTTTGGATGCAACTCTCTCTTATCATATCCCCCATAATATCTCTTAAACCTTAACACACTCTCCCTGAAAACTCTGTAGAAAGACTCTTACAGTCGCCTTGCTGTAAGCAGAATCTGAAGGAGTTGGATAATCAGAGAAAACCCTGTCCCTCTAAATTAATTTGTGAGTTTTTTAGATCAATAAGCTTAAATGGATACTTGATAATAATAAAGAATGAAACCCTGTTTAATTAAATCTTGTTAAAATGATTGAGCAGTTCTTCTGTGCAAATCAACTGAAATGCAACAATAAAGTTGCACCAGAAACAATATTTTTGAAAGAAAGAAGTCTTAATGTTTTTAGATTTTAATAATTTTTTGAAAACAGATACTACAAATGAGTCCCTGGAGTTGAGACCTTTCTAATGGTACCCTATATTTTTATGTTTAAGAGTTGTTGTGTAAAATATTTAAAGTGTTATGTAAAATTGTTATTTTATAAGGGTATTTCAAATAATTGATTATTTTGTTGACAAAAGAAAAATATGAATAATGGTTGTTATAATCATGTATCTGTCTATTTTCTATAGCTGAATGTCTCTGAATATTTTCAAGTCTACAGCCTTATATGCATATTAATCAATCACGTGCCCTTTTTCCCTCTGGAGCCCGGCCAGAGCTCATCCCGAGTTTGTACAGATCTCGTCCGGACCTCCAGGCTCAATCTAGAACCTTAAGTCTACCATCAAAAAATCTAGAAAAATTACACATGATAGAGCTACTTCTCTGTAACATTCCTAACTACTTTTTGTAGTCTGTGCAGCTCTATTCACCCTGTGAACAATCACACAGATAAGTAATTTTTGAAAAACATAAATAATTTAATAAATCTTTAAAAAAAATTAATAATATAAGAAAAATAGTTAAGATTCAGGAAAAATTCCCAAAGGTACGTGAGCTTCTTTAGTTTCATTAAATTTAATTTTGCTGCTGTTAAAAATCATATGACCCGTGAAATTAATAAATCTGACCAAACATTCATATCTTGACTTTTTCATCTTCATTTTTTGTTAATAATAAAATATTTTAAACTAATCCAACTTCTCTGATCACCGCCCTATTCCCAATAAATATTCTAAAAAGACTTTTAGAACCGTACTAAGAATTGGAATGCCACATTCACCCTCCAATGAAGAATGTCCTCATTCTTTGAACTTTGCATGTTTGTTTGATATATTATCCTTCTTTTATCTTCTCCTTATTCATCTCTTCATCATTTCTTCAACATCCCACTCCAACTACATAAACTTATTTCTTCTTTTATAAGTACCATCATCAGTATGAAAGATATTGCCGTAACATTTGACCTCTGCAAGAAATATGAAGTCCCTTGCTTGATGTCCTTTCCAAATCCTCCTGGAAGAACCACTTGTGATCTCTGTTGCTCCAAAAAGGTTAAATGCGTCTGGCAACTTCTAAACCATATTTCAATCCTATTTCTGGCCCATCTACTTCTCCAGCTTCTATTTTATCTAAGAAAAGATTATCAAAATTACCTGTATTATGGAAAAGGATCAAGGCTAAAAATAAACCACCATCTCCAACTTCATCTCTAATCCTTCCTTCTCAAGATCCTTCTCCCATACTTCCAGTTTCTCCTTTTTCTTTTTCCCAGAATTTATTTCTTGGGTCCCAAAGTAAGCCTTTTAGTAATTATTTATCTATTCCATGCTAATACCAACAATGCCTTTCCATCCTTTAGCTATTAACATCACCAACTCTGATGAGGTAGGTCGAGTCCAAATGGACTATATAAATCATTATCCTAAATTTCATAGATATCTTTTTCATAAATTTACTGACAATATAAAAAGAAATATTTTATCCTACTTCCAAGACACTCCCGCCAATAATCATGAAGATTTAATGAAGAAAATATTAGATTGTTGATGCAGAGTTTTGATGATTATGTAGAAATTTTTCAGTGAAATTATTTGTTTTAATCTTATAGTTTAGTGCTTTAGAAAACATGAATCCTGATCATTTCTTCATATTAAATTGTTTTAAATTTATTTCTTCATAAATTTTAATTTGGAAATAAAATCTATTTGCCTTTTTATGCTTCCAACTACTGAGAGCAAGGTTTTAATCCCTTCAGACTCCCCTATACCAGTCTCTCTCATATGCATTAAGAGAGTAGCCTCTACACCTACTGAGATGAATAATTGATTCCATTCTCATCAAAAGAGCAAAATACTCATGATTCCATTCTCTTTGATGGAGCCAAATATTTGATCCAATTATCTACATAAGGTGCTCCAAGCTTCATACCATTTAGCCTATTCGAGGCACACTACTTTTCCAACTACCATATCCTACTTCAAAAAATTCATCATCACAAAATTCAAATAGACCACCTTTTTAATAACTCATCTTTTAAATAATAATAATCACAATATTTTCACCATGTTTAGCACCATAATTATCATTCTTCAACCATAATTTCATCATCCATGACCTCCACAAAATTAACCACTACATTTTCCAAATCAAACATACACCCTTTCTCAAAATTTGAGCACCAGTGATAAATTAAATAATTTGTTGATCTTTAGTTGAAAAGCCTTCATAGAAAATTTGAATTACCAGTTTAGCTGTCTTGGTGGACAGTGATAAATTAAAATGAGTGTATAGAGTTGCATAGAATATTCCAGTTTATGGTCATTGGTGACCCATCTTGTAAATCTCTTTCAAATTGTCCAAATAATGATTGAATTTCCAGTTTAATGTCATAGAGGACAAAGAATGAGTGATTTTTCAGTTTAGGGTCATATTGGACCAAACTTTTTATTGATTCCAACACCATTTTCTATCCAGAGTCCATATCTTTCCACCTGTTCCTTTTCTCTCAATTTTCAGACCATTATACAGTGTTTCCATCCAATTTTTAATCCTATCAAAAATACTCCATCCAGCTATGTTGCTTCTCCTGATCAAGCTTGCAATTACTGCTGTTTCACCCATCAAGAATGTGTTTATACCTTCAACCCTAAGAAAAACATCTATAACAGAGCTTTTTCTGCCTGCTCCATTAAGAAAAGAAAATGCTCCAGCTTGAAATATGGTTCCCTGCCAATCCCTTCTACCTCTTTGCCTACTTCTGTAATCCCATTCCAAAAACCATAAACTCCTCCTCCTATTCCTTCTACTTCCAACAATCCAACACCATTTACCCCCTCTGCCTATCTAAATTTCTCTCCTGACCACAACACACTGGGTCCAGCTGCTCCTTCTCTTCAGTCTAGGCTTGCTTCTAATCCTCCTAGGACTCCAATTGCTCCAAGAGCCATGAGAAAAACTCCTTTAATTAAACCATCCTTGGATCTTTCCTCTTCATCTTCTACCCATTATCCTAGCCTCATAGAAGTTAACAAGCCCAAAAGATCTAGAACCAACAGATTTCCTTCTTCTCCTATCTCCATAAATCCTCTAAAAGACCCAGATCTAATACCAATCCTCCTTCAAAAATTATTAACCCCTTCACATATCTAAAAACACCAATTCCTATTCCCAGTAAGCCTTTTATACTTGATCTCAACAGTGTTGATAGTGGTCAGTATCCCTTTTATCTTGATTAGTTCATAATTATAAAGTTGACTCTTGCTCCATAATTCCAGTGTCCAATGCTTCACCCATTCATTCATCAGCGTATGAGCTTCCTTTACCTGGTGCTAGTTATCCCCAGGTCCCTATTCATCTAGTTGGACATCACCTTTCAACTAATTTCAATAATATTTTAACTTATTTTCACCATTATCCTCCTTCTGATCAAACTGAGGTATAGTTCAGAGAGAAACTTTTGCCGGATCAACCAAAAATAGCCAACTGGCTTCAAATTTCCCAATACCAACAAATCGAATCAGCTACCCGGATAACCAACAAATCAGCTCCAAATTCTTCAGATAGAGCTCCTTCCAAAAATAATTCTTCTTAAATTCAATATATTCTGGTTGACTAGCCGTCCTGAATGGAATATAAAATGAAACATACACTAAAAAAAACTACTCTAATTTAAATTTTAATTTATTGTTATTTTATTTTATTTATTTATATTTATATTTATATTTATAATTTTTTTAAATGATGAAAATAATAAAAGGTTATAAAAAATTTTTATGAAATAAAATTTAAAATGAAATTAAATTTAAATTTAATTTTTTTTTCTTTTTCTTTTTTTTAAAAAGAATATGATAAACGAATTTGAAATATAAAATTTATGAAATGTAAAACAAAATTTTAAAAGATTCCACCCAGCCAATTGATGAGCTTTACCCTTGACATCATACCCACATACAAGTGCAACTTGATGTGGTTACTCAATTTTGAGAAATTGAAAATACAAAATTAATAAATGGAATCTTGAAAAATAAAATTTTATAATAATGATCACTGGGTGGGCTCCCTCCAATTTGTAAAAATGATTAGAGACCACCAGTGAGCATCAACCTTAAAAATATTTTATAGTATTATAAAAATTAAAATGAAAGAAAAACACATTTCATTATATAAAAATCTAGCGTAAAAAAAACAAATACAAAAAATAAAAAAGAATCTTTAATCCAGTAGTGGGAGTGTTGTCACTTAGATTGTTCCAGTTTATAGTCTAAGCGGACTTCTTATAGATCAAAAACAAAGCCAGGATTCAACTAGAAACAGGGAAAAATTGGTAACGAACATTGTGGGGGTAATGTGTATAGAGCAGCCAGCCCATCAATTATCCCCAAACTTGCCAATATGTAATTCAGAAAGATCCCCTGTGAACACTTCTACCAATTAAAAAAAATTTATGATTCCAACATATATCTTCTCCATAATTTTTATTGCTTTTAAGAATTTTAAGAATTTTCAAATAGATGTCTTAATAATTGTCTTAAAATTTCATTAATGGTTTTGTCTCCCATACCATAGTAAAACAACAGTAATATTTTAATAAGAAAGTAGTTTATCCTCATTCTGGAGTTAAACTTTTACAAAATTTTATTTAATTGATTATGTAGTTTATCCTTGTTTCAAAGTCTCCTTTTAAAACAATTTTAGAAATAGATTACCCTCATTTCAGAGTTTCTTTAAAAATTATAGAAACAGTTTACCCTCATTTCAGAGTTTTCTTTAAAACAATTGTAGAAATAGTTTACCCTCATTTCAGAGTTTCCTTTAAAAAATTATAGAAAGAGTTTACCCTCATTTGGGAGTTTCCTTTAAAAAGATTGTAGAAATAGATTACCCTCATTTTGGAGTTTCCTTTAAAAAATTATAGAAATAGTTTACCCTCATTTTGGAGTTAACTTTCGGCACACCTGGTGCCCCTAGGATACAACCATTTGACTTGATTGGCTGCTAACATCTTATTTAAAACTACTCCATCCAATTTATCTAAAGCATATGAACCACCAGACACCTCTTCTCTGACTTTATAAGTTCCATTCCATCTATCCGCAAACATCTTCCCCCACTGACTTTCTAAACTCCTATTATACACCAAAACCATATCTTCAGTCTTCAAAGGTTTCCTGAGCCTGTGTTCTAATCTTTCATCCCAATACCTTACTGAATGATTTCTGATTTAAATCATTCTAGAATATTCCTTTTCTAAGTATTCTTCTTTTTTCTTCAGCTGCATCATTCTTGCACATAACAGTTCTTCAGTAGTGTTAAAAGTATCCCAATCTACTCCAAGATATTATTCAGCCTCTAAATAAACTGGTAAAACTGCTTTTTGTCCAAAATATAGTTTGTTGGGTTAATATCCAGTCTTCCTTTTGGCAGTGATTCTGTCAGCGAATAATACTAAGGGTAAATAGTGCCTCCATTTTTCAGCACTTGTTCCACACATTTTTAACTAATTCATCCTTTATAACTTGATGCCCTCTTTTAACCATTACTTCTGCTTCAGGATAATAAGGGGTTGCTACCCTAGCCTTCGATCTAACCTTTGATATAGATTCCCTAAATTCTGCCCCAAATTCAGGTCCTCCATCAACTGTTACCAATTTAATAACCCCATATCTATACACCCAATCCTTCAACAAGAAATCTGCCACATTTTTGGCATTTAAATTAATAAGAGGCGCTGCCTCTACCCAACCATATAAATAATCTCTGGATACAATTAAATATTTATATCTCCCCTCTTTTATATGAGCAGAATCCAAACTAACCCTACCAAAAAGAGTGTTTTCACTGTTTGCATGTCCAGGTTCTTTTGGCCTTAGATAACTCTTTCTTTGACATTCTTCACATGACTGAACCCATTTTTTAATAGCCATATTCATACCAGGCCACCAAAATCTATCAGTAATTTTTCTATATGTCTTGCCCATTCCCTTATGACCGAGATCTTCATGCAGTGCTTTCATAACCAACTCTTTCCCTTTCTTTTGAGAAACTACTACTTGAGGATTTGAATACCTCCTTTTCATCAATCTTTGTCCAGATATATAAAATGCTGGAGTCTTTCTTTTGATAGCCATCCAGTCATCATCATCACATTCCTCTGGCCTTTCCAGAGTCAACAAATATTTTACCAAAAAATTATAAAACCCAGTCTCTCCCCAGACCTCATCTTTAAAATCCAATAAAATAACATCCAAGGGCACTTCCCTATCACCTATATCACCTTCAATTGCATGAGCCATAAGCTTCTTTGATTGAGTTTGATTGATAAACGAATAAAAATTTTCATCTTTAAATTTTGAAACTTCAAATCTCTTTTGAACCAAATTTTTATCAACCTCTTTACCACCCTTATTAGTACCTCCTTCTTCATCATCATCCCCCAACCCCTGCTTTACCAAATTAATATCTACACCCAACCTCTATTTGACCAAATTTTATTAATTTCCAACATATACACCATTAACCAATCTACTACCATCCCATACTACTACATCATTCTCATCCACATATACACTTTCCACACTTTCATTATCCTCATATCTCAGATATTCATCTAACTTTATACAACCAGCCAGTTTAACCTCATGGGGGAGGTATTCATCACAATCATCTATACACAATAGTCCTGCAAGTTTAACCTCATGGGGGAGGTATGGAAATTCTTCAGCTCCTTTAGTGCTGGCTTTAATAACAGATATATCTTCATCAAATTCTTCTGAGTCTGAATCCTCTTCAGTTGGTGGCCCTCTTGACAATCCATCTGGCATAGTAAACATTTTTCCAGGCTTATGAACCAAATCAAATGAGAAATGCTGAATAAAAGCTACCCATCTAGTCATGGGAGCATTTGGTAAACTTGGGGAATTGATCATTTGAATTAAGGACTTCATGTCCACTTGAAGTTTGAAATGTTGTCCCTATAAAGCATTTTACAATTTCTTCAAAAATTTTTCCACACCATAGAATTCCAATTTCTGTTGAGAATATCTTAGTTCCACCTCAGTAAAAACTACAGATTCATACCTGACTGGTCTAATATAAACAGCTTTATCCATCTGAGACAAGACCACCCCAGCAGCAATCTGACTTGAGTCAACTGCTAAATAAATTCTACCTGCATCTTTTATATAATCCAACTTATTCAGGACAATATCTTTTCCCACAACCTTCTTCACATTCACAAACGCCTTCTCACACTCTTCATCCCACTCCCGGTCTGAATCCTTTCTCGTTAACCTTCTTAATGGAGCTGCTAATGAAGAAAAGTCATTGATAATCATTCTAACGTAAACACAAACCCATAAGAATCCCCTAGCTTCAGTTTTATTTTTGGGTATTGGCCAGGACTGAATTTTGTTAACCTTCTTTTTCCAAATTATTCTCCCTTCTCTACACACAACATGACCTAGGATTTCCAGTGCTAGAACACAACATGAAAATTTTGAACCTGAAATAGTTAAACCAGCTTCTTCAATTCTAAACAAGATCCTTTCTAAAGTGATTGCATACTCCCAGATAAATTTATGTATCCATGGGTTCTCCTCCAACACTTCATTATTGTAATCTGTTGAAGGTCCTTTAATTCCTCCATTGTCAATAAAGATTATAGCGTATTGAGGAATTTCATCTTGAAGAATTTAAGCCATCTGAGCTTGATAAACAGCAACTGAATTTGTTGCTCCTTGAGGTAATCTTGTCAATTGTAATCTTCATAGCGGTGTATTAAAGGTAGTGAGAGGCCTAGAGTCTGGATGCAACTCTCTCTTATCATATCCCCCCATAATATCTTCTAAACCATAACACACTATCCCAGAAAACGCTTCCACAAACTCCTCAGCACTAGGTGGTATACCAGCATCCTTTATTGCAACCCTATTTAATTCTCTGAGATCATAAACTACTCTAAGTTTACCATTCGGTTTCTTGATACAAAATACCAGACTAGAATAAATTGATGATGATCTTTCATACAGTCCAGTGCAAATTCGTTCTCTGACAGCTTTGATATAAGCTGAATTGGGATTAGTTTTTTCTGCCATGGTTCATGACATACCACAGGAATCTTGTAAGTCTCCCTATAGGAATGCTTCAACACACCCCTCTCCTCTTCTACAAATGCAATGGCCTTCTCTTTCTTGACCATCACATCCAACAACAGCTTCTTTTCTTCTCCAGACAACCAACCATCAGGTCCAAAATTAACAACTCCTAATCTATCTAAAGTGATTTTTGAAGTTTCAGAAAATTTGGGCAGATTCTTCACCAAGGGACATTCATAAGGATCTCTTGATAGCCTTGGTCTCCCAAAGGTGGATTTAATTCAGCGGGTAGCGGTTCATTAATTGGTTGGATTTTTTTTGTTACCTTCTTATATTTTGCTGCTTCCCCATCTACATAATCTTAATGTAAAATATTTATTTTTGTATCTCCATTAAAAATTTCATCAAAGGAATTCCCTTCTTTGTCAGAATCAGAATAAGAATAATCATAAAAATATTTTATTTCATTTTTAAATTTAACCCTTTCATTTTTCCCTTGTCTAATTTTTCAACAAATTTTCCAACACTTTTACTTCCTTTTTCAAACATAAAATCCCCTGTAAATAAAGTTGGCAGTTTATCCTCTTGCTGGAGGACCAGAATCGAATTATCACAAAAATTAGTTTTTTGTGTTTTAATTATACTAAGATTTTTTATAGGATTTTGATGAAATAATTGCAGTTTACCCTCTTTCTGGAGGTCAGAAAATAAACTATTCAAATTTTTATTCAACATAATATTTCCCATCTTCCCTCTTGATCCATTTTTGAATGTGATCAAAAATCTTGACAGAGAAGTGAGACGAACCAAAAATTTGAAAACATAATAACAATTTAACATATTATTAACAGAAAATAATTGAGAATACACTTGAATTATATCCAAGTGAGCTGAACTATTTCAATCCGGGATCTTATCCTGGGGAGAGATTGCAACATTAGAGTGATCAGCCTCTGCTACCCCAAAAAATGAGGGTTCCCATAATCTATCTCCAAACATAATTCACCAGAAGCCATCTGTTTTATATGCCACTCCTTGGTGCATACACAGAATTGACACATAAAAGTAACCCCAGGCCTAGTTTCCCAACCTTCATCTCCTGGGGGTGCTAGACGCATATGAAGCCTTCTCATATTGTCCCCTGTAATCTCCAAACTAATGCCCATACCAGCTTGATAGCCAATCTTGGCTTCAAAATCCATCAATAAAGGACCACCAAGAACCATTTAAACAGCTCCTTTGGCCACATAGAAATGAACCTTTCCAACCAATCCACAAATACATAACTTAACATGCTCTGCTGTACCCATCAGCTCAGTAGCATGCCCTCCAATACCTCTGAGATTACCACCAGTGCCATATTTAATTGGAAAGCCTATAATTGTTGCTTTCTCTAAAGAAATAAAATTAATTTTAGACCCAGAATCTACCAGGGCCTTAACCTCTCTACCATTGAGAGTAACCATCAAATAACCTAAAGGTGCAGAAAAAAGAGTTTCCACCTCCTTACCAAACTTCTCCGCATTTTCACATATATATTCCACCTCTCCAATGGACACTCTTCTCATTGTCAGATGCTTCATCTACTTTTTGGCAAGGGCTGGACTAATTGTAAATAATTTGCCTAAGGATAAAGGAATTTGAAGTTGATTCAATCTTCCTAAAACTGTTTCCATTGCATTCTCTTGTCTAGAAACAATGGGCCTCTCATATTGAGCCCTAGATTTTGTTTCCTTGGCTCTGGGAACCTCTTGGGGACCCACATTGCCATCTTCACCCCCCATAATAACATCTTCACTACTAATAACCCTAGCTCCATCACCAGCTACTTTCACTAATCCAGATCCATCACTTGTCCTCCTTACCCCTTCCATAGGAGTGGGACCACTAAAACTTGATCTGGGGAGAGATGCCAAAGGTACATCCTCCTCAGAATAGGAATCTTCGTCCACAGGAATAGGCTCACCATTTAAATCCAACTTTCCAAAACTAGGAGGCCCCATATCAGCCATCCCTCTCTGCATATTATAAATTTTGTCCTTAGAGTAAGGTTTATTTTCCAACTTTTTAATTTCTGCCTTTCCTGGTTCAGCCCTTAATTGGCTCTGAATTCTACTTTTAGCTTTATTAGCAGCTGCTCTTCTAGCAGCATCGACATCATATTTGCCTGCCATACAACTTTCTTCTGCCCTAACTACAGAGGATAACTCCAAACCACCAAATGAAGTTGAGTAAGTGGCCTTATTGACCTCCTTACCTTTTCCTTTATCTACTATTTCCACATTTTTACCATCATCAACTTTACCACCTTTAAATTTTTCTTCATCATCACCAGGTAACTCTTCAAACCTGGTCCTTTTCCCCAAATACATATTCCTCCTAGCCAAATCCGAGGGAGCTTGACCTTCACTGGGCTTGATGAAAGATCCATCAGGGAATTTATAAACATTTCCATCATATTTTACTCTACCAGAATCCAATTCCCTATCCAAAAAATAACATTGTCCAGCCTTGTGTCCCCTCCTATTACAATAAGAGCACACCCTGTGCTCGACATATATACATCTAAAATCATTCCCATTCCCATTGCCATTCCTACCACCATTACAATTGCCATTAAAATCATAATTATTCCTCTCATAGACTCTAGATTGGTAAGAAGAAGAAGTTGAAGTTGAAGCCACAGGTGCTCTATTGGATTTTTGAGTCTCTTGAACAAATATCTTTAATTGTTTAGTTAAATCGGCCAAGTGATTGACCATCTTGTTGTCTACATTTCCCTCAACTTTAGAAACAGGCTGTTTAATCTAAGCCTTCTTGGCTGCTTGAGCTTGAATCATAATATTTTTATTTTCAGCCAATACTTCACTAACCTTGCTAACATATTGAGTACAAGATTCTTGATATTTGTCCAGTGCCATGAGTTTTAAGTAGCCTTGAATATTCTCCTTGATGATCTCCAAATCTGGCAGTTTCTTTTCACCATGAGGCAAATCCTTCATCAAATTTTCCCTAGACAGTTCTTTTAAAACATCCATCCTAACATCCCTACTAAAAGAGAACCAGAATAGATCCTTGGCCTGATTTTCATGAACCAATTCCTCCACCAAAATCAGATATTCCACCACTTCATCAAACTATCCACATAACTTTATGAAGTCCACCATATTAGAAACAGTACCTTTAGCTTTCCAATCACTGACAATCTTATTGAGATCCACCATAGTATACCTGACACCCCATCTATCAACCATCTCTTTTGAAAGCCTTATCCAATTAAACCTTTTATAACCTTCCATAGCAATGACCTCCTTTTCCATCTCTCTGTCAACAATAAAAAACCTGATCTGCTTTACCATATCCTGGTTAGTAGCTCCATCCACCAAAGAAGCAGCCTCATATCTGCCCAAAAACCATTTAACTTCTTCCCCATTAAACTTGGGCCCATCCCAAGAAACAATCCTAACTAATGGTGTCATAGGAAGAGACACACCAGATCCAGCAGAAGAAGACATTCTAATAGATTAGTATAAAGATAAAGTGTTCCAATAAGTGAGCCTCTTTCAGGCTAAGATAAATAAATCAATAAGAGTTTCAAAAAGCAAGCCTCTTGCAGGCTAAAAGTCTAAGTATCAAGTAAGTTCTTTTAAAAGCTAGAGAAATTAAACCCCACATTGGGCGCCAAGTATGTAGGTAGACTCTTAAAGTTGCCTTGCTGTAAGCAGAATCGGAAGGAGTTGAATAATCAGAGAAAAACCTGTCCCTCTAAATGAATTTGTGAGTTTTTTTGATCAATAAGCTAAAAGTCTACTTGATAATAATAAAGAATGAAACCTTGTTTAATTAACACTTGTTAAAATGATTGAGCAGCTCTTCTGTGCAAAAAAACTGAAATGAAACAATAAAGTTACACCAGAAACAATATTTTAAAGGAAAGAAGTTTTAATGTTTTTAGATTTAATAATTTTTGAAAACAGATAATATAAATGAGTCCCTGGAGTTGAGACCTTTCTAATGATACCCTATATGTTAATGTTTAAGAATTGTTGAGTAAAATGTTTAAAATTTTATGTAAATTTGTTATTTTATAAGGGTATTATAAATAATTAATTATTTTGTTGACAAAAGAAAAATATGAATAATGGTTGTTATAATCATGTATTTGTCTAATGTATGTGATCTTTCCAATACCCAATTTTGAGTCTCAGATGTCCTTAAGTATACTTATTCACGTGCCTAATTTCCCTTCCAGAGCACAGCCAGAGCTCATCCACAGCTTGTCAAGAGCTTGTCCAGAGCTCTTCCAGACCTCCAGACTCAATTAGAACCTTACAACTATAATAAAAAAATCTATAAAAACTAAACAGGATAAAGCTACTTTTACTTAACATCCCTAATTATATTTCCTAGTCTGCAAAGCTCTATTCACCCTGTGAAAAATCATCAAAGTTAAGTAATTTTTTAAAAACACAAATAATTTAATAAATCTTTAAAAATCAATTAAAATATACAAAAAATACTAAAAATTCAGGGAAAACTCCCAAATTTTCTTGATCTTCTTGACTCTCATTAAATTTAATTTTTCAGCAGTAAAAAATCATATGACCTGAGAAATTAATAAATCTGACCAAACATTCATATCTTGACTTTTTCAACTTCATTTTTTTTTTAATAAAAATATTTTAAACTAATCTGGCTTCTCCAATCACTGTCTTATTCCCACTAAATATTCTAAATAGACTTTTACAGCTGTTCTAAGATTAGGAATGACACAATGGATGGTACTGAATTGAAGCGATGTGTAGGGGTGTGGTCTTCCAACATTGGCAGAGCCCTTTGTTGGTTTATTTGGTGTTGTTTTGATATGCCTTAAATGGAATTGTTTTAATTATTAGGTGTTTTTCAGGAATTAGTCATCAAATGTTGGGACTAAAGGGACGTTAATACTACCATTTGATAGCCCCATTTTTTCTCTATATTTTATGTCTGTATGACATTTTTCATAGTCTAAGTATTTAGGGAATAATTACTCATTTTTTCATTTAAAAAGATTTCTGTTGAATTTTTTTTCTCCTGTTTTAAGGGCTAACCTTCAGTGTGAGGTTTAAATGCTTAGTACAACTGGAATGAGATAAATTTTCTCTACATTTCATGTCACAATGTTATTATAGCATAATTACATGTTTTAAAGGTTTTAGTAGTTGTAGTTAATTTTTCTAAGTATTTTTGGTATTTTTGGTGGTTTTTGGTGGTTTTCTGGCTTCAGGGTGGTCAGGCTGCCTCAGGCCAGCCTCCCGACGTCGGGCGGACCGCCTGCCTCAGTGCTAGAGGGCTGGGAAGCGTTTCTAGGGAAGTTTTATGCAATTTGGTGGCCAAGAAGGCCAAATCAGTTGGTGCACGTGGGCTCTTAGTTAGTGGTCTGTGTGTACATAGTGAAGAAGACAGTTTGGGGCAACCTTATTTATCATAAAACCATCTGGAGGTGATATCCTTGTTCCTCACTCAGTTTTCACTGTTTTCTGGCCACAATTGGCTGTGTTTTTTTGCAAAGTGAGTTCTTCATTTAACTTAACTTGGAAACTGGTTTCTCTGATATAGTTTTGCAAGCTATATCAAGTATTATTGCTGTCTCTGGTGTGGATTTGCAACCTACATCAAGTATCATTGCTTTCTCTTGTGTGGAAATTGGTCTACATTTGAGTTCTTTGGTTTGGTAGTCTGTCTGGAGACTAATTTCTTGACTGATCAGGAAGTCAAGTGTGTTGGAAAAGGGGCTTTTGGTAAACAGGAACCAATTTACTGTAGCAGGTAAATCTCACTTTATTCTTCTAAAGGGTCAGGGGTTTTTCTCTCTGTTTTTACTCCAACTCCCTTGGTAAAGTTCTATAGCTAGTACTATAGGATTTTCTACAGCAGCTGATCAGATCAAAAGATTCTACGCAAGGGGGATACCAGTAACTTAAAAATATCCTCTGGAATGAGGCAAAGTTACAAAAGTTAACTCCAGGATAAGGATAAACTAACAATATTTTTTTTAGCTCTGGGAAGAGTATAAACTATCATCAGTATGTTTTTTGAGGAGGCTATCACCATGAAATGTGGAGGGTGTACTTGCTAGCAATTCTGCAACATTGAACCCTAATTCATATCTTTTTGAGCACAAATTAAGGAAGTGATGACACCATCATGATGAAGTATTGAATTTACTTTGAACACATCTTGAAGCTCATGGGAACACTCATTGAAAAGTAAAATATTATCTGTTGAGAAAATGTTTAAATCAAATTCTCAAAAATTGAAACAAAGTTTCATTTTAGAAATTCCAATAAAATTTTTTAGTTGGATTTTTCAACTTTTCTGATTATTTTTATATAAATTTTTTTTACCAAAAAAAAAGAAAAAAAGCTAATGATGCTCAAAAGAAGAAGAAAATTTTTAATAAGGTATAAAAAATGTTTCTTACTGATAATATCTTCTCATTTCAAATATCCTTGTAATATATCATTTTCTCAATATTGAATAATATACAAAAATGATTAGTGATAGACAGGAAAAATTTTAAATAATATGAATAAATTTTATTTAATGAATAATAATTAAGAGGATAAATAATTTTTACAAAAATTTAAACAACAAGGAAAAAAGTGAAAATACGTTTATAATACTTGAAAATGCTTTTATCTTCTCACCCCTAACCCCCCTTATTCTAATCCACTCAGGAAATTAAAGGGAAATTGAAACCCAGCCAGAATGTATAAAGTTTTAAAAAGGTTATCCTGATCTCATGCTATGGTATTTACTCAATTTTCATCGGGTTATTCACCTGTAAAAGTTACTTAACTGATTCAATTCTTCACCTTCTCTAAACTGCCTCATAAGCCCCTTATGGACCAAAAATACTTGAGAATTTGTCATCCTCTCCTTTATTGGTCACCAAAAAAAATTCTGTGTCTTCTGAAAGCAGAACAACAGCTTAAAGATCACTTTAACACTATAAGTCTTATCTGTCACTCTACCACTTCCTTATTACTTGGGGTATTTTTTTAATACAGTAGATTTTCAAATTTTGTTCCTCTGATGCAGTAATCCTTGATTCTGTGTTTTTCCTTCTTTTTTTGCTTCTTATTATGTGAAAATGCCACTCTCATCATGTATTTACACTTAACTTCTCCATATAATTCATACCCCATGCTGGTTGAGATTGTATGAAATTCAAAGAAGATATGTGTGCTATAGGAAAAATTTAAATAAATAATTGAACTTAATCATTGACTTACCAATTTTTATCATAAACTCTACTTTAAGTCATTTTTTCAATTTTTTTTATTGTTCAAACATTTTTGAGTTGGTAGTGTACATTATATTCTACAAAATCTGAAACATTAAAGTTAGAAGCAAAATGTAGGTGATTTAAATTGAATTGAGAAATATTGAATATATTATTTGAATTTAAAGATTTAAGTATTTTGCATTGATATATTTTTTGAAAGAAAATTATGCATATCTACATGCCAAATGTTTTCAATGTTGAAAGTTGCATATTATCCATCTCTGAAGTTCCTGATTTTATTTTCTTACCCCCAATTTATTTCTTTGACTCAATCTTAAGTTGATATTTTCAAATTGTCACTATTCATCAAAAATGTACTACCTACACTTCCTCCAACAAACTCTTAAAACCCTTCCCTTGCTTACAATTACCTCCTACAGAACTTTTCAATAATTAATTAGTAAATTTTTTTTGGGTGACTTTTCAATGACTGTTTCTCTCTTTTTTGTCTTTTTAATTTTTTAAAAAATATTTTTTCACTTTCTCATTTTTCAGTTTTAAGGATGTATTTCTCTTCCATTTTTTTTCTAATTATTTTTATTTTTTGTATTTTTATATTCTTAGTGCTAATTATTGCCTGGCAGACAGCTTTCATTTTAATTGCTGTCTGGCTGGTGTCTTAAAAAATTCTCTTATCAAGACCCTTCCAGCCAGCATACTTGTCAGCCAGGCTACTAGACTTACCCGGTAAAATAATTAGTTATTTTACTGAGTTAAAGCCACAACTTTATTCCTAATAATAATTATTTATTTATTTACTTAAGTAGTACTTACAATTAACTAAATTTAAGTACAATAAGTAGTATAAATAAATAATATAAATAAAATGTCCCTTACAATTTTACTCCCTAACACTGTGCTCAAAAGTATATGTCAAAGGGAGTAAAATTAATAATAAATTTATAATATAAAAACTTTAAACCAATTGTATTACCTCAGTGAGAGATCTGTAATCCCGTGAAAGTAATGTAATTGATTATTTATTGTGTAATAATTGTGACAGTCCAAGGAATTCAAACTTTGTTGCTAATAAATTTGATGCCCTTGTTGACGTACTAATTTATTACTTTCTTATATCATTTATGTACTCCTTTTTCTTGTCATTCTTTTCTCTCACACTCACAGTAGACGGTGTAAATTCTTTACATTTTATTTCCTCATATTTTGCCTATAAAAGGCCTCTGATTTTGTGCTTATCAAACCATTCTTTTATCACCTTACTTTATTATCACTATTTACAACACCATACTTTTTTTATATTTTATCACACTAGTAGTTACAAGAGCGTAATTCTAATCAATAAATTATATTAATATTTAAAAATCTACCTCTTATATTTGAGTAATAAATCATTTAGATTAAGAAATACGTACCAATTTTTGAGAGTTCATTTAAATCCTTAAAATCCTCGTAGAAACTTCATACCAAATCTTCTAGCCCAAAAGTGTACCTTGACTATTGAGGGCTTTCCAAATTATCAACGGCGCAACAAAATTTGAGGCCTAAATGAGGGGACCATTGGTGTGCGAGTACCTGTAAAGGACGAGAAAGCGAGAGAACAACGAACGTCATACGTCACGTGACAAATTTTTTTGCTGCAAACAGGAAGCGAACCGCACTACAAAAATTAAGTTCATATACTGACTAAACGTTGTATATATCATGGTAATTATTGTTATTACTATTTGTGGGTTACTCTTCACTCTTCATTTGCTATGTATTTCCTTTTAATCAGCACTCTGTAAGTGGCATTAATTTGCTCTTTTTTCATGGGGAGGTGTCTGGTAATTGGGCTTTATTTTTATTATTATATATTTTTTTATTTTTCCTGGTAGACCATAATAGAGCAATAAGTGTTCTTAGTCCCAGAGGTAATAAATATGGAGTTTGAGTTATGGAAGGACAGGATCCTCTATAAATTACCAATGTCTCTGAGAGACTTGATAGTGGCTAGGACTGAGTTCTCCAGAGAACCCTCTTCTTTCATTAATACTTGCAATGAGATACTTCTAAACAATAAGTATGATTCCAGAAGATTCATTCCTAGGACCCCTTTGGAGAAACCCTCCACTTACCAACAGAAACCTCTGGAAAAGGTTGGTAAACCTTCTGCCCCTGTTGCACCAAAGAAGTATGCAACAAACACTTGCGTCAAGTGCAACAAGCCTTGGCAGAAAGGCCATGTTTGTGAAAAGAAGATAAATCTTTCAGAACAAACAGAGGAGCATGCTGATGACACAGTGGTACTGGATGATACATCAATTGATTGTGCCAGCAATATTTAATATGAATCTCAACAAGAAATCTTGATGCTGGAAGAGGATATCCATTATTTAAATACTACTGACATTGATAATAATGATTTATCTACAGTTGAAGATTCTCAGATCATAAAGAACATTCAGGATAGCTCAATTATTATTGCCCCTCTTAAGGCACCAGTCTTGATCAATGGAACCAGCATTGAAGTTGTTCTGGATTCTGGAGCTGGAGGAAGTGTAGTATCTGAAAGAGCACTTGCTTCAGTAGATAAAGACTATAAATCTAAACTAATGCCTATCATTTCTGAAAATTGGAGAGGGTATGGCTCTATTTTGTCCCCCATTGGTAAATACAAAGCCACAGTGTTTTTTAAATATAACCATGGTTTTGTAAGAGCTATTTGTGATTTTGTTGTCATGAAAAATGATAACTTGAGAAATTGGTTTATTGTAGGGAATGATATTTTAACCAAGTATGGCATAAAATTGCATCCTTCAAACCAATTTTTCACAATGGGAATGAATGGGAAGAGAAAATTTAAGATTTCCTCCCCTAAGAAATTATTAAAACCAGAATTGAACACATGTAATTCTGTGGTTCAATATAAAGGAAGATCTACAAAGGAAATGCATGCCCTTATGTCTGAAATTGACAATGCTTCTTTTAGAGAACAACTTTCTGGTGAGGATAAAGATTCCATCATTAACTTGATAAAGTCTTTTCCTATGGCCTTTGCTCATGGTTCACATGAACTGGGATTAGTTAAAGAAGAAATGAAACTTTCATTGTCTTTCCCATTAACTGATATACCACCTTGTTTAAAGAAGAAGCCTTATCCTGCTTCTCCCACAAAGAGAAAAGATATTGAAGACAATATCTCTACCCTTTTAAAAATGAATATTATTGAAAAGGTAGTTGAAACACCTAAATATTGTGTTATCTCACCTGTCCTAATTTCTTTTGAGAAAGATAAAGCCAGGTTCTGTGGTGATTATAGAGCACTAAACACTTAAACTGTTGATGATATCTACTCTTTACCTAATATTAGCTCTATACATGCTACTTTACAGGGTGCTAAATATATCAGCTGTTTGGATGGTAACAAAGGATATCACCAGGTACCTGTTGAGAAAAATTCTCAGAACTTTCTGATTATTTCCACTCATATGGGTATTTATAAGTATATTAGGATGCCATTTGGCCCTAAAAATTCCCCTTCAGTTTTCCAAAAAGTAATGGATAACACATTCCATCAAGAGATAATTGAAGGATGGCTGATGGTTTATATTGATGATATCATTATATTCTCAAAAACATTTGAGGACCATCTTAAACACCTGTGTAAAGTATTCCAGAAAATGGATGAAATAAATATGACACTTGCTTTGAAGAAATGAAAATTTGGTTTCCATTCTTTAAAAGTTCTTGGTCATGTTGTTTCAGGCTTACAGATATGTGTTGACCAGAACAAAGTGGCAGCCATACAACAGGTGAAGGCTCCTACAACAGTGAGAGAGCTCCAAAGTTTTTTGGGAATGTGTGGATACTATAGACAGTATATTAAAAATTACCAAGTCATAGCTTTACCCCTTACCCAATTAACTAGAAAGGATGTTGCTTTTGTCTGGAATAGTGAAAGACAAAGAGCCTTTGACACTATGAAACACTGTTTGATGTCAGCACCAATTCTTGCTTTACCTGACTTTAATCAACCATTTGTTTTGTACACTGATGCCAGTTTCATTGGTCTTGGTGCTGCCCTCCATCAAAAACAAGTGATAAATGATTAAGTTTCAGAAGTAGCAATTTGTTATATTTCAAGAACCTTGAGAAATAGTGAATTGAAATATGGTGCTACTCAATTAGAGTGTTTAGCTGTAGTATGGGCTCTGGAAAAGCTTCATTATTACCTAGATGACCAGAAATTTAAACTTGTCACTGACTGCAGTGCAGTTAAATCCCTTTTAAACTTGAAAACACCTAACAGAAATATGTTCAGATGGCAGTTGGCTGTTCAAGAGTACAGAGGGAGAATGAAAATTATTCATAGGGCTGGTATTTTTCACTCAAATGTGTTTATGTTATCTAGGTTACCTTTGCCGAATAATGACTCTAATCCTGCGTATGATCCTGAGGACGAAATTATTCATATACATGGGATATATGTGGTTGATATGGAGGAAGATCTATTACAGCTTATTCTGGAATCATATGATAAGGACACTGACTTGAAAAAGTTATGCACCATATTAAATGATCCATAGAATGCTTCAATACAAGCATTAATTAAAACCCTTCCACCAAAGTACCAAAAAGCTTTGGAAAAAGGTAAATTTTCAATTGATGAAGGATATCTATATTATAGAAGAAAGTTGAGTAATGTTATTGTTATTCCTCCTTCTATGAAAGAAATCATCTTGAAAATTTGTCATGATGACATATTAGCTGGACATTTTGATCTTGACAAAACAATGATCAGAATTAAGAACACTGCTTGGTGGGCTAATATGTCTGAAGACACAAAATTATATGTTGAGTCTTTTGATTCTTGCCAAAAATCAAAAAGATTAACTGGTAAAAGAGCAGGATTAATGCAACATATTGAACCTCCTGATGCTCCATGGCAAATAATAAATATGGATTTTGTAACAGGATTACCTATTTCTGGTAAAGACAGGTATAACTCTTGTTGGGTTATTGTGGAAAGATTCGCAAAAATGTGTAAATTTATCCCTACCCACAAGGATGTTTCCACTAAAAAATTAGCTTTCTTATGGTGGTCTCATATGTTTAATACTGCTGGTTTTCCTAAAGCCATAATCTCTGACAGAGACCCTAAATTTACTTCTGAATTTTGGATGTCTCTGATGGATGTTTGTGGTTGTGATCTGAAACTTTCTACTGCCCATCACCCTCAGACTGATGGTTTAGCTGAAAGAATGATCCAGACTTTAGAGGACATGATAAGAAGATATTGTGCCTTTGGCCTTGAGTATAAAGATAATGGCAGATTCACTCATAATTGGGTTACCTTACTTCATGGGTTAGAATTTGCTTATAATAGCACTGTTCATTCTGTTACTCAAAGAAAGCCTTTTGAGCTCTGGCTTGGATATGTTCCCAATACTTCTGCCCGAATTCTCAATAACAAAATACCTAAATTGGATATACATCCTGGTGTAAAATCTTTTCTTCAAGTGCAACAACTATGTAGAAATCATGCTCAAAAATGTATTGAAAAATCATTTGAATATGAGAAGAAAAGATGGGATAAATCCCATAAAGAATACACTTTTAAAAAGGGTGATGAAGTGTTGATTTCTACAGTCTGCTTCAACTTACAAGGTAATAACAAATTGAAAGATCCATTTGTTTGTCCATTTTTTGTCAGAAGAATGATTGGAGATAATGCAGTTGAGGTTATTTTGTATTCTCCATATGACAGAAAACATCCTGTTTTTCCAATATCTCTTTTGAAACCTTACACATCCAATAGTGATTTATTTCCAAAAAGGAGGGGAAGCCCAAAGAAAACCCCAAATGAAATCACTGAAACAGCAGAAATTGAAAAAATTCTAAAAGACAGAATAGTCACTGCTGAAAAAGGTACAGAATACTTTTTGAGATTCAAGAATAAATCATCTGAATATGATTCTTGGATACCTGGGAAGGAGATATCTAATCTTCCTACTCTACTAAAGAAGTATAAAAAGAAAAAATCATAGCATTTTTTATTATTATTATTTTTAGAATGAGGAAGTGTCAGCCAGGCTACTAGACTTACCCGGTAAAATAATTAATTATTTTACTGAGTTAAAGCCACGCCTTTCTTCCTAATAATAATAATTTATTTATTTACTTAAGTAGTACTTACAATTAACTAAAGTTTAGTACAATAAGTAGTATAAATAAATAATATAAATAAAATGTCCCTTACAATTTTACTCCCTAACACCGTGCTCAAAAGTATATGTCAAATGGAGTAAAATTAATAATAAATTTATAATATAAAAACTTTAAAACAATTATATTACCTCAGTGAGAGATCTGTAATCCTGTGAAAATAATGTAATTGATTATTTATTGTGTAATAATTGTGACAGTCCAAGGAACTCAAACTTTGTTGCTAATAAATTTGATGCCCTTGTTGACGTACTAATTTATTACTTTCTTATGTCATTTATGTACTTTTTTTTCTTGTCATTCTTTTCTCTCACCTTCACAGTAGACGGTGTAAATTCCTTACATTTTATTTCCTCATATTTTGCCTATAAAAGGCCTCTGATTTTGTGCTTTTCAAACCATTCTTTTATCACCTTACTTTATTATTACTATTTACAACACCATACTTATTTTTATATTTTATCACATTAGTAGCTACAAGAGCGTAATTCTAATCAATAAATTATATTAATATTTAAAAATCTACCTCTTATATTTGATTAATAAATCATTTAGATTAAGAAATACGTACCAATTTTTTAGAGTTCATTTAAATCCTTAAAATCCATACCAAATTTTTTAGACCAAAAGCGTACCTTGACAATATTAATTACCTTTTAGCTGTCTGGAAGGCATGTGCAAGCATTTCTAGGAACTTTCAGGTCTTTTCTGGAAAGTATCACCCCCAGAAATTAATTTCTTGCTTTATGCCAGACAGAAATTTCTGCCTAGCTGTCTCACATGCAGCAAGCAAATCAATAGTGAGGCTCTGCCAGCATGAAACTAAATTGCTTCTCAGCTGGCTGGCAGGTTGATGTATCAATTCAAGTCAATCAATAAATCAACTTGACTAGAAACTTCATACCAAATTTTTTAGACCAAAAGTGTACCTTGACAATACTAATTACCTTTTAGCTGTCTGGAAGGCATGTGCAAGCATTTCTAGGAACTTTCAGGTCTTTTCTGGAAAGTATCACCCCCAGAAATTAATTTCTTGCTTTATGCCAGACAGAAATTTCTGCCTAGCTGTCTCACATGCAGCAAGCAAATCAATAGTGAGGCTCTGCCAGCATGAAACTAAATTGATTCTCAGCTGGCTGGCAGGTTGATGTATCAATTCAAGTCAATCAATAAATCAACTTGACAGCTGCCTGAAATCCAGAAAATTTTTGTATGGATGGCTTACAGACAACAGTCAATTTGATAAATTGATTAATTTATTGCCACTGCTTGCTAAATCAACCTTCCAGCTAGCAAGTAATTTGTTTTCTGCTGGCTGGAAGGCAAATCATGTTCTCAAATTGGGGGTTTATTTTATTTCTTCCCTCAATTCCTTTAAACTTGCTTGCATGAGGCAAGGAGGTTCTTAATTCAATTGATGTAAGTCAATAAATAGCAATAACAACCTGCCAGCTAGAAAGGGATATGTGTTTCAGCTTTCTGGAAGGAATTTTCAGGTTTCCTTCCAAATATTAATTCTCTTACTGCCTGCTAGCAAGCTAAACATCATGTTTCTTTCTGACAGGAAGTAGAAAATGATACATTTCCCTAACCAAAAAATCTGTTACCCTGCCAGCCAGAAACCTAATTGGTTTGTTTCTAGCTGGCAGGAAATTAGAAGCTAAACAAATCATTAGCCACCAAACCATCCAGTTGGCTAACAAGAGAATTTCTGTCTTGCAGGTACTTGCACCTATTTTCTTCTTTCTAGCCATCAAAATATTGAATTCATGGCTAGCAAGAGGTCAAAAAAATCTATTAACATTGTAACCTACCATCAATATTATCATTTAAAGTTACTTTCAGTGATTCAATAGCAGGATGTATCCCCCTGCAAATAATAATGTGTTTATTGGTTTCATCAAACTAAGCGTGAGTTAATTTATAGGAGGCAAGTGAAATATTTCAATCACATTTTTTGACCTTTAATCTAGTAAAGATAAGAACTAGATGTGTTACTGGATGATATTCATTAGCAGCAAGTGGTCTACCAATAATTTGAATTTGACCTTACACACAGCTTTAAAATTAAATTTGTCCATAGTGGTGTGATAAATATGTCTATCACAGTACCTTCATGCAACAAGTATGATTTTTAGAGATACTTGCCAGAAATTTTTGCCTTTACAATTTCAGTTACTATTTTCTCATACAAAATTTCAAGCTGATAAAAATTTTCAAGAACCCCATCTTTCCTTTTCCAGCAGCCATCCAGAAAATATTTACCTTGATTTCTTGAAAATATTTGGTGAATAAAAACAAACCTACTATTGAAAAGTTTTGAGTATTCTATTCAAGAAAATATATTTCTTGATATATGGCATGATGAAGTATATAAATTTTACAAATAATTTTAGTAAATGAATGAATTGATGTTGCATTAAAAGATTATTATACTTAGTATGAGTGGTTCTGATATTGACATGTATTTTTTTCTTCATGTTCTGTTGCACTCATATCTATTGGAAAATATTTATTTATTCAAAATTATATAATTGGGTAAATAAAGGTCTGTGAAATTATTGTTCTTACATCAGAAAAAATTCTTTAAAAATTTTTGTATTATTACATGATTGATTTCTAATGCAGCAAGAATTTTGTTAGAGCATTATTGCCCCTCTTAGTAACTCAATCAAGTAATTTATACCAAAAAATGTTTTAAATAAATGAATGATTTTCCTAGTTTTTTTGAATTCTCTATTACACAGTCTTATTTGGGAAAATAAGCTGAACAGTATAAAAGGTATGTAACTAGTTATAACTTTTAAAACAATTATTTTATGTTTGTCACAATGGGAAAAAAATACATGATTGAGGGCTAATGCAGAGAGCATGTTGTTAAAGCATTAATGCCCCTCTTAGTACCCTCAATCATGTAATTTTTAATGGAAAGATTTTTTTAAAATAATGGATATTTTTACTAAAATTTTGAGTTTTGGATGGTATTTTTTTAATGTATGTTTGGTTCTAGTAAGGTAAAATAAACATTTTAAAAAAATCATGTAAGTAATCTTATGTTTTCACATTTAATTTGGTAATTTGGGGTGATATATTAGGGGGTGTCAGTTCTGGCAAATCCGCACTTAAATTAAGTGCGGATTTCAAACAAAATCAGCACTTACAAATCAGCACTTAAATTTTGCAAAAAAGTCACTTATTTCAAAAAAGGGTGTCAGTTATGACCTCAAATCAGCACTTTTTTCCCGTTTTTTTTCACAACCACATTTTGGCCACAAAACATCCCTTCCTTTCTTACCCCATCCCTGTCACATGTGACACACTGACCTTCCTCGCTACCTACCCATCAATCCTCAGCACACACCCCTTCCTGACATTTTCAATATTTTGACCAGGCATGTTTACATTCTTTTTTACTTATTTCTTCTACTTTTTAATCTTTTTTCTTGTTATGTGCCAGTTTCATAATGCCTCCCAGACATTCCAAATCTCAAAAGGTAACTCAAAAATCTGCTTCGTCACAAAAGTCTCCTTGTAAAGCAAGGATTACATAGAAAAAAAATCAGTGACTTTTTCTATTACTTACAACTGTTTTTACAGAATTGAAAACTATGTTTCAGCTAATATTTTATGGAAGTGAACTCTGTTCTTCGCCCGAAGAACAGAGTTCATCCTCCTATTTTCACATTCTGTTTGCACCAATCTCCATCCCTTTCAATTCTATCAACACATGCTTGTCTTCCCTCCCCATGCCTTTCGCTATCCTCCCAGCCCCATTGTATGCCATCCTCTTTTAAAGGTAATTCAAAAATCTGCTTCGTCACAAAAGTCTCCTCGTAAAGCAAGGATTACATATAAAAAAAATCAGTGACTTTTTCTATTACTTACAACTGTTTTTACAGAATTGAAAACTATGTTTCAGCTAATATTTTATGGAAGTGAACTCTGTTCTTTGCCCGAAGAACAGAGTTCATCCTCCTATTTTCACATTCTGTTTGCACCAATCTCCATCCCTTTCAATTCTATCAACACATGCTTGTCTTCCCTCCCCATGCCTTTCGCTATCCTCCCAGCCCCATTGTATGCCATCCTCTTTTGATCCCCATTTCACCCCTCTCAACCTCTCCCAGACCCTTTTCTTCATTTAAAATGCCTCGGAACCCTTAATCTTCCCTTCCAACTCTTTCACAACCTTTTCGCTACCCCATACACCCTTCCTCACCCCTCTCTCCAGCCTTAGTCCCAAACCGAACTGAGTTCACTTCCATTCACTTATATTTCTTTTTTCTCAACTCATCTCTCCAGGTAAGTCATTTTATTCTTTTTAAACAGAGTGTGAAAATAGGAGGATGAACTCTGTTCTTCGGGCGAAGAACAGAGTTCACTTCCATTCACTTATATTTCTTTTTTCTCAACTCATCTCTCCAGGTAAGTCATTTTATTCTTTTTAAACAGAGTGTGAAAATAGGAGGATGAACTCTGTTCTTCGGGCGAAGAACAGAGTTCACTTCCATAAAATATTAGCTGAAACATAGTTTTCAATTCTGTAAAAACAGTTGTAAGTAATAGAAAAAGTCACTGATTTTTTTTATATGTAATCTGAAATTTTTTAATAAAATTATTGTATTTAAGAATTGCAATATTGTCAATCAATTTTTATTGATCAAATTAATTTAATAAAGTATTATTTTTATAAGCTGTTTCAAAAAATACTTTGCATTGAGTAGACTCATGGAATGATTTTTTCTGGCTTCCATTCAGTTATCCTCACACTTTCACTATGTTTTCAATATAGATCCATTGTTATTTGTGAAAATATGCAAAAAAATTTACCATTCTCAGTGAATAATACATGCAAATTGATAATTTGAAGAGAAAGAGAAAAAAATTAAAATTGCGTTGAAAAATGTTGGAGTGTTATTGGAAGGATTTTCGCCCTTATACTAGTTGATTGAGAAACAGAAGTGTTGGATATAGTCGGAGGTGAATCAACTTGTTCATCTTCATACAGCTCTAACCATTGATCTTTGAGGTCAGCAAGTAGGTTATGAAGTATAGTGCAACACAGAATCCAGTTGATCACCGCCTCCATTTCAGATTTATTTCTAAGAGGACTTCTTAATTCCCTTAAACTAGAAAAACGGCCTTTCAAGATTCCAATAGAATGTTCAATACGGACTCTTGACTTTGCCAAATGATTGTTGAATTTGGCATTTTGACTGTCTTCTGAAGCTGCTCCCCGAAAAGCAGGAAGTACATACTTTCCATTCACATAAGCAGAATCTGCAAGAAGATACTGATTTTCATCAAAGAATTTTTCAGGTTCATTTGAAATATGCATTCTTTGGAAGACGTAGGAGTCATGACATGAGCCAGGATAGCCAGCGAAGAATGATATAAATTTTTTGTTTACGTCACATATAAGCTGAACTTTAATTGAATATCTATAAAGAAGATATATTTGTTTGTGTTAGTTTCAAGGAGGATGAAAGGAGTTAAAAATAATCTACCTCTTTTTACGGTCAAAGTAATTGTTTCCACCTTGACCAGGTTTCTGGCTCAAAGGAATAGTAGTACCATCAACAAAACCAATACATCCTGGAAAGCCCTCTGCTTGCATAACCTGAGATGATTCAAGTCGCTCTTCTTTTGTTGGCCAGGTGAGAAGTTGAGATTCCAAGGAGTTGATGGCAGTGATACATCTTTTGGTATAAGTGTTAACTGAACCATACCCTAAATCAAAGACATTTTCTAAACGTTTCAAAGCGGCTCCATTACCATTTGAACCCAAACGACATAGTGTGATGGCCAATTAAATTGAAGGATGTCGTTGTTCTTTTTGAGAATTATTGTGAAATATGGGATGATCCTGAATAAGCTCAAGCAATTTAAGGAAACATTCCTGAGAAGTCCTGAACAGCTGTCTAAATCTGGGTGTAGATAGGTTAAGAAGTGTTTGGATGGTGTACTTGGGGGTATGAAGTACTTGAGGCTTTCTAGGAAGAAGGTAACGTTTCCTGGCCATTTTTGATAAAACGACAAAATCTTCTTCTAGATCAGAATCGGAATCAGAGTCCAAGAGCAGTTCAAGCGCCATGAAAGTCATTGCTTTATGTAATTTATCACAATTTGAAAGTGAGGAAGGCATGACTCTTATATGATATGATATGAAGATGTAAGTGATGTACGATGTTTTGAGTTATGAAGTGTTATTCTGCGGAGTGCTGCGTATGAATGGGATGATGCTGACAAATCAGTGAAATGGGACTTGATGGTGAAATCAGCACTTTTGGTTGAGAAAGTGCGGATTTGAGTGAAATAAGTGACTTATTTCATTTTGAAATCCACCAGTATTGGGGCTAGTGTGTTTTGGAAATCCGCACTTATTTAAGTGCGGATTTGGTCAAATTTAAGTGCGGATTTGCCAGAACTGACACCCCCTATTACATGATTAATGACTGATGCAGCAATAGTGTTGTGAATATAATATTCTTACTCATAGTCATTCAATCACAAAATATCTAGACAAGAGATTTATTAGTTGTAGTAAATTTTTTTACTAATACCATTTTGTTTTAATATTTTTTTTGTATTACAGATTATTTTATGTACACAACAACTGGGAAATTTAAGAAAGTATGTGGTTTTTGTTTTGTAGATGTTCTCTCCAAGTTGTGGGAATAGTAAACATTAGGGTATATAATTATCTAAAATTACAAGCATGTTGTTAGAGAGCTATATCCCCCCCTTAGTCACTTGTTCATTTAATGTAAACTTAAAAGTATTTAATGTCATTTGAGTTTTCATTAATGTATGGTTCTTTTTTTTTGTTTACCAGATAGGAGGTTGAAAATATTTTGATTAAAATGAATTAAGGTATGTCAAAGTATATTCATTTTATAACAAAAATTTTCTAGTGTTTGATTAGTATGAAATAAAATGATTGAGTTTTAATGCAGCAAGAATGTTGTTAGAGCATTATTGCCCCTCTTAGACTCTGAATAATGTTATTTCAACTCAAAAATCTAATCAATGTGATAAACTGATTGGGAAGTTTCATATTCTGACCATAAATTTATATCTGAATCTAAGTTTTAGGAGAGTAACCAATGTGTGGTTCAGAAGTAGACTTGTTGAGAAAGGATTGTAAAGGAAAACATTGAGGGAGAAGGAAGGGAAGAAAAAAGATCCAAACAAAAATGGAAAAAGAAATATTATGTAAAGTAAAGAGGCAGAAGAGCAGGGAATAAGAATAAAAGATGGCAATCTGATGTATGGTAGATAATTGAAAGTAAAATCAATACACAAGAAACAATATGGAGAATTAAACTCACAAAATTTCCAGCAGCTGACACTATGCAATATAGGGGGTGGACTTGCTAGCAAGTCCCCAACCTGAACTCAGACAGAACTCAGATGGAATTCAGACTGAACTCATACTGAACTCATACTGAACTCTACTTGAAGACCCACCTAAAACTGTTCTGCTGAGTGGTGTTCATCCCTGATTGTATGGTTACTTTGTCAATAGCTCAATGTTTGTTCAATCTGTGGTGAATTTGAGTCCAAGGTTGTGGACTTGCTAACAAGTCCACCCCCTGTATTTTGCAGTGTGAACAAGGGAAAATACTTCATCATTCCCAAAAAAAGAGGTGCAAAACCAATATTTATATCATCAATTTTATTGGAGCAGTTTGAAAATCTCAATAAGCTTGACAATACAAGACAGGATGTAAGAGATGTTCAACTTTTTGAGTATGTAATCTCATGTAACAAACAACAAGAAAGTGGAGTAAGGTTTTTTGATGGAATATTGATGGGATTCTTGATTCCTATTGATCTAAGTAAGTATTTTTTTCATGTTTTTCAATGAGTAATACATTAATAGACTGTATTAAGGGAATATGTGAATAAAAGCATAACTAAAGCTGAAAAAGATCTGGCAGGAAAAAAATTATTGATTTCTTATAGATTTTTCTTTCAGTTGTTGTCCAAGAATTTATATGAGAAAGCACAGGTATTGGAAAAGGAGTTAAATATACCAGGTTGGGAAAAGGAAGAATACTCTTTTTTTGGAAATCTAACATAGAAGTTGTGGATTAATGGTAATGGATACAGTAACAATCCACACTTCAATAGGGATGGAAGTCAATATGCATTTGAGATTTGGTACCCCAAAAATACTTACAAAAATGAGCTTGATTAGCCCCCATAAAATAAGAATAAACCACAGCAAGAAGGAGGAGAGTATATTTTCCCAGATTTAGAGACAAAAATAGACTTCAACAAATGTGATGGACTATAATTGATACTTTGGTGGGAAAATCAGATACTTCTTTACACATCAAAATGTAAAGAGGAAGAAGGGATCAAATGTCTTGGATCATCAATTCAAGTTTCCAAGATGCTATTCAAAAGACTTGGAATTTTTTCTCTTCTAGAAACTAATTTCCAGAGTACATTCCAACAAAATGCAAATGAGAAAGCTAAAATTATTAAAAGAAAAAATTGAAATGGCACTACATAAAGAAGATCTGGCAGATCAGGATCATGAAAAACTCAAGACTTATCAAAAAAGTGTTAAAAAATCTCTTAGGAAGAATAGAGATGAAAAAGAGGGTAAGAAAAATATTTAATAAAAATAATATTAAGGATTGTTTTAAAAGATGAAAATACTGATTATATAAAATTTAGTTTCTGAAACTTTAGAAAAGTAGTGTGAAAATATGGAGTAAAATAATGGCTGTGGGTTTAAGGAACAAAATGAGAGTAAAAAGTGTGATGAAAAAAGGTTATAGAGTGATGCATAGATAAAGAACTATGTGAGAGAACTGTAAAAAAATTGAATAAGGAGGTTCCACTAAATAAAGAAAAGCAGAATAGAAATAGATTTTGAAGTTTACCAAAAGGGGGTAATCTGGTGTAAAAGTTTTGCGTTAACTATTTATATTGATGTATTGAGACTGAAGGAAAGATATGTATATGATAGTGAAGCCAATTAGAATGAAATAGATATCACAATTGAAGTAACATAAAACTTGCAAATTTAATAGAATATTTTGCAGATGTAGATGTATTTAGTAAAAGAAATATGAAGATGATCAAATAAGTAGATACAAATAAAAGATAATCAGAGAATTATATATAATTAATAGATTCTCTAGTAGGCTTAAATTAGGTAAATATTAATATAGATGTAATAGTTAAAAAAATATTAATATTGATGTGATTAAAGGGTTGGACCATTTCAGCAGGGGAAAATACCAGGACAGACACTGATTAACAGCTGGTGGTCAAGGTAAACCTCTACAAATTCCTTATAATTTTGAGTTAAAGTAAAAATACACATGTTTACCCAGATCTTTACTTGTAGATAATGGTATGTCTGTTCAATCTTCAAGTACAATGTGATTACAGGAAATAATATAATGGTAAAACCACTTATGTGTACTCAGATCTTTTCTCAAAGATCAGGGTACACTTCTCAAAATCTCTCATAAAAATTTAACCAAGGCAAAAATACAATGTTGGACTCTGATCATTGGCTGAAGATGATAGTCTAACTTTACAAATATCATTGAACACATGATTTCAGGAAAAAATACAATGGTGTACCCTGATCTTCAGCCAAAGATCAGGGTAAACCCCATATAATTTCAAGAAATATTTTGAATAGGAAAAAAAACATATGTACCCAAATTTTTGTAATACAATCAGTGAACACATCTTCAATTTATAAGGACAATCTGTAGACATGAATAAATCAAATAGATGACTCTGATGAAGGGTGTTAGAATAGGGATCATTAATATTCAAAGTCAAGAAAAATTTGAATAAGAGGAATTATTGATAGGTGGACACTTATCTTTGCCCAAAGATCAGGGTACACATCATCAATTTTCATGTAGTTTTTGAATAACAGAAAAACACATTTTTTGACTGTAATATTCTCCAGAAGATTAGGGTAAACCAAGAAGATTATCTCATATAAATTTAATTTGTGAAAAAATACAAAGGTGGACCCTGATATTCAGGTGAAGATCAGGGTACACCACATCAATTTTCATGTATTTTGTTGTGAATAACAGAAAAATCATACTTGTTAACACTGATCATAGCCCAAAGATAAGAGTACACTTCTCAAAATATCACATAAAAATCTTGACAAAAATACAATGTTTGATTATGATCTTTGGCTGAAGATGAAGGTCCACCTCTACATATATCATTGATAATATGGTTTCAGGCCAAAATACCATGGTTGGCCCTGATCTATGAGAAAAGATCAGTTTAAACCTCTAAATTTATTTCATATTATGACAATTCATGCGTAAATAAACTGGAGGCCTCTTATTGTCTGATGCATATAAAAGTTCACCTAAAAAATTTACAAGTCAAGTTTTAATATACTTTGTAAAACCACATGTATATTTTAACCAATGGATATCAGTAAAAGCTTGTTATAATTTATATATGAACAAATTTACAGAAAGTTTAAACAATTAAAGATCTATATACAGATATTTTATATTTTCTAAAATAACTGTGTTCATCTTTGAATTTGGGACTGTTATCTTTTATTTTTTGCTTAAGATGAATTCCCACCTATGGTTTTTTCTCCTATTCATATTTTCTTGAAAAAAGAAGAGGTGTAACCTGATCTTTGGCTGGAGATCAGAGTAAACCATGGTATTTTTTCCTGCAAAAATTGTGTTCATTGATATTTAAAGAGGTGTATTTTCATCTGCAGCCAAAGATCAGAGTTCACCATTTTTTTCCCTTAATAAAATTTTAATGAGATAATTTGAGTGGGGTAACCTACTCTTTAGGAGAAGTTCACATCTCAAAAATGTGTTTTTTCTATTATTTTTAAACTACATGAAAATTAATGATGTGTACCCATATCTTCATGCAACAATCAGGGTCAACCTTTCATTTTTTTCAGTATTCAAACTCTGCTTGACTTTGAAAATTAATTTCCCCTGTTTATTACCCTTCATCAGAGTTATCCATTGTATTTTTTCCTGTATACACATTTTGCTTGAAAATTGAAGATGTGTACCCAAATTAGCACACAAAAATCAGGGTACATATGTTTTTTCTGCTCTTCAAAATATTCCTTGAAATTTGAAGGGGTGTACCCTGATCTTAGGCCAAAGATCAGGGTACACTATGGTATTTTGGCCTGAAACCATGTGTTCAATGATATTTTGTAGAGGTGGACTTTAATATTTGGCCAAAGATCAGAGTACATTATTTTTTTTTGCCTTGATAAAAATTGTATGAGAGATTTTGAGAAGTTAATCCTGATCTTTGGGAAGTGATCTGGTTACACATGTGTTTTTTTCCCTTCTATTTGAATATATTTTGGAGTTTAAATTAGTATTTAACTTAACACAACCTTTGGTTGGAGTACACCATTTTTTTCTGTATGTATTCAAATTATTTGTCAGTATAGTCTAGTATATAAGTATGATATAATAGTGTTATTTTATGGTCCTACTACTTATTGATAAATGATTTAGTGATTAAACCTCAGGGGAAGACTAATATAATAGTTATACTCAAATAAAACTCACAATACTTGGATTTAATTGCGTGCTAGTGGTGGAAAATAGAAGAATAAAATATAGTTATAGCTTATATAAAGATAATATCAATTTATAAGGGCTTTATAATATATTTCTGAATTCTAATAATTGTATTGTAGTGTTTGTTTGAATTGTAGTAATTGAATGATGATAATAAACCGTCAAAATCCCTCCTTACTTATACCCAAATCCACTGGAGTGCACAGACCTTCAATCCAGATGATGTCACTGCTATCCCCGGCAATTACAGCACTGTGAGGGCTCATCACCTCCCCATGGCGTCCACTTCAAGCAGTTTCAACACCCAGACCTCCAGTAAGGACCCTCCATCACTATTAATAATAACACAGAGTCATACCATAAATAGAAATCCCAGATAAAAGCGGATACCATAAAGAAACAGGTAAAATAAATAATCAAAAAGAGATTTAATGAAACTAAAAGCATATAAAGGAAACAAATAAAGTGTCCAAGCCCCCAATAACATCCCCAAGCATCCACATTAACCCAGAAACATCCTTCCAACCCATAAATTTGTGAATAACCATCCAAGGAAGTAATTTGAGTTGTCCAAACTGGGTGTATGCGCCTGATATAGGTGTCTATGCTTCTGTAGGCGTTGTGAGTCCACTGATTTCGTCCATATGACCTAAAATAAGCAGAAAAACAAAGGTTATAGGCTATTAAGGGGCTAAAACCCACTTATATACCTAAATATACATAATATACTGCATATTTCACTGAATATGAGATTTATGTATACATATAAGCTTATGTATGTCAATAATTACTTCAAATCACTTAAGATAAGTATATTATGACTCCATTACCACATTAATAAGTATTTATAGGCCATGGATAAGCTATTTAAACTATTATAAATTATATAATAGAATAATAATTATATATATATATAATAAAATAATATATATTATTATTTTAACCTTATTTTTAAGATATAAGCTAAATCTACTTAAGGTTATCTTATTTTAAGCATAAGAAATACTCAGTCCTAAGGATATTTAGGCTGACATTATTCTTTTCCTTATCTTCATCCAACTCTATTTTTGTTGAGTATTTTATATTCATTATTCCTTGTCTTTAAATACTCTTATAATTTCATGATATACAACTTCTGCTTTCTTTCTATTAATGCATATATCATTTAATCATTTGACTTAAGGTTTAATCATTTTTCATGATTCTGTACTTCATATTTAATAGTTGATGTTATTTTACTTACCTATAACTTTTTTCTAACACTTTATACTCATGAAATACATTTATAACTGTCATGTTATTCTTTAAAGTTGTTTATAATTCTTTTTTCTCCATCTTTTTACACATCATTCTCATATATCTTATTTTTATTACTCATATTCATTTTTAAACCATGTATTATAATTTCACCACATTTTACTTAATTACTTCACTTTTCTAATTTCCAATTTTTATTTCTTATTTTTCTTATTTTATTTTATTTTATTTTATTTTGAAAGATTCATATTATTTTATCTATTTACATCTATATTATATTAAGTATAGCATATATTTATATAAATATAATCAATATTTATTCATTAATATTTGGAGTTTAAAAAAAAGATGTATCGGGTTGCACAAATTTCCAATGATTCAAAAAATCTGTAGTTATTGCACAGCCTATTTCAAAATGTGATACCATACAGAAGTCTTGCGTACTTGCTGGATTTTTGATGATTTTGTAAAAAAGACCTATGATGTAGCTATTTAGATTCTTCCATATAGGTTCTTCTGAATTAAATGTGAAACTACTTTTTTTGAAAATAAAATCTACTTGCATAAAAAATGCTAAACAATCACTTACACTTGAAAACCTATAATCATGAGAAAATGTAAATAGTCCCCTTACATCAACTATCAAATACGTAATGAATGGCTGAAAGTAGTGTTGTACATAGCTTTGATCAATCTATATCAGTGACCTTTCTTCTGCATTGTTGGATCCTGGCTGAATCAATTCTCCATCATCTTTTTCTTTTATCTTTTTCTTTTC